>JBBHAA010001942.1:1457500-2015961 GCA_037953035.1 Aquarana catesbeiana
CTGTAGGTGTTGTGGTATAACAGGATGCAGAAACCCATCTAAGTCATGACACATGATCCCATTTTCACAAACAAAGGAAGATTTTGGGTCACCCGAAGAAGAAGAAAAAAGAGAAGCATCCCTTTTCTGTTCCTCTGAAAATGAGGGAAATTGTGTGTCTGTTTTCCTCACAATATTAACTGGAACCGATTCAGGTTGAATCACTAATTGTCCATGCAAAGCTGCTTCCTTTGCTAATGTGTCTGCTGTTCGATTGCCTACAGTTAACTCACTATTGTCTTTTTTATGTGATGGAATTTAGCATATGCAAGAGGATTTTTTTCTGCAAGTTCAAAAACTGATTCAAGTGTCTCTTTCTGCACAAGAGTGTTATTGGATGAATCTACAAAACCTCTATGTTTCCAAATAGGTAGATAGTCACTAGTCGGTAAGAGAATGAACAACATATGAACAGTCACTATAGCTCACTAATGGACTTCTATTTTTTTCCTTGTCAATTGTCAATACTGTTTTTATTGTTTCAAGTTCTGCTTGTTGAGCTGAAAAATGTCCTGGCAACTTGCGTTGTATGGCAAGATTACGCTCTGGATACCAAATTGAATACTCACTGTAATAATTACCTGACATACAATATCTCGAACCATCAACAAATAGAGGTTCATCAATTTTCTCTGCCTCTCTACGGAAAAGAGGAGAGTGAGTCTCATGGACTTCACACAAACATTCATGCTCTAGCCCATTGTATTCCATCAACTGAGGAAGGATATACTTGGCATTGTGTTCAACCTGTATTTGTTTAGGTGACAGAGCCAACAACCATTGAGAAAATCTTTGATTGGAGACTCTGAAAAAGGAACTTCAAGGTACTATGTGGGGTCTGTAAAATGATTTTGTTAAATCCTACAATATGCTCTGTTGCTTGTACACCCATTAATTGCCGGACACATTCGTTGAAGCCCTTCTCCACAGGAGTGATCAAACGAGAAAAATACCCAATAATTCTCCAATCTTCTCCCTGTTTCTGAAGCAAAACAGCTGAGATGGCAGTTTCTGAAGCATGCACTTGCAGGAGCTGACTGCAAATCACTTTTCGACACTTCAGAAGCTTTTTGCTGGACTTCTGTTCAGGGACCAAATTCATGCTCCTCTTTATGTTTTAACAAATCATATAGTGGTTTCGTCTTCCAATGACTCGATAAAATCTCTGGAGAAATTTACCAAACCCAAATAGTCTCAATGCTTTGAATGTTGTTGGTACAGGTAAAGATGCACTAGCCTCTATATGTTCCTGTAAAGGCTGCTTCTTCCCTGGACCAATCAAAATTCCTAGAAATTTTACTTCACTTTTCATGAGCTGAACTTTGTGTGTGTTCAGCTTGAGACCTTCTTCTTGCAGAAGTGTCAACAGTTCTGCCAGAAGAGTCAAATGCTCCTCCTCATTTTCACTTGAAAGAAGTATGTCATCTACATACTGAATTAAACAATCGGGTCTAGAGAACCTTGATAAAACATTTGCCAACGCCTGATGAAATATAGACGGCGAACTGTGATAGCCTTGTGGAAGGCGATTAAAAACATATTGGACATTTCTGTAAGTGAATGAAAATTTATATTGACAGCTTTTGGCCAGAGCAATGCTAAAAAAAGCCATTTGCAATGTCTAGTACAGAAAACACTTTTGCGTTAACGTTTAATTGCAACATGATGTCTCGTGTTTCCGCTACAATAGGCGAACAACATGGTATATATTTGTTCAGCATTCTTAAGTCAATCAAGAGTCTGTATGCACTAGGGTCATGTCATTTAGCCACTACCCATAAAGGATTATTTGTTGCAGAATTAGCTTTCCTGATGATTCCCTGTTCCAAAAAACTCTTGAATAATTATTGAAACAGGTTCATCAGACTCTGGTGGTAATTTGTATGGCTTGACAAATGGATGGTCTTTACCTTCAATGTTAACCTCAATACCTTTAAATAAACCAACCTCGTTCTTTTTCTGACTTCAACGTTTTTTGTGTGACTGTACCACTTGTTTTAACTTCAAATTATCTCCTGTATCAGGCCATTTGTAATCAGTGTCAACTGCTTCTGTCTAATGCCTCATACACATGAGCAAATTTTCCCTCCAAAAAAACTTGGATGGTTTTTCCGATGAAAATCTGCTCAAGCTTGGCTTGCATACACACGGTCACACAAAAGTTTGCTGAACTTTCGACCGTCAAGAACGCGGTGATGTACAACACTACGACGAGCCGTGAAAATGACGTTCCATGCTTCCAAGCGTGCGTCGAATTGTTTTCGAGCATGCATAGAAATTTTGCACGTCGGAATTTGTACAGACGATCGGAATTTCTTGACCTGCTCTCAATATTTTGCTGGCGGGAATTCGGCCAACAAAAGTCCGATGGAGCATACACACGGTCGCATTTTCTGACCAAAAGCTCTCATCGGTCTTTTGCTGGCCGAATTTCCAATCGTGTGTACGGGGCATAACAGGTGTTTCCCACTTCTGAATAATCGGCTGGATCAATTACCACAGGCTTACGATTAGCTGATCCTTTCCAAATCACTCCATTGCCTAAATCAATTATCCACCCTTTTTGAAACAAAATATTTGTACCGATTATATTCTCTGCTCCCTGGCAAAAAAGACATGTCTATTTCAGTTTGCAAACAACCTGTGATTTCAAAAGAAACATTTTTACACATTTTAGCCTGAGAATCACCTGTTCTATTAAACCCAACAATTGTACAAATTGCTGCATCCGATAAAACAGGTAATTTCAAACCAGGGACACTGAGCTGAGCTCCTGTATCCAATAAAGTTCTCACCTTTTGTGCATTAATTTTAGCTTTTAAAAAGGACGACCACTCTTGTCTAGAAATGTGGGAGCTACATAATCTAGATTGTGAGATACTAATTCTTTTTCCTCTATTTGTCACGGAGAAGCCAATAATGGCTGTCTCCCATTGATTTCACTGGTTAAATGTGCATTTATAATCATACCAATCTCTCTTAGCTCTTTCCTCAGAGGAGAGTAAGGAGAAAAAGTCTTGATTTCTTCGGCTGAAGGTGGGTCAAAAGGTTGAATAGATATCAATCCATTTTCTTTCCCAATGTTTTTTAACTCAATATCTCTTAAATTCTTCCTACACTGCGATTTATAGTGACCGACTTGTTGACAATAGAAACAAGTAAGTGGCTTTTTACGATCAAACTGTCTTACCCTGTCATTCCTGAAGGGGGCAGCATCACCTGCTTTAAACCTAGTCTTGGTGTCTCTTTTAAAATTTCTATTCTGAATGACAGATATCTTGGTTTTTAAATCACTTTGACTAGCCAACACCATCGACGCAGGATCCAAATATGTAAATTTTCGAACATATGCCCTTATTAAAGCCAAATTTTCGTCCTCCAACGCAGTGGTCATCAACCCTCTCCTCAGGGCCGACTAACAATCCAGGTTTGCAAGATAACTGAAATACATCACAGGTGATATCATTTGCTGCTCAGTGATTGCAGGATTCTAGTCTGCATCTCCCCCAAGGTAATACATAAAACCTGGTCTGTTAGTGGGCCCTGAGGACAGGGTTGATGACCACTGCTCCAACGCATATACCATCTTAAATGCCAATTTCTCTGTAAAATGAAAAGGGTCATCGTGTATTTTAACTCCTAAGGAGTCCAATATTTCAGCCGTCGGCATTTCCTTCCCCGTAATACACAGTAATAACTGGCGCAATCTCTCAGATGCATCACTGTGAACTTCAGCTCCATGATTTGGTGATATGGTGATTTGATTAAACTCCTTGCCATAAAATTTGGGACCCATAGACAGAGAATTCTATTTCTTTGATCATCACTCAAGTTGAAACGATCACAAAAACTTTCAAAGACATCCCCGTTGTGAAACGCATCTGCTCTTAAATCATAGTGTGGGATATCTTTTTAACATTTTCCTCAACTGATCATGAATTTGCAACTTAAGCTTAGATGCTTTATCTAAGAACTTTTGTTTGCGTACGTCCGCCTCACTTGCCTCCTCCTTCAATTCAATAGGAGAATCTGGTATATAAGATGCTTTTGCTGTTTCTGACTGCATTTTGATATTTCTTGTCTTGACCACCGAGATATGTTTGTTTTTTTAAATTGTAACATCCTGCATTTCCATTTCACTCTCCAAATGCCCAATATAGTTACAAAAAATTTTACAGTTTGAACAATAGATAAATTCTGATTTGTTTGTGTCATTTCTGAAACATTTTCACCTCCTGATTTGTTCACTACACAAATCATATGTTTTTCTGGCACATCATAAACCATCGAATTAAAAACAGTAACCAGTTTCATTACATTACGTATCTTATTCTTTGTTTTAGCTAATGAAAATCTACCCTTATCAATTTTAACATTCGCCTGTAAATATTGTTCATACGTTGTTTTCCACAAAATAGTGACAGACACATGATTCGCTAAACCTTTAAATTCCAATTTGCTTTCATTAGCTGGATAATCAACACATCCCATGATTTCTACTCACCGACTTTTTCCTTTATGCGCTGATCTCAAACAACCATCTTTCAAGACTTCTGATTTCCAGACGAAATTCTCAGGTCTTCACAATCATCAACTAATCGATTTTTCTTCTAGGTTCATTTAATAGTTCAGAATAGTACATCCACTTCTCCCCTCTGATCAAGAAAGGAAGTGGAACAAAAACTTCCGCCAAATTGAAACTGGCTGGAATGCGCCAATGTTAAAAGTCAATGTAGCTGTGAAAAGACTCTTCTGCCTTTTCTAGATGATTGTGAGACAAATGTCTAATGCCGTGTACACACGGGCGGACTTTTCCACCGGACTGGTCCGAGGGACCGAATCCGGCGGACAATCCGACCATGTGTGGTCTCCATTGGACCTGCAGCTGACTTTTTCGGTCAAAAATCTGACGGACTTTAGATTTGAAACATGTTTCATATCTTTTCGACGGACTCGGGTCCGGTCGAAAAATCCACTCGTCTGTATGCTAGTCCGACGGATGAAAACTCACGCTAGGGCAGCTATTGTCTACCAGCTATCAACTTCCTTATTTTAGTCTGGTCGTACGTCATCATGTATGAATCCATTGGACTTTGGTGTGACCATGTGTAGGTAAGTCCGTTCATTCAAAAGTCAATCGGAAGTACGTCAAAAGTCCGTCGGACCAGTCCGGACGAAAAGTCCGCCCGTGTGCACGTGGAATTATTTGTATGACTGAGTCAGCTTGAATCAAACCGTGTGTTTTATTTCTACACAAAAGTTATTAAAACACCTACAAAAGTTGTACATTCAAATACAAAATAAATGTAGCTTCAGATAGCATCAAAGATATGAGATAAAGTTGTTTGTTTCAAAAAATAAGTTCAAGACATGTGCTTAAAATGTCTGCTGTTTCCTTTGTTCTGAGAGCATCTGTAAAAAAAAGGTTTGTATGCTGGACTTCTATAGTAGTGAAGAGTAAGAAGGAAATGTAGAAGAAGAGACCTTCCTGCATGCAGCTCTTCAGTTAAATAAACCTGATCCCTTTGTTAAATTCCGCGCCAAACTAACCACTCCCATATTACTCCCATTATCACCTCCCATCCACTCCCCACAAGGGTGGGAGCTAGGAGTAAGAATTCCATTCGACCAGCATGTCTAATTAACACCAGACACAGGAAGTGGGGGATGATAATCTGTCTGCCACAGAATGAATATACACATCATTTATCAAACAGAATATCAGTAACATATGAATTCCTTTTAGAAATATAAACTTAGAATATCAATCAAAAATGTCTTGACAGCTTCTTGAAATTGAGAACTCAGTTCAAATGTCACACCTGTAAGTCATTAGTTCAAAAGACCTTTCATGTACACAAAATTACAGGGGATTTCATAACCTTAGTTATATACTTATAGGAATGAACAAGTGAATATGTGAAAGTGTCCCTCGCGCTACTTTGGAGTAACTGGTACAATAAGCCTAGTAACAGAAATAAAGTGATAATAATATATAAAACCAGCCGCAAAACCTAATAGTGTTCACAATTCACAAAATAAACGAATGAAAATATATAAAGTGATCTCGCGTAGTAATATAAAAATCACCGTAAAACACTCAGAAGAATCCTCAAAGGGATTAATAAAGTGTAAAAATATTAAGGTGCACAAATATTGTGTCTCCACAAAAAAGTGCAAAAAATAGTGCAATAAGTGCCCAAGTGTTGTTCAAAGTCCTGTACAAAATAATAGTGAATACATTGCAAAAAGGGGGACCAAAAAGTCCTATAAGGAGAATAAAAGTGCTAAGGGAGAATCTAAGTTCAAAGAATGGTGCATCCATAGATGTATTGTAAAATGAGCAGATGAATAACATTATATTGTCCATAACTAACTTCATGGATTGTCTCTTCGTAATCTAGTCTCACAGAACTCTCACCTCATATACATGAAGAAAATCACATCAGTAAGTAAGTTGGACTCTCCACAGAATCCTATTGGGACCTTTTCCTGTTGACATACACTGATAACATTATATTTATTAAGGTGCCAATGTGAGAGCCCACCTATTTGGTACCTTAATAAATATACTTTTAGCCTTTAACATACTACACCATTGGAGGCATTCGCTTTCTTTCTTCCCCCCCACCTTTGCTGTGGTACTATACTGGGGCAGATCAGGACGGCTCAGTAGAGGATTCATATAGCTGGAGAAGCACTCATGGTTTCGTCAGCAGTGTATGTGACTTTTTGGTCCCCCTTTTTGCAATTTATTGACTATTATTTTGTACAGGACTTTGAACAACACTTGGACACTTATTGCACTATTTTTTGCACTTTATTGTGGAGACACAATATTTGTGCACCTTAATATTTTTGCAGTGTTTTACAGTGATTTTTATATTACTACACAAGATCACTTTATATATTTTTATATACTTATAGGACCAAATTAAAATTTAGATATTAACCACTTGTCGCCGGCCATATAGCAGAATGACGGCGGCAAAGTGGTTTCAATAGCCTGACTGGGAGTCATATGATGTCCTCAGCATATTAAGCCGCTGTGCGCCCCCGGGGGCGCGCATCACGGCGATCGTTGTTGCAATGTGTCAGTCTGACACACCCACCGCAACTCCGATCTAGGTAAAGAGTCTCCGTCAGAGACTGATCAGCTGTGTCCAATCACGGCTGATCACAATGTAAATAGGAAGAGCCGGTGATTGGCTTTTCCTCACTCGTGTCTGACAGACGCAAATAGAGGAGAGACAATCGGCTGATCTCCTGACAGGGGGGGTCTGTGCTGATCACAATGTAAATAGGAAGATCTGGTGATCGGCTTTTCCTCACTCGCGTCTGACAGACGCGAGTAGAGGAGAACCGATCGGCTGCTCTCCTGACAGGGGGATCTGTGCTGATTGTTTATCAGCACAGCCCCCCTCGGATCCCACCCAGGAACACCATCATGCCGCCCAGGACCACCAGAATGGCCATCCACACTTGACCACCAGGTATGCACCCCCTAGACCCCCAGGGAAATACTAATCTGTGTCAAGGCAGCTGCCAATCAGTGCCCACTCACAATGCCTACCACTGCCAGTGCCACCAGGGATGCCTATCAGTGCCTCATATCATCGCCATGTATCGGTGCCCATCAGTGCCATGTATCAATGCCCATCAGTGCCACCTATCAGTGCCCATCAGTGCCGCCTATCAGTGCCCAGCAGTGCCGCATATCAGTGCCACCCATAAAAACCCATCTTTGCAGCCTTTCTGTGCCCATCAGTGCCCATCTGTGCAACCCATAAATGCCCATCAGTGCTGCCTATCAATGCTCATCAGTGCTGCATATCAGTGGTACCCATCAGTGCCACCTACCAGTGCCCATCTTTGCCACATATCAGTGCCCATCGTCAGTGTCCATCAGTGCCCGCTCATTGGTGCCACCTCATTGGTCCCGCCTTATCAGTGCCTGTCAATGCCACCTTATCCGTGCCCATCAGTGAAAGAGAAAACTTACTTTAGTGAAAGAGAAAACTTACTTATTTACAAAATTTTATAACAGAAACAAAAGCAAAACTTTTATTTTTTTCAAAATTTTCAATCTTTTTTATTTGTTTAGCAAAAAATAAAAAATGCAGAGGTGATCAAATACCACCAAAAGAAAGCTCTATTTGTGGGAACAAAATGATAAAAATTTAGTTTGGGTACAGTGTTGCATGACTGCACAATTGTCATTCAAACTGCGAAAATTGGTCTGGGCAGGAAGGTGTATAAGTGTCCGGTATTGAAGTGGTTAAGAATATAACATGACCACACTTCTGTTTCTGGCTTGGTTCCCACATCCTTTTGGAGTGCCTACCTGGCTGTCATCTGTACCAGCTCTGCTCACGAAAGTGAGTTCCTGTCTCAAGTCTGCTGGGAGCTCTGACAAGCTTTGCATCCAGACCCTACAGCCCACGTGGAGTGCCCCTTTAACTTAGGCTGGATCTCTATGCACAGTTTCTGTTCCTGACCCGATGTTCTTCCAGCCAGCCTGGGACCACATCACCTGCTGCAAGCTCTCCCATCAATACCTGCTGGCACTCCTGTTACTCCTGTCCCTTGCAGGGCCAGATTAAGAGCATCATGGGCCTGGTGCTGAGAATTTCGGTGGGCCTTTTTATGGAAACAAAATGAAAATGCAAACAATTTTTCGCTAAAACGAATTAAATATACTCTCACCAGTAATACCAGCCGTGCAGCCTCTGAGCAGCAGCAACACCACCAATACCACCTGCTATGCGGTCTCTCACCAGCAGCAACATAGGGAGACCACATTTCCAAACTGTCATTTAGGGACATCCCCCTTTTCCCAAAAAAAAGATGAGGGTGGAGGATGTAGTCTCGGGGTTGGCAGGGAAATCGGCAGTGGAGGTGATTTGCCAGGCAAATGGCTGGTGTTAGTACTTAAAATCAATCATCCTGACACCATGCTTGATATGGTGTCAGGATGATCAAATTCCATTATTTCAGTTACTACATTGTAATATATAGTGAAATAGTTCAACTCACCATCGTGCAGAATTAGTGGGACCTGAGCTTGTCACTTGCCACCAGATGCAGCTTGTCACTTGCCACCCATAGCCTGCCACCACATGTAGCGTATCACTTTCCACAGTTGCCTGCCGCTAGATGCAGCATGTCACTTGCCACCAGCAGCCTGCCACCAGATACAGTGTGCCACTTGCAACCAGATACAGTGTGCCACTTGCAACCAGATACAGTGTGCCACTTGCTACCCACAGCCTGCCACCAGTTACAATGTGCCAATTGCCACCAGCAGCCTGCCACCAGATACAGTGTGCCACTTGCCACTAGCAGCCAGCCACCAGATACAGTGTGCCACTTGCCAACAGCAGCCTTTCACCAGATACAGTGCGCCACTTGCCAACCACAGCCTGCCACCAGATACAGTGTACCACTTGCTACCGACAGCCTGTCACCAGATACAGTGTGCCACTTGCCACCAGCAGCCTGCCACTAGATACAGTGTGCCACTTGCCACCAGATACATTGTGCCACTTGCCACCAGATACAGTGTGCCACTTGCCACCAGCAGCCTGCCACCAGATACAGTGTGTCACTTGCCACCAGCAGCCTGTCACCAGATACATTGTGCCACTTGCCACCAGATACAGTGTACCACTTGCCACCAGCAGCCTGCCACCAGATACATTGTGCCACTTGCCACCAGATACAGTGTGCACTTGCCACCAGCTCCCTGCCACCAGATACAGTGTGCCACTTGCCACCAGCAGCCTTCCATCAGATACAGTGTGCCACTTGCCAACCACAGCCTACCACCAGATACAGTGTGTCATTTACCACCAGCAGCCTTCCACCAGATAGTGTGCCACTTGCCACCAGCAGCCTGCCATCAGATACAGTGTGCCACTTGCCACCAGCAGCCTACCACCAGATACATTGTGCCACTTGCCAACCACAGCCTACCACCAGATACAGTGTGCCACTTGCCACCGGCAGCCTGCCACCAGATACAGTGTGCCACTTGCCACCAGCAGCCTGCCACCAGATACAGTGTGCCACTTGCCAACCACAGCCTACCACCAGATACAGTGTGTCACTTACCACCAGCAGCCTTCCACCAGATAGTGTGCCACTTGCCACCAGCAGCCTGCCACCAGATACAGTGTGCCACCAGATACAGTGTGCTACTTGCCACCAGCAGCCTGCCACCAGATAGTGTGCCACTTGCCAACCACAGCCTACCACCAGATACAGTGTGCCACTTGCCACCAGCAGCCTGCCACCAGATACAGTGTGCCACTTGCCACCAGCAACCTGCCACCAGATACAGTGTGCCACTTGCCACTAGAAGCCTGCCACCAGATACAGTGTGCCACTTGCCACCAGCAGCCTGCCACCAGATACAGTGTGCCACTTGCCAACCACAGCCTACCACCAGATACAGTGTGCCACTTGCCACCAGCAGCCTGCCACCAGATACAGTGTGCCACTTGCCACCAGCAGCCTGTCACCAGATACAGTGTGCCACTTGCCAACCACAGCCTACCACCAGATACAGTGTGTCACTTACCACCAGCAGCCTTCCACCAGATAGTGTGCCACTTGCCACCAGCAGCTTGCCACCAGATACAGTGTGCCACTTGCCACCAGCAGCCTGCCACCAGATACAGTGTGCCACTTGCCACCAGATACAGTGTGCCACTTGCCACCAGCAGCCTGCCACCAGATAGTGTGCCATTTGCCACCAGCAGCCTTTCACCAGATACAGTGTGCCACTTGCCACCAGATACAGTGTGCCACTTGCCACCAGCAGCCTGCCACCAGATACAGTGTGCCACTTGCCACCAGCAGCCTGCCACCAGATACAGTGTGCCACTTGCCAACCACAGCCTACCACCAGATACAGTGTGCCACTTGCCACCAGCAGCCTGCCACCAGATACAGTGTGCCACTTGCCACCAGCAGCCTGCCACCAGATACAGTGTGCCACTTGCCACTAGAAGCCTGCCACCAGATACAGTGTGCCACTTGCCACCAGCAGCCTGCCACCAGATACAGTGTGCCACTTGCCAACCACAGCCTACCACCAGATACAGTGTGCCACTTGCCACCAGCAGCCTGCCACCAGATACAGTGTGCCACTTGCCAACCACAGCCTACCACCAGATACAGTGTGTCACTTACCACCAGCAGCCTTCCACCAGATAGTGTGCCACTTGCCACCAGCAGCTTGCCACCAGATACAGTGTGCCACTTGCCACCAGCAGCCTGCCACCAGATACAGTGTGCCACTTGCCACCAGATACAGTGTGCCACTTGCCACCAGCAGCCTGCCACCAGATAGTGTGCCATTTGCCACCAGCAGCCTTTCACCAGATACAGTGTGCCACTTGCCACCAGATACAGTGTGCCACTTGCCACCAGCAGCCTGCCACCAGATACAGTGTGCCACTTGCCACCAGCAGCCTGCCACCAGATACAGTGTGCCACTTGCCAACCACAGCCTACCACCAGATACAGTGTGCCACTTGCCACCAGCAGCCTGCCACCAGATACAGTGTGCCACTTGCCACCAGCAGCCTGCCACCAGATACAGTGTGCCACTTGCCACTAGAAGCCTGCCACCAGATACAGTGTGCCACTTGCCACCAGCAGCCTGCCACCAGATACAGTGTGCCACTTGCCAACCACAGCCTACCACCAGATACAGTGTGCCACTTGCCACCAGCAGCCTGCCACCAGATACAGTGTGCCACTTGCCAACCACAGCCTACCACCAGATACAGTGTGTCACTTACCACCAGCAGCCTTCCACCAGATAGTGTGCCACTTGCCACCAGCAGCTTGCCACCAGATACAGTGTGCCACTTGCCACCAGATACAGTGTGCCACTTGCCACCAGCAGCCTGCCACCAGATACAGTGTGCCACTTGCCACCAGCAGCCTGCCACCAGATACAGTGTGCCACTTGCCAACCACAGCCTACCACCAGATACAGTGTGCCACTTGCCACCAGCAGCCTGCCACCAGATACAGTGTGCCACTTGCCACCAGCAGCCTGCCACCAGATACAGTGTGCCACTTGCCACTAGAAGCCTGCCACCAGATACAGTGTGCCACTTGCCACCAGCAGCCTGCCACCAGATACAGTGTGCCACTTGCCAACCACAGCCTACCACCAGATACAGTGTGCCACTTGCCACCAGCAGCCTGCCACCAGATACAGTGTGCCACTTGCCAACCACAGCCTACCACCAGATACAGTGTGTCACTTACCACCAGCAGCCTTCCACCAGATAGTGTGCCACTTGCCACCAGCAGCTTGCCACCAGATACAGTGTGCCACTTGCCACCAGCAGCCTGCCACCAGATACAGTGTGCCACTTGCCACCAGATACAGTGTGCCACTTGCCACCAGCAGCCTGCCACCAGATAGTGTGCCATTTGCCACCAGCAGCCTTTCACCAGATACAGTGTGCCACTTGCCACCAGATACAGTGTGCCACTTGCCACCAGCAGCCTGCCACCAGATACAGTGTGCCACTTGCCACCAGCAGCCTGCCACCAGATACAGTGTGCCACTTGCCAACCACAGCCTACCACCAGATACAGTGTGCCACTTGCCAACCACAGCCTACCACCAGATACAGTGTGTCACTTACCACCAGCAGCCTTCCACCAGATAGTGTGCCACTTGCCACCAGCAGCTTGCCACCAGATACAGTGTGCCACTTGCCACCAGCAGCCTGCCACCAGATACAGTGTGCCACTTGCCACCAGATACAGTGTGCCACTTGCCACCAGCAGCCTGCCACCAGATAGTGTGCCATTTGCCACCAGCAGCCTTTCACCAGATACAGTGTGCCACTTGCCACCAGATACAGTGTGCCACTTGCCACCAGCAGCCTGCCACCAGATACAGTGTGCCACTTGCCACCAGCAGCCTGCCACCAGATACAGTGTGCCACTTGCCAACCACAGCCTACCACCAGATACAGTGTGCCACTTGCCACCAGCAGCCTGCCACCAGATACAGTGTGCCACTTGCCACCAGCAGCTTGCCACCAGATACAGTGTGCCACTTGCCACCAGATACAGTGTGCCACTTGCCACCAGCAGCCTGCCACCAGATACAGTGTGCCACTTGCCACCAGCAGCCTGCCACCAGATACAGTGTGCCACTTGCCACCAGCAGCCTGCCACTTCCTCCAGGACTCTTCCAGGATGGGTAGAAGGGACAGGACCTGCATAGTCAAACAAATCCCTGAAACCCCCACCCCTCCTCATCTGGGATGGTATGGTTGTGTGTAAAATGAATGCCAGGAGTATTGATCAGACCAAGTTCTATAGAGGGGGGTGTGTACAGCCTTTGGGCTCACACTGGTTTGCTGCAGTTTGGGCGCACTGCTTGTGTATCTGCAGTTTAGAAATCAATAGGACTGTGGGTAAAACGCAGGAAAACTGCGGATACACCAGCAATGGGCCAAAACACAGCAAAGCAGTGTGAACCCACCTAAAAGCACAAGGAGCCGAGTCTACATATTGACTGCAGTTATAACAGCCATTGCTGAAGATAAAGGT
This sequence comes from Aquarana catesbeiana, assembly GCA_037953035.1. Taxonomy (NCBI): domain Eukaryota; kingdom Metazoa; phylum Chordata; class Amphibia; order Anura; family Ranidae; genus Aquarana; species Aquarana catesbeiana. The sequence goes on from JBBHAA010001942.1 coordinate 1,471,133, forward strand.
AAAAGAGGGGGAGAGAAGAGAGATAAGAGTCCAGTCACTGAGCTCACACTTGGATGGGAAGCTTATCACTCACATATGTGTTCACCTTCTATCTGCCGGCTGCTCTGTTCATAATTTCCCAGCCCACACGGCTCCTTCACTGCACACAGAGAGAAAGGGGAGAGAGGGGAGGGAGAAGGCAGAGCCATTTGTGTAGGGGGGGGAACTGTGCACTTTGACATTGTAATAAACACAGTGAGCCAACACAGATGCAGCCAGACACCCCTACATTTACACACAGCTTCTCCTGTCTCAGAGAAGTTTATGGACAGGAGAAATCAGGCTTATACTGCTGACTGGGAGGGCCGATTTTAAGGCAGGGGCCTGGAGCTGCAGCTCCATCAGCCCCTATGTTAATCCGGCCCTGGTCCCTTGGCACCCTCTGTTCCATCCTCAGTGGGACCTGGACTAGAGATACAAGAGAGGCCAGCCTGATGATCGCCCAGCAGAGAACTCTGAGCAGAGAGCCATGACTGTCAATCACAGTCACACTGTCCCTCCAATGCTCACTGGAGCTGTGGAGTGGCAGGAGCAGCTGGCTCAGTGAGGCTGACCCAGCTGTTGGTCAAGAATCTTGGTGGACCTCAACTTTATCATTGGGATCCTCTCAGAGACCTAAGAGACTCTGTGACTTCAGACGACTTAGGGCTTTAGCCCGCTGTTGGTTGATTCTGGGCCAAATGGCTGCAAAATTTAAGTGCAGCTTACGCTCAGGCCATACTTCTCTTTTAACTGCTTCCCACCCGGCCAATGTACATAAACAGCTGAGTAGGAGCTTCCTTGTTCTCAGTGGACGTTCCCGTACAACACTCAGAATGGGAGGCCGCACAGCGGTGAGATCCTGTGATGGCTGTGATCCTCAGATACATCACAGATCAGGATATGGGCGCTGTGTTTAGCCCTCCCGATCATGTGATGGCTGTGTCCAATCACAGCCCTCACAGGGTAAACAGAGACGGCTGTCTCTGTGTCAGTTCTTCCCGCTGAACTCAGTGAGGGGGAGGATGCTGCAGCCTGTGATGATTTGCAACACAGTGTCCCATCAACATCTGTACCGATGAACAAAACATCTGTCACAGTGTCCGAGAAATTTTAAGCTTCTCCCTAAAAGCAAATAATTTATTTGCGCTTAAAAGCACAAAAACAGCTCTCTGGTATAATGCTGGGAAAGCACACTTGTATGTCTCCAAGTAACACAGACACAGATGCCAGTATCACGTTGAGCTTAGCAGAATCTTCCAGAGAATCGCCAGGCTCCTTTTATTTACGCTCTAAACATGAATAACAAAGGAAGGTGGTGGCTTCAGAATCAGCCAATCAGACATTTGTATTGTTTCAAAAGAATCAATCACACACATGTATATATTCAAATAGAAATACAGTAGTGACGTGTGCAGATGGTCATGTGTAGGGCCATGCGGCAAGCATCTTTGTGGGACACAGAGTGTCTCGCAATTTGAACACTACTTACATGGCTCTGAACACGATCGTGTGCACATTCCCACTGCTACCAATGATGCGTGCCATGCTCTATCATGGCTCAGTGGGCCATAATTTTGTATGGTTATGCTATGGTTCGCATGTACGCAGATCTGCTTACTTAGGAGTTTAGATGCGGTCACCATGGAGTGGCCAGTCCCTTGGTGAGGCATAAACAAACATCCTTAAAAGAGCAAACAGATCTGCCGTGTCCACAGGAAGGTTTCCGCAGTCAATGGTCTTCCACCAACGTCTCTTTGTGCAAATACCCTCACATGAGCGTATTACAGCAAAACTCACACTGGTGGACATCTGACAACATACATTAATAAAAATTTCCACAACAGCTCCTCCTCTTTGTCATATGCTCCCATGTGTCCCTCGATGAATCTTGATCTTCTTCTTACACCTGGAAATTAATCAGTCCTTGCAGTCCATACAAGTTCATAACATGGCTTAACTTGTAGACTCTGTGCTTCAGGAGGGGTGACTTATAGGGAGGACATGACATGGTGAGCTGTAGTAATCGCTGGTCGGTCTAGGATCCTCAGTGTCTTGTACGTGGGCTGGGCTTTGGGGCATGTCATCTCGGTGAGGAAGGTGAGGAAGATGTGGTCATCTGCTCGGGCTCTGTTCACTGGTCCAATCAGGCAACAGGAGCACCTCATCACGACATATAAAAGGAATAGAAATAAAAACAACATGAGTTTATATACCCCTACTTCCTTCAACTATGATCCGATGGAAAATAAAAAATCTCCAAAGCTTCCCAAACCCTTAAAAGGATTCCAACCTTCACTAGCTATAGCTCTGGCTTTGCCTTGCAGGGATCTAAACCTTATCCATATGGGCCTGAACTTTGTCACAAGTATCCCCGATCCAGGTATAACAATCTTTACCTATGAATTCACAGAAACCCCCCTTGGATGCCAACAGATAATCATGGGCCATCTTTTAATAGACAGGTCTTGATCTGCCGTTATTCCTGTGGGAACTTCCTTGTAGCTTCATCAGTTACATTGACCATCCCATCCACACTGGATGAGAAATTGTTCAATCGTTTCATAAGCTCAAGCCCCCATCATGAACAAGCAGGAAACCATGCCCAGACCTGGTCTAGGTTGATGAACAATTCCCTTCTAGCTGTCCCTGCCATTCTTACCTTCTCTCGCGCCATCAGATCCTCACGATCGGTCGCAACATAAGATGCTGGGATGAGTTTCACCAGCACGCATGAACCTCTTGCATTAGGGGGAATTACCTTATAAGTTGTAGACCCGCATAAATACCGAACCAAAGTTGAAGCACACTTGTGGGCTACCTTGTTGTCCGGATACCAAACCTTGCAAGAACCAGGGCTTTTGTTAAAACTGTAACTAATTTTACCCTCTAGAAATGTATCGTTACATTTTATTGACAAGTGTCTGTTTGGATTTTACTAGTTTGTCAAAACTCCTCATACCAATATGAACATCCTATATACCATGTACCGCTGTCATCGCTGGGATACTAAAGTTCAGTGGGGATTCAGAGTAGACCCAGCAATGTGTCCTGTTGTCTTTCTTAGCTAGTTGGAATATACACTTTAAAAATATAAATAAACAAAGATACTCCTCATCCTTTGGTGTAGTTGAGCAGCTTCTTGCAGCGGCTGGCGTGGATCCAGTTGTCTCGTCCCTCAAGCTTCTTTACAATGACCCAGTCACTTGGTTGGAAAGAATGTAAACCGATTATTGTGTCAGGGTCCAGGAGGGACTCATGAACCCTGTGGTGGACCTTTTGAAGTTCATGTTACAGTGACTGCACCCACCCCATTAGCTGAGAATGTCGACAGCTGCTGAGGAAAGTACAACCCTGTTTTTGGTTGACCTCCAAACAAACCTAACTCAATGACTGTGGTCACTGAGTGGCTTACCATCTGGGGTGTAATACCTGGAACCATTGACAAAAAGGTTCTTAGCATCTGGGATGGGAGCCTCGGACTGCTGCCTGCTGATTTAAATTCCATCAAAGAAAGACAGTCGTAGAACAAGGACACAAACTTGGCTAGAATTAGAGCAGTTACTATTATTGGTTTGAAAATTGTCATTCTCACCATTATCATCCCCCCATTTTCTTCCTCATTACAAACTGGAGGAAGAGACACAGGATTTAGAATGGTGCAGGAAAAAAAAACAATGAAACAGTGAAATAGCCTATGATACTTTTAACTTCTTAGGCATGTGTATTTATGCATGTGTACAGCTATCTACATACACCTGCTTTCTATGTATATAACAACAAAAGTTATTACTCTATCCTTCATATTTAACCTGCAAAGAATGGTAAACAATACAACATTCATGTACATTGGTAAATTGTCACTGACATTCCTCAAAACCAACAACAACTAAACCCTCTGTAACCCTTACTTTTATGTTCCTACTAAAATACAACAGCCGTGACACGTAAGAGGGCTGTTGTGGTAAGTTCAAACATATTCATATTACTACATACAAACAATGAGAAGACTAAAACATGAGAAAAATATTTAGATACAAATGTGGGGGAGATATTTCAAAGTTCCCAAAACAAAAATGAAAAAAAAAAAACAAAACAATCAGATGGAATGCTGCCTTCACTCTTTTATTGATAGAAAAAAATACAATGGAATAGACACGAGAGCAGCTTGAAACCTTGCATGGACCAGCCACATAAAGTTCAAAAACAGGCATGATAATTTTAATCACACAAAGGTGTACTACACATCCAACAACTCACTCATCATCACAGATTTCTGAAGCCACAGCTGAACTACTTCCAAGGTATTTTTATTCTGGGGTCTCGTACCTCCAGACATCAAAAGTACCTTGCAAAGGAACACACCTTCCTGTACCCTCTGACCATATCTGCCAATCTTTAAGGGGTCTCATGTCCGGAGCCCCAAACCCAGACCTCATATCTGCCAATCTTTAAGGGGTCTCATGTCCGGAGCCCCAAACCCAGACCTCATATCTGCCAATCTTTAAGGGGTCTCATGTCCGGAGCCCCAAACCCAGACCTCATATCTGCCAATCTTTAAGGGGTATCAAGTCTGGAGCCCCAAACCCAGACCTCATGTACTATACAGCTGTCTGACTGGTGTGGAGCCTCATTTATTTTCCTCCAACGCATGGTCAACATTACCCACAAGGATTCGCATCACTTATGACGTGTCCCTGCATCCAGGGCACCCTTGCACTAACTTTCGGAGCAGTACTGCCTAGTGACTATTTTTACAGTACTGGCACGGCGTATTATGATTATTATACACGGCCTGCCAGGATGCTAGAATCTACTGCTCACATTTACATGCTCTCCAACCGATTATCGGTAGCCCTATAAATATGTTTGTCAGACAAACTACAAAGCACCATGAAATCCTCCACTATTCAAAACAATATTATGGCTTCTATCGGTACCTAGATATTACAACAATAACATGGATGCCTCCTGTTTACTCTCTACCCAAAACTGTATTACAGTATAAACCTTCACAAAACAACTGGAATTAAATGGTTTCGTCCTTCCAAACACAAGTCCCTTTGTCCACATGTTTTTTTCAAAAGACCCCAAGCTCCTCCCACCAACTTTCTGTTGTATCAATGGACAGGAAGGGGGATGGGGAAGGGAAGCCTGGAATAGCTTCATATTATGTCTATCAAAACATTAAAAACATCTATGGCTATCATACTTCAACAATTTTAAAAACCTTTTGTCCAGGAAAGGGTGAAATAAGCCCCCATATTGCAAATGGGAGGGAATCCCCCCTCGACTCACATATCCCCTGGGCAGTCAGACCACAAGTTTTGAGACCGAAATACCACACAACAACAACGCAACTAAAGCCAAAAACTGAAACTCCTGCAAAAAGATGACTCAAGGAGGTCAGCCAAAGCCTTTCTTTTCTACAAAAAAATGCATTCGTTTTACTGAAAAATATGTAAAAATTACAAAAAAAGCTAAACCTGAAAAGATTAAATTCACTTAAAAGGAAATGGTGCCTACATCATTTGCAATGACAAAACGGTGTCTTCAAAATCCAACATTGGATAAACTATTTAAACCAGTGAGTTTAACATTTAAACAAAACAGTTTCTCAGTTCCCGGTGTCTCACCCCTGAAATTGGAGCAATTTCCACTCTGGGATGATTTATAGACATGTGCATTCATTTTCGTCCGAATGCATTTTCGTCCGAATTTCGGGTATTTTCATTATTGTTTTAATAAACGATAACGAACGTGCAGACATGACGCTGACAATAGTGATCTGTGTCCATCGAACCTGTGGTCGAATGTGCCTAACCTTAACTCTATTAGTCCAAGATTATTCTACATAGAGAGAAAAGATTCGACATAGAGAGAAAAGATTTCGACATTATAGAGACAATAGCAAAAAAGGTCGAATGTGCCTAACCTAACTCTATTAGTCCAAGATTATTCTACATAGAGAGAAAAGATTCGACATGAAGATTCGACGAAGCAGTCGCCGCGATCGGACATTTATGGTCAGATGCTCCACCCATAGGCTATAGAAGAATTCTAATGTTGGTTGACTAGTAATAATAATTCATAAATATAATTATTACTAGTGTCATGCAACATTAGAATTCTACTATAGCTTGTAGGTGGAACATTCGACCGGAAATGTACGATCGCGGCGTCGGAAAGTTTAGCTGCTCCGTCGAATCTTCTTAGAACATTCGACAGACACCATAAGCCTTCAATGACAGATTTGACCTTAATTATTTTGGATTTTCGGACGAATGCATTTTTTAACGAAACAAAATAAATAAAAACGAATTTCGGGAGTAACTAAATAAATTTATTTTTCGGACGAAAACAAAATTCCGAAACAAAATATTTCAGTGTGCACATGTCTAATGATTTACAGGCTAAACAGCATCAAATCCTTAAACTGCGCCTCTACAAACCAAAATCACCTTTTTAACACAGAACAGACCGTACTACTCACACTAAACTTAGAAACCTGGCCCAAAAGCAGAGCAATTCCACCCAAAACACAACAGACACGAAATGGCAGTTGCAACAAACAAATCAAGCCACGGCCACATGGTGACTACAAGAAAATGGAAGACGAAAGCTGGGCCACATGGTAGATAGCAAAATGGCCAACGACAATGGGACCACATGGTGATATTAACACATGAAATGCAGTTGTTGATCCCGCCAAAACCAACACAAACCAAGATTTTTTCACTAGAACAGACTAAAACAATTGAGAATGCATTTTTAGCCATAGACACACTTTTTATGCTACATAAAACACAAAATTACACGGATCCAAACTGCCACTCTTGTTCCCAGAGAAAGGTCATATACTTAACTCTGGCATCAACTTCAACAAGAACAACAAGAGAAATACAAACAGCGATGAATGCATGCTTGATCTTATCATCTCAAAACAAAAGAGCTCCTCCATGCTGTTGTCTAGCTTCCAGAAGCGCATGGCCGCCCTTCCCCCTCTCAGACACATGGCCACTTGAATATGCGGCAGACATTTTCAAACCAAAACCTTTCTACAAAATCATTTCAAAATGACTTCAATACAAACCATCCATGTCTTGAGTCAGTTAAACAATCTACAAGACTCATGCAATCTACTTGTCCCTTACATACCCTTTTTCCCCGAAAATAAGACCTAGCGTGATTGCCAGTGATGACTGCAATATAAGCCCTACCCCCAAATAAGTCCTACCCTGTTTCCCCGAAAATAAGCCCTACCCTGAAAATAAGACCTACAAGGACTTTACCTAGGGTTTATTTGTGGGGTAGGGCTTATATTGCAGCCATCACTGACAATCACGCTAGGTCTTATTTTCGGGGAAACAGGGTAGGTAATAATCACAATTCATACATTTCTATTTCTCATATGCCTCACCAACTTATTACACAACATACAGTTACACAGCCTGCTCAGTCATACACAGCATTCACTTTAGGTTTATATTAAATGGGACCTATAGAGGACATAAATATTGGTGCTCCCCCAATTAATAGACCTACTTACAATGACAAAAATATAACCTACAATTAAATTCCCGCCATTATACAGAAAGCGACAAAAGAACATAAGGTTCATTGCTTAGCAGAACTTACCCCATACAGGGGACAGAGAATCAAGATCCCGAACACAGAACAGCAAAAATGTTAAAAAAACTGGACGTATGGCTGTCTTACCATAGGCCGGCCTTTGCTGATCTGGTTCGGGATGTCTTTTCCCACTCGAGGTCCACTGAATTAGGAAGATCTGTTGGCTTCCTTTCTGGCCTGCCAAACTGTCCGGGAAATTTTAAGCTTCTCCCTATAAGCAAATAATTTCTTTGCGCTTAAAAGCACAACAACAGCTCTCTTATATAATGCTGGGAAAGCTCGCTTGTATGTCTCCAAGTAACACAGACAGATGCCGGTATCATGTTGAGCTTAGCAAAACCCTCCAGAGAATAGTCAGCTCCTTTCATTTATACTATAAACATGAATAACAAAGGAAGGTGGTGGCTTCAGAATCAGCCAATCAGACACTTGTATTGTTTCAAAAGAACCAATCACACACATGTATATATTCAAATAGAAATACAGTAGTGACGTGTGCAGATGGTCATGTGCAGGGCCATGTGGCAAGCTTCTTTGTGAGACACAGAGTGTCTCACAATTTGAACACTACTTACATGGCTCTGAACACGATTGTGTGCACATTCCCACTGCTACCAATGACGCGAGCCGTACTCTATCATGGGTCAGTGGGCCATAATTTTGTATGGTTATGCTATGGTTCGCATGTACACAGATCTGTTTACATAGGAGTTTAGATGCAGTCACCATGGAGTGGCCAGTCTCTTGGTGAGGCATAAACAAACATCCTTAAAAGAGCAAACAGATCTGCCGTGTCCACGGGAAGGTTTCTGCAGCCAATGGTCTTCCACCAAGGTCTGTATGTGCGAATATGCTCTAATGAGCTTATTACAGCAAAACTGACACTGGGGGATATCTGACAACATACATTAATAAAAATTTCCATAACAACAGTGTTCCATCAACATCTGTCCCAGTGCACAAAACATCTGTCACAGTGTCCCATCAACATCTGTACCAGTGTACAAAACATCTGTCACAGTCTCCCATCAACATCTGTCCCAGTGTACAAAACATCTGTCACAGTGTCCCATCAACATCTGTCCCAGTGCACAAAACATCTGTCACAGTGTCCCATCAACATCTGTACCAGTGCACAAAACATCTGTCACAGTGTTGTTGTATATGTTGTAATATGTTCACCGATTTATGTGGGACATTGTTGTGTGTATGTGCACATGCAGTCAATGTTGACAAGGCCAGAATTCAATGGACAATGGTTGATTTGTCCAACTGAATTTTAACATAGCAAGGGGACAGCTGAAGACCCTTTGATGTGTTAATCTTATGCAAGTCTATTTGAGCATCTCAAAGGGTGTTCAGGTGGCATCTGTTAATCTAATCTAATTACACATATCTAAAGGACTTGTTGATGTTGATATGCGGAAGTGCAAATTGGGGTGCTGTATGACTACAGCTGTTCACAGCTGGGAGTTGTTGTCTGTTTGAAAGACTAAAGCTAATCAAAGTCCTAAATTGAAATGGCCAATCAAATTGCTCAGCCATTCAATATTTAGTCAATATAACACGGCATTCAGTCTATAGGTTTTAGGTGAGGCTTGTCTGTGTATGGCTGGGAACACACAGGCCTAGGAACATGGGTTTCTGAATTATATCTACTCTGTCAGATTTTTCTGTCATCTGTGGACTTTGGACTTTGTTCTGTGTTGGAAGTCAATAAAGTGCATCTCTCTGGAAGAATTGGGTTGCTGCGGAAGAGTACTTACTAATTAATTATCATACCCACAATACCACTATCCACCCAGTATACTTATACCCGATCACTACAAGTGTCCCATCAACATCTGTCCCAGTGCACAAAACATCTGTCACAGTGTCCCATCAACATCTGTACCAGTGCACAAAACATCTGTCACAGTGTCCCATCAACATCTGTACCAGTGTACAAAACATCTGTCACAGTGTCCCATCAATATCTGTCCCAGTGTACAAAACATCTGTCACAGTGTCCCATCAATATCTGTCCCAGTGTACAAAACATCTGTCACAGTGTCCCATCAATATCTGTCCCAGTGTACAAAACATCTGTCACAGTGTCCCATCAACATCTGTACCAGTGTACAAAACATCTGTCACAGTGTCCCATCAATATCTGTCCCAGTGTACAAAACATCTGTCACAGTGTCCCATCAACATCTGTCCCAGTGCACAAAACATCTGTCACAGTGTCCCATCAATATCTGTCCCAGTGTACAAAACATCTGTCACAGTGTCCCATCAACATCTGTACCAGTGTACAAAACATCTGTCACAGTGTCCCATCAATATCTGTCCCAGTGTACAAAACATCTGTCACAGTGTCCCATCAATATCTGTCCCAGTGTACAAAACATCTGTCACAGTGTCCCATCAACATCTGTACCAGTGTACAAAACATCTGTCACAGTGTCCCATCAACATCTTTCAAAGTGTACAAAACATCTGTCACAGTGTCCCATCAACATCTGTACCAGTGTACAAAACATCTGTCACAGTGTCCCATCAACATCTGTACCAGTGTACAAAACATCTGTCACAGTGTCCCATCAACATCTGTACCAGTGTACAAAACATCTGTCACAGTGTCCCATCAATATCTGTACCAGTGTACAAAACATCTGTCACAGTGTCCCATCAACATCTGTACCAGTGTACAAAACATCTGTCACAGTGTCCCATCAACATCTGTACCAGTGTACAAAACATCTGTCACAGTGTCCCATCAACATCTGTACCAGTGTACAAAACATCTGTCACAGTGTCCCATCAACATCTGTACCAGTGTACAAAACATCTGTCACAGTCTCCCATCAACATCTGTACCAGTGTACAAAACATCTGTCACAGTGTCCCATCAACATCTGTACCAGTGTACAAAACATCTGTCACAGTGTCCCATCAACATCTGTACCAGTGTACAAAACATCTGTCACAGTGTACAAAACATCTGTCACAGTGTCCTATCAACATCTGTACCAGTGTACAAAACATCTGTCACAGTGTCCCATCAACATCTGTACCAGTGTACAAAACATCTGTCACAGTGTACAAAACATCTGTCACAATGTCCCATCAACATCTGTACCAGTGTACAAAACATCTGTCACAATGTCCCATCAACATCTGTACCAGTGTACAAAACATCTGTCACAGTGTACAAAACATCTGTCACAGTGTCCCATCAACATCTGTACCAGTGTACAAAACATATGACACAGTGTCCTATCAACATCTGTACCAGTGTACAAAACATATGACACAGTGTCCCATCAACATCTGTACCAGTGTACAAAACATCTGTACCAGTGTCCCATCAACATCTGTCCCAGTGTACAAAACATCTGTCACAGTGTCCCATCAACATCTGTACCAGTGTACAAAACATATGACACAGTGTCCCATCAACATCTGTACCATTGTAGAAAACATCTGTCACAGTGTCCCATCAACATCTGTACCAGTGTACAAAACATCTGTACCAGTGTCCCTATCAACATCTGTACCAGTGTACAAAACATCTGTCACAGTGTCCCATCAACATCTGTACCAGTGTACAAAACATCTGTCACAGTGTCACATCAACATCTGTACCAGTGTCCCATCAACATCTGTCCCAGTGCACAAAACATCTGACACAGTGTCCCATCAACATGTGTACCAGTGCACAAAACATCTGTCACAGTGTCCCATCAACATCTGTACCAGTGTACAAAACATCTGTCACAGTGTCACATCAACATCTGTACCAGTGTCCCATCAACATCTGTCCCAGTGCACAAAACATCTGACACAGTGTCCCATCAACATCTGTACCAGTGTACAAAACATCTGACACAGTGTCCCATCAACATCTGTCCCAGTGCACAAAACATCTGACACAGTGTCCCATCAACATCTGTACCAGTGTACAAAACATCTGTCACAGTGTCCCATCAACATCTGTACCAGTGCACAAAACATCTGTCACAGTGTCCCTATCAACATCTGTACCAGTGTACAAAACATCTGTCACAGTGTCCCTATCAACATCTGTACCAGTGTACAAAACATCTGTCACAGTGTCCCATCAACATCTGTACCAGTGCACAAAACATCTGTCACAGTGTCCCATCAACATCTGTACCAGTGTACAAAACATCTGTCACAGTGTCCCTATCAACATCTGTACCAGTGTACAAAACATCTGTCACAGTGTCCCTATCAACATCTGTACCAGTGTACAAAACATCTGTCACAGTGTCCCTATCAACATCTGTACCAGTGTACAAAACATCTGTCACAGTGTCCCATCAACATCTGTCCCAGTGCACAAAACATCTGACACAGTGTCCCATCAACATCTGTCCCAGTGTACAAAACATCTGTCACAGTGTCCCATCAATATCTGTCCCAGTGTACAAAACATCTGTCACAGTGTCCCATCAACATCTGTACCATTGTAGAAAACATCTGTCACAGTGTCCCATCAACATCTGTACCAGTGTACAAAACATCTGTCACAGTGTCCCATCAACATCTGTACCAGTGTACAAAACATCTGTACCAGTGTCCCTATCAACATCTGTACCAGTGTACAAAACATCTGTCACAGTGTCCCATCAACATCTGTACCAGTGTACAAAACATCTGACACAGTGTCCCATCAACATCAGTACCAGTGTACAAAACATCTGACACAGTGTCCCATCAACATCTGTACCAGTGTACAAAACATCTGTCACAGTGTCCCTATCAACATCTGTACCAGTGTACAAAACATCTGTCACAGTGTCCCATCAACATCTGTACCAGTGTACAAAACATCTGACACAGTGTCCCATCAACATCTGTACCAGTGTACAAAACATCTGTCACAGTGTCCCATCAACATCTGTACCAGTGTACAAAACATCTGTCACAGTGTCCCTATCAACATCTGTACCAGTGTACAAAACATCTGTCACAGTGTCCCATCAACATCTGTACCAGTGTACAAAACATCTGTCACAGTGTCCCATCAACATCTGTACCAGTGCACAAAACATCTGTCACAGTGTCCCATCAACATCTGTACCAGTGTACAAAACATCTGACACAGTGTCACATCAACATCTGTACCAGTGTCCCTATCAACATCTGTACCAGTGTACAAAACATCTGTCACAGTGTCACATCAACATCTGTACCAGTGTCCCTATCAACATCTGTACCAGTGTACAAAACATCTGTCACAGTGTCACATCAACATCTGTACCAGTGTCCCATCAACATCTGTCCCAGTGCACAAAACATCTGACACAGTGTCCCATCAACATCTGTACCAGTGCACAAAACATCTGTCACAGTGTCCCATCAACATGTGTACCAGTGCACAAAACATCTGTCACAGTGTCCCTATCAACATCTGTACCAGTGTACAAAACATCTGTACCAGTGTCCCATCAACATCTGTCCCAGTGCACAAAACATCTGACACAGTGTCCCATCAACATCTGTCCCAGTGTACAAAACATCTGTAACAGTGTCCCATCAACATCTGTCCCAGTGTACAAAACATCTGTCACAGTGTCCCATCAACATCTGTACCATTGTAGAAAACATCTGTCACAGTGTCCCATCAACATCTGTACCAGTGTACAAAACATCTGTCACAGTGTCCTATCAACATCTGTCCCAGTGTACAAAACATCTGTCACAGTGTCCCATCAACATCTGTACCATTGTAGAAAACATCTGTACCAGTGTACTAAACATCTGTCACAGTGTCCCATCAACATCTGTACCAGTGTACAAAACCTCTGCAATAATGCAATAGTGTTCCATTGCAACATCAGCACTTGTCAGTGTCCTCCGATGGATGATCAACATCTGTCAAAGTGTACAAATGCACAAAAACATCTGTCAGTGTACCAGTGTCCCACCAATAAATACATAAAAAATGTAAAGCTCCCCTATCTTGCATGCAGGCATCCCGTACGCATATGTAACTGGCGATCGCACCACACATGTGAGGTATTGGCGTGAACATCAGAACAAGAGCAATAATTTTAGCACCAGACCTCCTGTGTAACTCTAAACTGCTAACCTGGCACAATACCATATTTTATATTTTAGCAAAAATTTTGGTGTTATATTTGTTCTTGTGTGCATTCAAATTTGTTAAAATGTATTTTTGCTTAATGTGTAAAATTGTAAAATTAGGAAAAACCGCTGCGCAAATACTGTGTAATAAAAATTTGCAAAATCCACCATTTAATTCTCTAAGGCCTCTGCTACAAAAATATATCATTTTGGGGGTTCTAAGCCATTTTCTAGCAAAAATACATATTTTTACTTGTAAACAAATCATCCAAAGAAGGCCTTGTCTAAAAGTGGATAATGCCTGAAGGTGCTCCTTGGATGTTGGGCCTCCCTATGTGGCCAGGCTGGGAAAAAGTCTCACACATGTAGTACCGCCATGCTCAGGAGGAGTAGCAGAATGTATTTTGGGATGTATTTGTAAGTATATCTATGCCGTGTGTGAAAAAAAAACTTGTTTATATGACAATTTTGTGAAGAAAAAATATATTTCTTCAATTTCCAAAGAATTGTGGGAAAAATTACAACTTCAAAAAACTCACCATGCCTCTTACTAAATACCTTTGACTGTCTACTTTCCAAAAAGGGGTCATAAGACCCCTGTAGACTCTATAACTTTCACAAAGACCAAATAATATACAATGATTTGGGTTTTTTTTTTTTACTAAAGATATGTAGCAGTATAAGTTTTGGTCAAAATGTATAAAGAAAAATTACTTATTTGCAACATTTTATAACAGAAACTAAGAAAAACACATTTTTTTTCAAAATTGTTGGTCTTTTTTTCATTTATAGCATAAAAAAACCTAGTGGTGATTAAATACCACAAAAAGAAAGCTCTATTTGTGTGAAAAAATGTCATATTGGTACAATGTTGCATGACTGAGTAATTATCACTCAAAGTTTACATCATTAATCTCACAGCACTGGAAGCTGAAAATTGGCCTGGGCAAAAAGGGGGTGAAAGTGCTCTGTATTGAGGTGGTTAAAGAGCTATCAGTACATAGAACGTACATAGAACGTATGCTTTAGGTAATGAACTTGTTAAAAAGTAGTGAGATATCAAACATCTAAAGAAAAAAAAAATCAACCTGCATCTCATGCAAAAGAGATTTTCTTCTGCCAAGCATCATGTAAAGCACCTTGTGATGTGATCATATTCCATAATGTCAGATAGAGAAGATTCAGTGAGTATTGGCATTTCCAGCTGACAACCTCAGGTCACCTCACACTGACGGAGCCAGGAACCCGGGCAGGACAGGACATGTCTCCTCTCTGGTGGATTTGGTCGGCATTTTGCCTCTTGGAATGTGTGGTGGCAATTTATTTAAATTCCTACATTGTCTTCTTCAATGGGAGAAGCCTGACAGAAGGTGGTAAGAGGAATCCAGTGAGCCTCATCCAGATCGTCATGGGAATAAATAAAGTGACTATGCGCTGCATATGGATTGTTCATGATGTGGCTTTTTGGTTACCAGATATTTTTGAATCACCTCCTTATAATGCCGTAGCTTTTCTTATTGCCTTCCACATGTATTTCAACTACTGGCTGATGGCCTGGCTCTGCATCTATTACTCCATCTTCATCACCAACTTCAGCCACCGAATGTTTCTCTGGATTAAAAGGAATCTGCTGGCTTTCCTGAATCAGGTGTTATTCCTGACGGGAGTTGGGTCACTGGCCATAGCTCTTCTCGTATACATGTGGAGATGTACGGTACTTTCCCTTGTCAATAATTCTGCGAATGGAACAACCATTGAAGATGTTTCCATTACTTATTTTTATAAGATTGGTGCCATCATCCTTGGCTCCTTCCTTCCATTTACTGGCATTGCCATCTCCCTCGTGGTCTCCTTGTCATCTCTTCTGAAGCACGTCAACAACATCAGCCAGGCTGGTTTCGATGTTCAGGTCCATGTCACCCTCATAAAATCAATAGTCATGTTTCTCATTCTTTCAGTCTCTTACTTCCTCGTTTACATCATTAATCTCACAGCAGCATTTAAGCCTAAAGATCCTTTGCAATGTATCATCTTGTTACTGGTAGTGCTGACTCCAACGATGGAAACCATGATCATTATACAGGCCAGTCCCAAAATGAGGAAGAACTTTCCAGGATGGTTCTGTGCCAGGGGGACTGGGGGCAGTTAAGTGGAAGCATTTTGAGGAATGCGAAAGACAACCCAAGTCACAGAAAAGACGGAGATCTGTATGTCATAAAGACTTATTGAAGACTAATTATCAGCAAGCTAAACTCGAGTTCTCCATGATCACCACTCCAAAGCCAGGGGAGCATGTGCCAGGTGTACCTTTTTTCTTCTACCCAATGTGACAAACAGCCCCAGTGGGTCCAGGGCAGTGTCATGGATGGGGTTCACCTGTTGCCGAGACTCTGACATTTTATTAAATGAGTGAGTGATAGTGGTAGGTCTGTGTAGTAAAATTGCATTTTTTTAAATTATACCCAAGATATGCTGACCATTATCTTTGACCCCAGCCTTGAGCTTTGACCCTGTCCTTGACCCTAACACTAACTCTGACAAACCTTCATCTTGTTATTGTTTTCTTTATTTTTTTAATCTTTATTTTTAATTTGTTTATTTTATTATTTTTCACACTTTTGTTTCTGTATATCTTCCTCTCCTGCAAGAAAATAAAGATACAATGTATTTCCTCTTCATGCAGAAGAGGAAGTAAACACAGGGGTGGGCTCACAGTGACTGATCACTGTGATAGCCAATCAGAGGCTATTAACAGCGATCAATATAACCGGGAATCTTGGGTCCCAATCAATAGTACAAGACCCAGGGTTCTCGGCGAGAGCCAAGTCTTTGTGCTCTGAGCATGCTGTGCGGCGCTCTCCCAGCACAAAGATAGAGATACACATATAAGCAGCCCCATGGAAAAAGACCCACTTCCGTGAGGCCACATATATGCGTACGGTTGGCAGGAAGGGGTTAAGTTGCAGCTGAAATAAAAAGGACACTGTAAAGGCTACCAGGATTGGCTTCAACTCACAGCCCTGATGTGGAGCTGTCACTAAGTTGCTCATGGCCGCTGGGTAACAGCCACAACTCTGGAATCCTCCAGAGATTGATCAGCTGTGGGGGGCTTGTTTTCATCAATGACTTGCACAATTTGGAGAAATGCGAGTGGCACTGAGTTAGACAATTAGACTTCTTTATTCCCTCCAAGCAGCCTGGATCCTTGTCAGACTTCGCACACCCACTAAATAGTTGAGTTCAGGTGTTTCCAGTGAAGGGTATTGCTAATACTAAAACATACAAAGGCATTATAGACAATTGTGTGCTTTCAACCTTGTGGTGACAGTTTTGGGGAGGCTGTTTTGGGTCAAGAATGACTGCTCACAAAGCCAGCTCCATAAGGACATGGTTTGGCCAGTTTGGTGTGGAGGAACTCAAGTGTCCTGCACCGATCCCTGTTATCAACCCTACTGAACACCTTTGAGATGAATTGGAACCCCAATGGTGAGCCAGCTCAAAAAGACATGGTGTGACCAGTTTGGTGTTGAGGAACTTAAATGTCCTGCACAGAGACCTGAACTCAACCCTACTGAGCATATTTGGGATGAATTGGAATGCTGATTGTGAAGCAGGTCTTCTCATCCAACATTAGTACCTGGCCTCAACCCTACTGAATACTAGGGATGGGCTTTATGTTCGGGTCGAACATGAGTTCGATTCGAACTATGGCTGTTTGTCCATTCACCGAACAGTGAACAATTTGGGGTGTTCGTGGCAAATTCAAACACCCTTTAAAAGTCTATGGGAGAAATCAAAAGTGCTAATTTTAAAGGCTTATATGCAAGTTATTGTCATAAAAAGTGTTTGGGGACCTGGGTCCTGCCCCAAGGGACATGTATCAATGCAAAAAAAGTTTTAAAAACGGCCGTTTTTTCGGGAGCAGTGGTTTTAATAATGCTTAAAGTGAAACAATAAAAGTGTAATATTCCTTTAAATTTCATACCTGGGGTGTGTCTATAGTATGCCTGTAAAGGGGCGCATGTTTCCTGTGTTTAGAACAGTCTGACAGCAAAATGACATTTCTAAAGGAAAAAAAAACTCATGTAAAACTACTATTGCTAGTGCCGGCTATAATGAATTGTCAGTCCGGCAATACACATAAAAGTCATTGACAGTCATTGGAAAAAAAAATGCGTGGGGGTCCCCCTAAATTCCATACCAGGCCCTTCAGGTATGCCTGTAAAGGGGCGCATGACTTTTTTTCCTTTAGAAATGTCATTTTGCTGTCAGACTGTTCTAAACACGGGAATCATGCGCCCCTTTACAGGCATACTATAGACTCCCCCCAGCTACAAAATTTAAAGGAATATTACACTTTTATTGTTTCACTTTAAGCATTATTAAAATCACTGCTCCCGAAAAAACGGCTGTTTTTAAAACTTTTTTTGCATTGATCCATGTCCCCTGGGGCAGGACCCAGGTCCCCAAAAACTTTTTATGACAACAACTTGCATATAAGCTTTTAAAATGAGCACTTTGATTATTCATGTTCGTGTCACATAGACTTTAACAGTGTTCACGTGTTCGAACAAATTTTTTGCCTGTTCACATGTTCTGGATATGAACGAAACCGGGAAGTGTTCAGCTCATCCATACTGAATACCTTTGGGATGATTTAGAACATTGATTGTGAGCCAGGTCTTCTCATTCAGCATTAGGTATGGGCTATCTGTTCGAGTCGAACATGAGTTCGACTCGAACATTGGCTGTTTGCCCGTTTGTCGAACAACAAACAATTTGGGGTGTTTGTGGAAAATTTGAAAAGCAACGGAACACCCTTTAAAGTCTATGGGAGAAATCTAAAGTGCTAATTTTAAAGGTTAATATGCAAGTTATTGTCATAAAAAGTGTTTGGGGACCCGGGTCCTGCCCCAGGGGACATGTATCAATGCAAAAAAAAGTTTTAAAAACGGCCGTTTTTTCAGGAGCAGTGATTTTAATAATGCTTAAAGTGAAACAATAAAAGTGTAATATTCCTTTAAATTTCATACCTGGGGGGTGTCTATAGTATGCCTGTAAAGGGGCGCATGTTTTGCGTGCTTAGAACAGTCAGAGAGCAAAACTACATTTCTAAAGGAAAAAAAAAAGTAATTTAAAAGTACTAGAGCTAGTGCCGGCTATTAATGAATTGTCGGTCCCAACAATACACATAAAAGTCATTGACAGTCATTGGAAAAAAAAATGCGTGGGGGTCCCCTAAAATTCCATACCAGACCTTTCAGGTCTAGTATGGATTTTAAGGGGAACTCCTCACCAAAATTTTAAAAAAATGGCGTGGGGTTCACCACAAAAATCCCTACCAGACCTGAATGGATTTTAAGGGGAATTCCGTGCCAAAATTTTTTTTAAAAATGGCGTGGGGTTCCCCCAAAAATCCACAGCAGACCCTTGTCTGATCACGCAACCTGGCAGGCCGCAGGAAAAGAGGGTGGACGAGAGAGCACCCCCCCTCCTGAACCGTACCAGGCCACATGCCCTCAACATGGAGAGGATGTCCCCATGTTGATGGGGAAAAGGGCCTCATCCCCACAACCCTTGCCCGGTGGTTGTGGGGGTCGCAATAAGCGCATATTGATTGCTTTGCGCAAAAGTTATAGCATCTACAAAATAGGGAATAGTTTTATGGCCTTTTTATTATTATTTTTTTTTTTACTAGTAATGGCGGCGATTTGCGATTTTAATCGGGACTGCGACATTATGGCGGACACATCGGACACTTTTGACACATCTTTGGGACCATTGTCATTTATACAGCGATCAGTGCTATAAAAATACACTGATTACTTTAAAAATGTCACTGGCAGGGGAGGGGTTAACACTAGGGGGTGGGGAGGGATTAATTGTGTTTCCTAGTGTGTGTTCTAACTGAAGGGGGGAGGGGACTGTCTATCGGAGATAACAGATCGTTGTTCATACTCTGTATGAATAGACGATCTGTCTCTTCTCCCCTCAGAGAACCAGAAACTGTGTTTACACACACAGATCCTGGTCCTCCATGTGTCAGCAGCGATCGCGGGAGCCCAGCGGTGATTGTGACCACTGGGCACTCGCATCGGCTCCGGGGGTGAGCAGCGGGCACACATGTGCGCCCCTAGTGGCCACAGGGCGAAGCGACGTAACATAACATTGTTTTGCCCAGCCGTGCCATTCTGCCGCAGTACAACTGCGGCAGCTGGTCAGCAAGTTGTTAATAAGGTTTAAAGCAGGGGTCTACAAACTTTTGAAACAAAGGGCCAATTTACTGCCCTTCAAACTTTAGGGGGGCTGTACTGTGGGAGTAGAAAATGCCATGGCATCGGTGGGAGCAAACAATGTAATAGGCTTGGTGGTCAATGGGAGTAAAAAATTACATCACTGGCATCAGTGACACCAGTGAAGAAATAATGCACCATCACTGGTGTCAGTAAGAGGAATAGTGCCCCATTGTTAGTGTCGGTAAGAGGAATGGTGCCCCTATGTTGGTGCCAGTGGGAGGAATAGTACCCCATCAGTGATGTCAGTGAGAGGAATAGTGCCCTATAATTGGTGTCAGTAGAAGAATTAGTTCCCCATCTCTGGTGTCAGTGTGAGGAATAGTAATCCATTGCTGGTGTCAGAAGGAGGAATAGTGCCCCCTTGTTGGTGCCAGTGGGAGGAATAGTACCCCATCAGTGATGTCAGTGAGAGGAATAGTGCCCCATAATTGGTGTCAGTAGAAGAATTAGTTCCCCATCTCTGGTGTCAGTGTGAGGAATAGTAATCCATTGTTGGTGTCAGAAGGAGGAATAGTGCCCCATTGGTGATGCCAGTGGGAGGAATAGTGCCCCATCATTATTGCCAATGAGAGGACTAGTGCCCCATCATTGTTACCAGTGGGAGGAATAGTGTCCTATCATTATTGCCAATGGGAGGAATAGTGCCCCATAATTGTTGCAAGTGGGAGGAATAGAACCCCATCATTGGTGCCAGTGAGAAGAATAGTGCCCCATAATTGGTGCCAGTGGGAGGAATAGTGCCCCATTGTTGGTGCCAGTGGGAGAATTAGTGCCCCATCATTGGAGTCAGTAGGAAAAATAGTTCCCCAACTCTGGTGTCAGTGGGAGGAATAGTGCCTCATATCAGTGAACAGAATAGTTTCCAGAGGGCCAAATAAAGGCAAGAAAAGGGCCACATCTGGCCCAAGGGCCACAGTTTGGAGGCCTCTGGTTTGAAGTAACAAACTGGTTAAAAAGTATTGAGACATCACTATCATATGGTGGAAAAAAATCAACCTGCATCTCATGCAAATTAGATTTTCTCCTACCAAGCATCATGTGATCATATTCCATAATGTCAGGTAGAGAAGATTCAGTGAGTATCGGTATTCATTGGCTTCCCGCTGACAACCTCAGGTCACCTCACACTGACGGAGCCAGGATCCCGGGCAGGACAGGACATGTCTCCTCTCTGGTGGGTTTGGTCGGCATTTTGCCTCTTGGAATGTGTGGTGACAATTTATTTAAATTCCTACATTGTCTTCTTCAATGGGAGAAGCCTGACAGAAGGTGGTAAGAGGAATCCAGTGAGCCTCATCCAGATCATCATGGGAATAAATATAGTGACTATGCGCTGCATATGGATTGTTCATGATGTGGCTTTTTTGTTACCAGATATTTTTGGGTTGCATCTCTATAATGGCGTAGCTTTTGCTTTTGCCTTCCACATGCATTTCAACTACCAGCTGATGGTCTGCGTCTTCATCACCAACTTCAGCCATCAAACATTTCTCTGGATTAAGATGAATCTGTTGGCTTTCCTGCCTCGGGTCCTTTTCCTGACGAGAGTCGGGACACTGGCTGTAGGTCTTCTTCCATACATGTGGAAACACAAGCTATTTTCCCCTTGTTCATAATTCTACAAATGGAACAACCATTGAAGGTATTTCCCTTTCTTATTTTTATAAGACCAGTGCCATCATCCTTGGCTCCTGCTTTCCATTTACTGGCATTGCCATTTCCCTTGTGGTCTCCCTGTTATCTCTTCTGAAGGACGTCAACAAAATCAGCCAGACTGGTTTCAATGTTCAGGTCCATGTCACCCTCATAAAATCAATGGTCATGCTTCTCATTCTCTCAGTCTCTTACTTCTTATTTTACATCATTAATCTCACTGCAGCATATAAGCTTAAAGATCCTTTGCAATGTATGGTCTGGTTACTGTTAGTGCTGGCTCCTGTCATGGAAAGCATAATCATTATACAGGCCAGTCTTAAAATGAGGAAGAACTTTCCAGGCTGGTTCAGTGTTAGGGGGACTGGGGGCAGTAATGTGGATGCATCTTAAAGAATGCCAAAGACAATCCAAGTCAGCTGATCTAGCTATGAACTCCCTTGGTTGTAGAAGTGTATGAAATTAAGAAATTATTAGCTAAACTAAAGTCCCCCATGATCACCACTCCTTTGGGCCAAGCCATGGGAGTATTTACCGAGTGTGCCTTTTTCCTTCTACAGCCCCGGTAGGCCCAAGGCAGCATCATGGATGGGGTTTACCTGCTGCAAAGACTTGGACATTTAAAAAAATAAGTGGGTGATAGTGGTAGGTCTGTGTAGTAGTGTGCAGGGATTAATCACTGGCCACACCTTTTTCTCCCCCAAGCTGGGGTATCATTCCTCCCTGGGTCTCAGGACCTGGATCACCTGTGGGTGGCACTGTAGTACCTAGAGCTGAAGGTTGTAATTCCGGTGTTGACCGCTGTGTGTTTCCAGGGACTAAATACCCTCCCAACAGCCAGCATCAGGTGAAGACTGATTTCTGGGATCTGCTGGCTGCTGGGAGGGTTTTTAGTCCCTCCTCTACTATTTACTCTTGCTTCAGTGTTTTGCCTGATACCGCTTGCTGATTTATCCTGAGTCTAGATCCTGCTCCTGCCATGTATCTGTACCTTGTACCCTGCTGCCTTGTTCCCAGTCATGGTTCCCCTTCCTGATAGTTTCTTGCACCTCCAGATTTACCCGATTGATCCTTGCTACACTTCTGTCCTGTATAAATTGTTAGTTTGTTAGTAAATCTTCATGTTTGCTGTGTATTGTATTTGCTGGTCATTGGATGGGTTTTGTTACACTATTAATAAATATTATTTGAAGTGATATTAAAGCTTCCATTATTTTTTATTGAAATAACAAATATGTCATACTTACCCTCTCTGTGTAATGGTTTTGCACAGAGTAGCCCTGATCCTCCTCTTCTTGGTCCCCTGCTGGTGCTCCTGGCTCCCCCCGCTGAGTGCCCCCATAGAAAGTTGATTTCCATGGGGGAAGTCATGTGGGCTTGCTCTCAAGCCACCCTGTCTACATCTATTGACACAGACAGGGGTCCCACCGCCTGCCCCCTCATCATAAGATTTTGTTGACAGGAGCCAATGGCTGCTGCTGCTATCTTTCTGCCCAGTGAGGAGGGACAGGGAGATCCACTGCTCTCATCCACAGTGCCGGATGGAGAACAGGCTCAGGTAAGTATAAGGGGGGCTGAGGGCTTCAGCTACATGAATCTGGTCATCCCTGCTGCTGTATGTCTGTTCTTGGTATCCCTGACACTGGGATAAGTATGGGTGTGCATGATAGAGGGACCGCATGCAGCAGGTGCTGGTATCTGTGGTGCTCATCCAAGCACGATATGTAGTCTGAGATGGAAGGACGCCACACCCCTAAAGCGGGCAATAGACAGTTCAAACCATGTATGGGCAATCTGAATGTATAAAAGATCGATCAATCAGCTTGGGTACAACCAGCCTGCCAGATTTTACATGCGATTATTGCCAGCAATAATCACTGTGTTCTCCTGGCGGGGATGGCTTCACCCCCCCCCCCATCAGAACACAATGGCTCCATGGGAGGGATTCCCCTGTCAAAACAGTCTGTGTTGATGGGGGAATGAAGCAATTTGTGAGCAACCACAGTTTGCAGGAAAGAAAATTGTACCATCTATGGCCGTCCTAACAAACCTGTGGTAAGTTTAAGTGAACAGTGACCTCGGTCTAGGCTCCACCTAGGCCATGTCCCCTGATGTGTTTCACCCCGCTCATGGGGCTTGAACACAGAGTTGGGCCCAAGCCCCATGGATGGGACAAAATGCATCAGGGAGTAAGGCCTAGGAGGAGCCTAGGCAGAGGTCCTTCCATCTCAGACTGAATACCGTGCTTGGATAAGCACCACAGACGCCAGCACCTGCTACATAGTGGATCATCGGAGAGGATCGAACGGGCTTGGAGCAGCACTCAAAACCATTTGATGGGATTTGCACTTTACTCTTATGTATTGTGATCAGTGTAGTGAACTAAAATTAAATATATCAATGTATTTGTTTTCTCTATGACCAATCACAGGGAGCCGCCAAAATGGCTTTGAACCGAGTCCCAACGCCAACATTGATGGGCTCACTTGCTGCCCAAAGGCTATTTCTGGAAAGATGTTCATAAAATGGCCCCCCAAAAATAGATGTCCATGGCTCAGCCATATGTTTTATTATTACTTTTTTACAATACAGTAACAGAGTAATGAGTAAAATGACACTAAAATTATGATTCTGGTACAAGGCATTGCAACAGTATGTACAATAGAAACAAAGACATTAAAATTAGACACTAAAGAAAAAATAAATAAATAAATTAAATGAATAAAAAAAGTTTACATATGGTTAGAAAAATATTTGAAAAAAGGGTTAGAAAAATATATATAAACAACCCCAGGAATATAACAGTTAAGGGGAAAGGGGGACGAAGTAGTTAATTAGGGCTGATTAAGGTAAACGAAAGGCTAACAAGGGGTTTAGCCAGTGGCGGCCCGTCCATAAGAGCCCCTAATCCATGCGCCCGGTCCCTAATCTACATGCAGGGCATCGGACGCATGGGGCATTTTTTTTTAAGCACATGATTAGAGCCTGAGGCTCCAATTGGCTTCAAAAGAGGGTGGGCTCGGGGAATAGAGCACTGTGACCTGTGCCCAACCAGTTGTGTGACAATAGCGAATTAATATTCAATGTCTTCCTGATTCTCCTCCCGGTCATTGATTGCCACCTCCCTTCCATCTCCCACGGGGGGGGGCATTGATCCCTGCTTTCCCGTCTATCTCCCGTGGGGGGGCATTGATTGCTGCCTTCCCGTCTATCTCCTCAGAACAGAACAGAAACAGAAACTAAGAAAAACACAGTTTTTTTTTTCAAAAATTGTTGGTCTTTTTTAAATTTACAGCATAAAAAACCCAGTGGTGAATAAATACCACAAAAAGAAAGCTCTATTTGTGTGAAAAAATGTCATATTGGTACAATGTTGCATGACTGAGTAATTATCACTCAAAGTTTACATTATTAATAGTTACATAGTTACATAGTAGGTGAGGTTGAAAAAAGACACAAGTCCATCAAATCCAACCTATGTGTGTGATTATGTGTCAGTATTACATTATATATCTCTGTATATTGCGGTCATTCAGGTGATTATCTAATAGTTTCTTGAAGCTATCAATGCTCCCCGCTGAGACCACCGCCTGCGGAAGGGAATTCCACATCCTTGCCGCTCTTACAGTAAAGAACACTCTACGTAGTTTAAGGTTAAACCTCTTTTCTTCTAATTGTAATGAGTGGCCCCGAGTCTTATTAAACTCTCTTCTGCGAAAAAGTTTTATCCCTATTGTGGGGTCACCAGTCCGGTATTTGTATATTGTGGGGTCACCAGTCCGGTATTTGTATATTGTGGGGTCACCAGTCCGGTATTTATATATTGTGGGGTCACCAGTCCGATATTTATATATTGTGGGGTCACCAGTACAGTAATTGTAAATTGAAATCATATCCCCTCTCAAGCGTCTCTTCTCCAGAGAGAATAAGTTCAGAGCTCACAACCTTTCCTCATAACTAAGATCCTCCAGACCCTTTATTAGCTTTGTTGCCCTTCTTTGTACTCGCTCCATTTCCAGTACATCCTTCCTGAGGACTGGTGCCCAGAACTAGACAGCATACTCCAGGTGCGGCCGGACCAGAGTCTTGTAGAGCGGGAGAATTATCGTTTTATCTCTGCAGTTGATCCCCCTTTTAATGCATGCCAATATTCTGTTTGCTTTATTAGCAGCAGCTTGGCATTGCATGCCATTGCTGAGCCTATCATCTACTAGGACCCCAAGGTCCTTTTCCATCCTAGATTCCCCCAGAGGTTCTCCCCCCAGTGTATAGATTGCATTCATATTTTTGCCACCCAAATGCATTATTTTACATTTTTCTACATTGAACCTCATTTGCCATGTAGTCGCCCACCCCATTAATTTGTTCAGATCTTTTTGCAAGGTTTCCACATCCTGCGGAGAAGTTATTGCCCTGCTTAGCTTAGTATCGTCTGCAAATACAGAGATTGAACTGTTTATCCCATCCTCCAGGTCGTTTATGAACAAATTAAATAGGATTGGTCCCAGCACAGAACCCTGGGGAACCCCACTACACACCCCTGAC
Source organism: Aquarana catesbeiana (assembly GCA_037953035.1). Classification (NCBI taxonomy): domain Eukaryota; kingdom Metazoa; phylum Chordata; class Amphibia; order Anura; family Ranidae; genus Aquarana; species Aquarana catesbeiana. The sequence continues at coordinate 1,497,376 of JBBHAA010001942.1, forward strand.
CATTCTGAGTACTCCCCATTTATCACCACCCTCTGAACTCGCCCTTGTAGCCAGTTTTCAATCCATGTACTCACCCTATGGTCCATGCCAACGCACCTTATTTTGTACAGTAAACGTTTATGGGGAACTGTGTCAAATGCTTTTGCAAAATCCAGATACACCACGTCTACGGGCCTTCCTTTATCTAGATGGCAACTCACCTCCTCATAGAAGGTTAATAGATTGGTTTGGCAAGAACGATTCTTCATGAATCCATGCTGATTACTGCTAATGATATCGTTCTTATTACTAAAATCTTGTATATAGTCCCTTATCATCCCCTCCAAGAGTTTACATACTATTGATGTTAGGCTAACTGGTCTGTAATTCCCAGGGATGTTTTTTGGGCCCTTTTTAAATATTGGTGCTACATTGGCTTTTCTCCAATCAGCTGGTACCATTCCAGTCAATAGACTGTCTGTAAAAATTAGGAACAACGGTCTGGCAATCACCTGACTGAGTTCCCTAAGTACCCTCGGATGCAAGCCATCTGGTCCCGGTGATTTATTAATGTTAAGTTTCTCAAGTCTAATTTTAATTCCTTCCTCTGTTAACCATGTAGGTGCTTCCTGTGTTGTGTCATGAGGATAAACACTGCAGTTTTGGTTACTGAAGCCCCCTGATTCACTCGTGAAGACTGAGGAGAAGAATAAATTCAATACCTTCGCCATCTCCCCATCCTTTGTAACCAGATGTCCTTCCTCATTCTTTATGGGGCCAATATGGTCTGTCCTCCCTTTTTTACTGTTTACATACTTAAAGAATTTCTTGGGATTTTTTTTGCTCTCCTCCGCTATGTGTCTTTCATGTTCTATCTTAGCCATCCTAATTGCACCCTTACATTTCTTATTGCATTCTTTATAAAGTCTGAATGCTGATGATGATCCCTCAACCTTGTATTTTTTGAAGGCCTTCTCCTTTGCTTTTATATGCATTTTTACATTGGAGTTAAGCCATCCAGGATGTTTGTTCGCTCTTTTAAATTTATTACCCAATGGGATACATTGGCTAATGCCCTTATTTAATATGCTCTTAAAGCAAACCCATCTCTCCTCCGTATTCTTTGTTCCTAATATTTTATCCCAATTTATGCCTTTTAGCAAGGTTTGTAGTTTAGGGAAGTTGGCTCTTTTGAAATTCAGTGTCTTTGTGTTCCCTTCATGTTTCCTATTTGTGTGATTTATACTGAAACGAATTGACCTGTGATCGCTGTTACCTAAATTGCCCCGTATTTCCACATCTGTTATCAGGTCTGTATTGTTGGTAATCAGTAGATCTAGTAAGGTTTTATTTCTAGTTGGTGCGTCTACCATCTGACCCATAAAATTGTCCTGCAAGACACTAAGGAACTGGCGAGCCTTAAATGAATGCGCGGTTCCCTCCGCCCAGTCTATGTCTGGATAATTAAAATCCCCCATTATGATAACACTTCCCATCCTTGCTGCTAATCCAATTTGTGACAGGAGATCCGTCTCCACTTCCTCCCTCAGGTTGGGGGGCCTATAGCATACTCCCAGTATTATTTTCCCCTTAGCTTCATCCCTTTGGAGCTCTACCCATAAAGATTCCACCTCCTCCCTAGCCCCCTCAGTGATGTCATCTCTCACATTCACTTGTACATTATTCTTGATATATAGGCATACCCCTCCCCCTTTTTTACCCTCTCTATCCTTGCGGTATAGGGTATACCCTTGAATGTTTGCCAGCCAATCATGAGAGCTGTTGAACCAGGTCTCTGAAATTCCCACAAAATCCAAATCCTCCTTGTACAACAGTATCTCTAGTTCACCCATCTTGTCCGCCAGGCTCCTGGCATTGGTGAACATGCCACATAGTTTAGACCGGTCGCATATTGTCCTTGTATTGAGTGTTTCAAGATTGCAACTAGGACTTGCTACTATACTCACCTTGTGTTTTTGTGCTTTGGTTAACCTACCACTAATGCCCCCAATACTACCCTCTGGAATATCTTCCGCGCTGGCTATCACTGTCTCTGGACCCTCCCCCCCATCGCCTAGTTTAAAAACCCCTCTAACTTTTTGGCCATCTTCATTCCCAGCAGATCTGCACCCTCCTCATTTAGGTGCAGTCCGTCCCTTCTATAGTACCGGTTACTGACTGAGAAGTCGGCCCAGTCCTCCAGGAACCCAAACCCCTCCTTACTACACCAGCTCTTCAGCCACTTGTTTACTTCCCTAATCTCCCTCTGCCTCTCTGGTGTGGCTCGATGTACCGGTAGTATTCCTGATAACACTACCTTGGAGGTCCTTTTCTTCAATTTAGCTCCTAAGTCCCTAAAATCGTTCTTTAGGACACTCCATCTGCCTCTGACTTTGTCATTGGTGCCAACGTGCACCATGACAGCCGGGTCTTCCCCAGCCCCTCCCAGTAATCTGTCCACAAGATCCGTGATGTGCCGAACCCGAGCGCCCGGTAGACAACATACTGTTCGGCGCTTCAGGTCTTGGTTACAGATTGCCCTCTCTGTCCTTCTAAGAATTGAGTCCCCTACCACCAGAATCTGTCTTTCCTTTCCCTTTGCTGCCCCCCCACTCTCACTGGAGGAGTTCTTCCCCTGGCAGCTAGGAGAGTCCCTCATCTCTAGCAGTGCTGGTCCCTGACTGGTTACACCAATGTCACTCAATGGAGCGTACTTATTGGGATGCTCCAGTCCTGGATCGGCCTCCCTGGCACTTCCCCCTCTACCCCTCCTGACTGTCACCCATCTACTCTTTGCTAGTGCCTGCACCTCTTTGTCTCCACCCGCCTCTGTGCTGGCCCCTGCCGGCACCTGCCGTGTACGTTCCTGGCTCACCTTTAGTATGGAGGGACTTCTCAGTGCTGACAGTTGCTTCCCCAGATTCAGAACCTGGGCTTCCAGGGAAACAATGTGCTTACATTTTGCACAGCAGTATTCGCCCTCGATCGGATGATCAAGGAACGCATACATGCGGCAAGATGTACAAAGAGTCGCCTCTCCACACCCGCCGGGCATCGTACCTATTAAATTTAGTGAGGATTTGGGGATTTTACCCTGTCCAAATTACCTAACAGCTAGCTTCCTGGCACTAATACTCAAGACAATACACAGGTACACGACAAGACAATACACAGGTACACAATACACAAGTACTAACGATCCACACACACTACTCAGACAACACTCAGATACTCACACTACACAGGTACTATGACCCCTGTTATAACCTCCTGTTTTAAACTCTTGTTTTTAACTCCCACTTAATCCAGCTCCACAGCTTCAAACTGAGCACGCTCAGACTGAGTCCTACAACAAGTTAAATAGGCACCTGTGAGCAATTAACCACACCCCTTAATTGATAGACTGATGAAACCAAGAAAAAAAAAAAAAAAAAAAAAAAAGCTATTTAAAAAGTGACAGCAAAAGGCAAATTAAAAACTAAAAGAAAAAGTCCCCAAAATGCAACCCAGCAAACACCAACAGACAGCAAACACACACCAACAGACAGCAAACACCAACAGACAGCAAACACCAAACAGACACCAAGACTTGTATACTCTAACACTTGTTTTTAACTCCCACTTAATCCAGCTCCACTTACACCAAGCTCCACAGCTTCAAACTGAGCACAGCACTGGAAGTTGAACATTGGCCTGGGCAGGAAGGGGGTGAAAGTGCTCTGTATTGAGGTGGTTAAAGAGCTATCAGTACATAGAACGTACATAGAGCGTATGCTTTAGGTAATGAACTTGTTAAAAAGTAGTGAGATATCACACATCAAAAAATAAATAAATCAACCTGCATCTCATGCAAAAGAGATTTCCTTCTGCCAAGCGTCATGTAAAGCACATCATCATGTGATCATATTCCATAATATCAGAGAGAGAAGATTCAGTGAGTATCGGTGTTCATTGGATTCCAGCTGACAACCTCAGGTCACCTCACACTGACAGAGCCAGGATCCCGGGCAGGACAGGACATGTCTCCTCTCTGGTGGGTTTGGTCGGCATTTTGCCTCTTGGAATGTGTGGTGACAATTTATTTAAATTCCTACATTGTCTTCTTCAATGGGAGAAGCCTGACAGAAGGTGGTAAGAGGAATCCAGTTAGCCTCATCCAGATCGTCATGGGAATAAATAAAGTGACTATGCGCTGCATATGGATTGTAAATGATGTGGGTTTTTGGTTACCAGATATTTTTGAATCACCTCCTTATAATGCCGTAGCTTTTCTTATTGCCTTCCACATGTATTTCAACTACTGGATGTTGGCCTGGCTCTGCATCTATTACTCCATCTTCATCACCAACTTCAGCCACCGAATGTTTCTCTGGATTAAAAGGAATCTGTTGGCTTTCCTGAATCAGGTGCTCTTCCTGGCGGGAGTCGGGTCACTGGCCATAGCTCTTCTCCTATACATGTGGAGATATACGTTATTTTCCCTTGTCAATAATTCTGCGAATGGAACAACCATTGAAGATGTTTCCATTACTTACTTTTATAGGATCAGTGCCATCATCCTTAGCTCCTTCCTTCCATTTACTGGCATTGCCATCTCCCTCGTGGTCTCCTTGTCATCTCTTCTGAAGCACGTCAACAACGTCAGCCAGGCTGGTTTCGATGTTCAGGTCCATGTCACCCTCATAAAATCAATAGTCATGTTTCTCCTTCTTTCATTTTCTTACTTCCTCGTTTACATCATTAATCTCACGGCAGAATTTAAGCTTAAAGATCCTTTGCAATGTATCGTCTGGTTACTGATAGTGCTGACTCCAACGATCGAAACCATGATCGTTTTACAGGCCAGTCCCAAAATGAGGAAGAACTTTCCAGGCTGGTTCTGTGCCAGGGGGACTGGGGGCAGTTCAGTGGAAGCATTTTGAAGAATTTGAAAGACAACCCAAGTCACAGAAAAGACGGAGATCTGTATGTCATAAAGAACTATTGAAGACTAATTATCAGCAAGCTAAACTCGAGTTCTCCATGATCACCACTCCAAAGCCAGGGGAGCATGTGCCAGGTGTGCCCTTTTTCTTCTACCAAATGTGACAAACAGCCCCAGTGGGTCATGGATGGGGTTCACCTGTTGCCGAGACTCTGACATTTTATTAAAAGAGTCAGTGATAGTGGTAGGTCTGTGTAGTAAAATTGTATTTTTTTATTGTTTTCTTTGTTTTTTGAATCCTTATTTTTAATTGGTTTATTTTATTATTTTACACACTTTTGTTTGTGTGTATCTTCCTCTCCTGCAAGAAGATAAAGATACAATGTATTTCCTCTTCATGCAGAAGAGGAAGTAAACACAGGGGTGGGCTCACAGTGACTGATCACTGTGATAGCCAATCAGAGGCTATCAACAGCGATCAGGTGACCTGGAACCGGGAATCCTGGGTCCCAATCAATAGTACGAGACCCAGGGTTCTCGGTGAGAGCCAAGTCTTTGTGCTCTGAGCATGCTGTGCGGCGCTCTCCCAGCACAAAGATAGAGATACACATATAAGCAGCCCCATGGAAAAAGACCCACTTCCGTGAGGCCACATATATGCATATGGTTGGCAGGAAGGGGTTAAGTTGCAGCTGAAATAAAAAGGACACTGTAAAGGCTACCAGGATTGGCTTCAACTCACAGCCCTGATGTGGAGCTGTCACTAAGTTGCTCATGACCACTGGGTAACAACCACAACTCTGGAATCCTCCAGAGATTGATCAGCTGTGGGGGGCTTCACCAATACCTGGATCTCAAACCCCACAATGACATAAGAACTGCCCTGATGAAGGGTGTTTTTGGCTCCCAAAACGTGTTGGATTTATTCTGCTGTTAATCAGTTTTATAATTAAGTCATCTGGGACTCTTGGACATTTGGCACTCTCATTAGCTGGTATATACATGTTTTTCACCTGACTGTTTTCATCAATGACTTGCACAATTTGGAGAAATGAGATTGGCACTGAGTTAGACAGTTAGACTTCTTTATTCCCTCCAAGCAGTTTGGATCCTTGTCAGACTTCGCACACCCACTAAATGGTTGAGTTCAGGTGTTTCCAGTGAAGGGTATTGCTAATACTAAAACAAACACAGGCATTATAGACAATTGTGTGCTTTCAACCTTGTGGTGACAGTTTTGGGGAGGCTGTTTTGGGTCAAGAATGACTGCCCACAAAGCCAGCTCCATAAGGACATGGTTTGGCCACTTTGGTGTGGAGGAACTCAAGCGGCCTGCACCGATCCCTATTATCAACCCTACTGAACACCTTTGAGATGAATTGGAACCCCAATGGTGAGCCAGCTCAAAAAGACATGGTGTGACCAGTTTGGTGTTGAGGAACTCAAATGTCCTGCACAGAGACCTGAACTCAACCCTACTGAGCATATTTGGGATGAACTGGAATGCTGATTGTGAAGCAGGTCTTCTCATCCAACATTAGTACCTGGCCTCAACCCTACTGAATACCTTTGGGATGAGTTAGTACATTGATTGTGAGCCAGGTCTTCTCATTCAGCATCACTACATGACTTCAACCCTACTGAACACCTATGGAATAGACCTTTGGGATGAATTGGAGCACAAATTGTCAACTAAGCTTTCTCTTCCAACATCAGTACCTGGCCTTAACGCCAATAAATACTGAATTGGATGAATTGAAACGCTAATGCCCCGTACACACGGTCGGATTTTCCGATGGAAAATGTCCGATCGGAGCGTGTTGTCGGAAATTCCGACCGTGTGTGGGCTCCATCGGACATTTTCCATCGGATTTTCCGACACACAAAGTTGGAGAGCAGGAGATAAAATTTTCCGACAACAAAATCCGTTGTCAGAAATTCCGATCGTGTGTACACAAATCCGACGGACAAAGTGCCACGCATGCTCAGAATAAATAAAGAGATGAAAGCTATTGGCCACTGCCCCGTTTATAGTCCCGACGTACCTGTTTTACGTCACCGCGTTTAGAACGATCGGATTTTCCGACAACTTTGTGTGACCGTGTGTATGCAAGACAAGTTTGAGCCAACATCCGTTGGAAAAAAATCCTAGGATTTTGTTGTCGGAATGTCCGAACAAAGTCCGACCGTGTGTACAGGGCATAATTGTGAACCAGGTCTTCTTATCCAATGTTGGTACCTGACCTCACAAATGAACATTTTGGATGAACCCTCTGCACACTGCATACCATTAGTAGGGAACTTTGCTATAAAGGGTATGTGTTGATTTGTGTTGGAAGGGGGAATTTGGGGGGCAGCAGGGGGTAAGTATTTATTTTAGGAGGGGAAAGGGGGAGCTATCAGTACATATAAATTTAGGTTAATAAGGTTTAAAGCAGGGGTCTCCAAACTTTTGAAACAAAGGGCCAATTTACTTTCCTTCAAGGGGCCGGACTGTTGCCAGTGGGAGTAGAAAATGCCTTGGCTTCGGTGGGAGCAAACAATGCCATAGGCTTGGTGGTCAATGGGAGTGAAAAATTACATCACTGGCATCAGTGACACCAGTGAAGAAATAATGCACCATCACTGGTGTCAGTGAGAGGAATAGAGCCCCATGTTAGTGTCGGTAGGAGGAATGGTGCCCCTTTGTTGGTGCCAATGGGAGGAATAGTACCCCATCAGTGATGTCAGTGAGAGGAATAGTGCCCCATACATGGTGTCAGTAGAAGAATTAGTTCCCCATCTCTGGTGTCAGTGTGAGGAATAATAATCCATTGTTGATGTCAGAAGGAGGAATAGTGCCCCATTGTTGATGCCAGTGAGAGGAATAGTGTCCCATCATTGTTGCCAATGGGAGGAATAGTGCCCCATCATTGTTGCCAGGTTGGAGGAATAGTGCCCCATAATTGGTGCCAGTGGGACAATTAGTGCCCCATAATTGGAGTCAGTAGGAGAATTAGTTCCCCAACTCTGGTGTCAGTGGGAGGAATAGTGCCTCATATCAGTGAAAAGAATAGTTTCCAGAGGGCCAGATAAAGACAAGCAAAGGGCCACATCCAGCCCAAGGGCCACAGTTTGGAGACCCCTGGTTTAAAGTAAAGAACTGGTTAAAAAGTATTGACTTATCACTATCATGTGGTGGAAAAAAATCGACCTGCATCTCATGCAAAAGAGATTTTCTTCTGCCAAGTATCATGTAAAGCACCTCGTCATGTGATCATATTCCATAATATCAGATAGAGAAGATTCAGTGAGTATCGGCGTTCATTGGCTTCCCGCTGACAACCTCAGGTCACCTCACACTGACAGAGCCAGGATCCCGGGCAGGACAGGACATGTCTCCTCTCTGGTGGATTTGGTCGGCATTTTGCCTGGAATGTGTGGTGACAATTTATTTAAATTCCTACAGAATATTGTCTTCTTCAATGGGAGAAACCTAAAAGAAGGTGGTAAGAGGAAAATAAATACATGCGCTGCGCTTCCACAATAACTCTACACATTCAGTGTATGTGATAACCAAAGTGCATAAAAAATCATACAGTGAAAAACACAGTCTCTGACGACTGTAAATAGTGACAATAGTGCAACAAATAAAAAATATATATAAAAATATGTAAAAGCTTTTGGAATGAATAAATGATGATGAACAAATATGCTACTATAAAGTGCTAACATGCATCCATGTGGTAAATAATTATACCAAAATGAATAGTGTCCATAGGATCATATATGATATATAATTTGATCCACTAGAGTAGGGATGAACCGAACACCCCACTTGGTTCGGTTCGCACCAGAACACGCGAACAGGCAAAAAATTTGCTTGAACACACGAACACCATTAAAGTCTATGGGACACGAAAGGAAAAAAAAAGTACTCACGGCTATAATGAATTGTCGGTACCGGCAATACGCATAAAAGTCATTGAAAAAAACGGCATGGGATTCCCCCATTGCGTAGGGACCCCCCCAATTTCCATACCAGGCCCTTCAGGTCTGGTATGGATTTTAAGGGGAACCCCATGCCAAAATTTTAAATGAAATGGCGTGGAGGTCGCCCAAAAATCCATACCAGACCCTTATCTGAGCATGCAACCTGGCAGGCCACAGGAAATGAGGGGAGAGAGCGCCCCCCCTGAACCGTACCAGGCCACATGCCCTCAACATGGGTAGGGTGCTTTGGGGTAGCCCCCCAAAGCACCTTGTCCCCATGTTGATGGGGACAAGGGCCTCATCCCCACAACCCTTGCCCGGTGGTTGTGGGGGTCTTCGGGTGGGGGGCTTATCGGAATCTGGAAGCTCCCTTTAACCCCCAGATCCCAGCCTCCCCCCTTGTGAAATGGTAACGGGGTACAAATGTACCCCTACCATTTCACAAAAAAAGTGTGACAATGTCAAAAATGACAAAACACGGCTTGGGACAAGTCCTTTATTAATAAATAAAAATATCCCACTTAGTCCATTCTTCTTCTTCTCTTGCTCCACCGACGGACCGAAAAAAAAAAAAGCCGCACCAACCTGCCTCAATGGGAGACACCCGCCGTATGATGCGTCCTCGCAGGTCATAGTTCTTTTATAACTGAGGGTGGGGCCACCCGCTGTTGTCCCCTTGGGGGCCCTGCCCCCCTCTGACGCACGGGAACATTCCTATGGCTTCCCCGTAGTGTTAGAGGGTGGCTGGGCCACCCGCTGATATCCCCGGGTGACCCCGCCCCCCTCTGACACACGGTGACATCCCTATGGCTTTCCCGTAGCGTCAGAGTGGGATGGGGTCACCGGGTTACGCCAGTTTTAATTTAAAAAAAATGATGTGGGAGGTCCCCCTCAAAATCTATACCAGACCCTTCAGGTCTGGTATGGATTTTAAGGGGAACCCCGTGCCAAAATATAAAAAAAATGGCTTGGGGTCCCCCCAAAAATCCATACCAGACCCTTACCTGACAACCTGGCAGGCCGCAGGAAAAGAGAGGGGAAGAGAGAGCGCCCCCCCTCCTGAACCATACCAGGCCACCGTAGCCCCCCAAAACACCTTGTCCCCATGCTGATGGGGATAAGGGCCTCATCCCCACAACCCTTGCCCGGTGGTTGTGGGGGTCTGTGGGCGGGAGGCTTATCAGAATCTGGAAGCCCCCTTTAACAAGGGGATCCCCAGATCCCAGCCTCCCCCCTGTGTGAAATGGTAACGGGGTAACCAATCCTTGCAGGTGACAGTTCTTTTATAACTGAGGGTGGTGCCACCCGCTGACATCCCCGGGTGACCCCGCCCCCCTCTGACGCACAGGGAAATCCCTATGGCTTCCCCGTAGCATCAAAGGGGCGGGGCCATCCACTGGCATAACCCAGTGACCCCATCCCCCTCTGATGCTACGAGAAAGCCATAGGGATGTCCCTGTGTGTCAGAGGGGGGTGGGGTCACCCGGGGATATCAGCGGGTGGCCCCGCCGCACTCTGACACTATGGGGAAGCCATAGGAATGTTCCCATGCATCAGAGGGGGGCAGGGTAACTGTGACCTGCGAGGACGCATCATACGGTGGGTGTCTCCCACTGAGGCAGGTTGGTGCGGCTTTTTTTTTTTTTTCGGTCCGTCGGTGGAGCAAGAGAAGAAGAAGAATGGACTAAGTGGGACATTTTTATTTATTAATAAAGGACTTGTCCCAAGCCGTGTTTTGTCATGTTTAACATTTTCACACTTTTTTTGTGAAATGGTAGGGGTACATTTGTGCCCCGTTACCATTTCACACAGGGGGAGGCCGGGATCTGGGGGTCACCTTGTTAAAGGGGGCTTCCAGATTCCGATAAGCCCCCCACCCGAAGACCCTCACAACTACCGGGCAAGGGTTGTGGGGATGAGGCCCTTGTCCCCATCAACATGGGGACAAGGTGCTTTGGGGGGCTACCCCAAAGCACCCTCCCCATGTTGAGGGCATGTGGCCTGGTACGGTTCAGGAGGGGGGCGCTCTCTCATCCCCCCTCTTTTCATCCAGGTTGCATGCTCGGATAAGGGTCTGGTATGGATTTTTGGGGGAACCCCACGCCATTTTTTAAAAAAATTTTGGCGCGGGTTTCCCTTAAAATCCATACCAGACCTGATGGGTCTGGTATGGATTTTGAGGGGGACCCCCACGCAATTTTTTAAAAATTTTGGTTCGGGGTTCCCCTTAATATTCATACCAGACCCAAGGGGCCTGGTAATGGACTGTGGGGGAATCCCATGCCATTTTTTTCAATAACTTTCAGGTGTATTGCCGAGACCCAACAATTCATTATAGCCATGAGTAGGGATGAGCCGAACCCCCCCCCTTGTTGGGTTCGCATCAGAACATGCGAACAGGCAAAACATTTGTTTGAACACGCAAACACCATTAAAGTCTATGGGACACGAACATGAATAATCAAAAGTGCTAATTTTAAAGACTTATATGCAAGTTATTGTCATAAAAAGTGTTTGGGGACCCGGGTCCTGCCCCAGGGGACATGGATCAATGCAAAAAAAAGTTTTAAAAACTGACGTTTTTTCAGGAGCAGTGATTTTAATAATGCTTAAAGTGAAACAATAAAAGTGTAATATCCCTTTAAATTTCGTACCTGGGGGGTGTCTATAGTATGCCTGTAAAGGGGCGCATGTTTCCTGTGTTTAGAACAGTCTGACAGCAAAATGACATTTCTAAGGAAAATAAGTCATTTAAAACTACTCATGGCTTTTAATGAATTGCCGGTCCGACAATACACATAAAAGTTCATTTATAAAAACGGCATGGAAATTCCCCACAGGGGAACCCAGAACCAAAATGTAAAAAAAAATTATGTGGGGGGTCCCCCTAAATTCCATACCAGACCCTTCAGGTCTGGTATGGATATTAAGGGGAACCCCGGCCAAAATGTAAAAATAAAATGGCGTGGGGGTCCCCCTCAAAATCTATACTAGACCCTTATCCGAGCATGCGACCTGGCAGGCCGCAGGAAAAGGGGGGGGGAATGGGAGAGTGCCCCCCTCCTGAACAGTATCAGGCCACATGCCCTCAAAATTGGATGGGTGCTTTGGGGTAGCCCCCCAAAACACCTTGTCCCCATGTTGATGGGGACAAGGGCCTCATCCCCACAACCCTTGCCCGGTGGTTGTGGAGGTCTGCCGGCGGGGGGCTTATCGGAATCTGGAAGCCCTCTTTAACAAGGGGACCCCCAGATCCCAGCCCAAAAGTACCCCTACCATTTCACAAAAAAAGTGTCAAAAATGTTAAAAATGACAAGAGACAGTTTTTGACAATTTCTTTATTTAAATGCTTCTTTCTTCTATCTTCTATCTTCCTTCGGTTTCTTCTTCTTCTGGTTCTTCTGGTTCTTCTGGTTCTTCCTCCGGTGCTCTCGTCCGGGATCTTCCTCTGCGATGCCGGCGTCTTCTTCCCTTCGTCTTCTCGGGCCGCTCCGCATTCAGCATGATGGGAGGCTCCCGCTGTGTGACGCTTCTCCTCTTCTGACGGTTCTTAAATAACAGAGGGCGGGGCCACCCAGTGACCCCACCCCCCTCTGACGCACGGTGAGTTCCCTGTCCGCCCCCTCTGACATCACGGGGAATGCCACAGGGAAGTCCCCGTCAAGTCCCCGTGCGTCAGAGGGGGGCGGGGTCACCGGGTGGCCCCGCCCTCCGTTATTTAAGAACCGTCAGAAGACGAGAAGCGTCACACAGCGGGAGCCTCCCATCATGCTGGATGCAGAGCGGCCCGAGAAGATGAAGGGAAGAAGACGCCTGCGCCGCGGAGGAAGATGCCGGACGAGAACACCGGAGGAAGAACCAGAAGAACCAGAACAAGAAGAAGATGGAGGAAGAAACCGAAGGAAGATAGAAGAAAGAAGATAGAAGATAGAAGAAAGAAGAAGCATTTAAATAAAGGAATTGTCAAAAACTGTATCTTGTCATTTTTAACATTTTTGACACTTTTTTTGTGAAATGGTAGGGAAGTACCCCGTTACCATTTCACACAGGGGGGAGGGCCAAGATCTGGGGGTCCCCTTGTTAAAGGGGGCTTCCAGATTCCGATAAGCCCCCCACCCGCAGACCCCCACAACCACCGGCCAAGAGTTGTGGGGATGAGGCCCTTGTCCTCATCAAAATGGGGACAAGGTGTTTTGGGGGGCTACGGTGGCCTGGTATGGTTCAGGAGGGGGGGCGCTCTCTCTTCCCCCCTCTTTTCCTGCGGCCTGCCAGGTGGCGTGCTCGGATAAGGGTCTGGTATGGATTTTTGGGGGGACCCCACGCCATTTTTTTTTTTAATTTTGGCGCGGGGTTCCCCTTAAAATCCATACCAGACCTGAAGGGTCTGGTATAGATTTTGAGGGGGACCCCCAACATCATTTTTTTTTTAATTTCGGTTTGGGGTTCCCCTGTGGGGAATTCCCATGCCGTTTTTATCAATGAACTTTATGTGTATTGTCGGACCGGCAATTCATTAGTAGTTTTAAATGACTTTTTTTTCCTTTGAAATGTCATTTTGCTGTCAGACTGTTCTAAACATGGGAAACATGCGCCCCTTTACAGGCATACTATAAACACCCCCCAGGTATGAAATTTAAAGGGATATTACACTTTTATTGTTTCACTTTAAGCATTATTAAAATCACTGCTCCCGAAAAAATGGCCGTTTTTAAAACTTTTTTTTGCATTGATCCATGTCCCCTGGGGCAGGATCCAGGTCCCCAAACACTTTTTATGACAATAACTTGCATATAAGACTTTAAAATTAGCACTTTTGATTTCTCCCATAGACTATTAAAGGGTGTTCCGCGGCTTTCGAATTTGCCGCAAACACCCCAAATTGTTCGCTATTTGGCAAACGGGCGAACAGCCAGTCTTTGAGTCTAACTCATGTTCAACCCAAACGTAAAGCTCATCCCTACACTAGAAAAAGATATAAAGAAAAGTGCTTCTGTGTGCACATGTGACATCCAATTCTATCAATTCACAGGTGCTTTAAAGTTCATGCGATTCGGAAACTGCTGTGTGGATAATTGAAAGCAAGCTGCAGTGATCACACTCAGGTGCTCCCCCCCTAGGTATTAAATGCTCACCTCAGAGAGTGTGACTTTACACTTAAGCTCAGTCATAACACGCCTGTGAACCACCTCTGGGCTCTGCAGTTTTAACCAGACTCCTGGATCTGTCAATGCAATACCTTAGTTTAGTAAAAAAAGGACTGGATGGTGTAATAAAGTTTGAACAGTTTATTAATCACAAAAGCCCCCTGTGGGGTACTCACATAGATAAGGCTCGCCACTCCACATCAAACGAAAGCATCTAAAAATACGGGGCCGGTATCAGGATGGTATGGGATTCCTTCTGGACTGATCACCTTCTGAATGTCCGTCCTGTCCCCTCCCCAACGCGTGTCGATACAGGGATTTTCCGTATCTTCTTCAGGGGGAATTATGATAATTCCCCCTGTTTGATGTAGAGTGGCGCACTGACGCACCTGATCTATGTGAGTACCCCACAGGGGGGTTTTTGTAATTAATCAACTGTTAAAACTATATTACACCATCCAGTCCTTTTTTTACTAAACCGAGGTATTGCGTTGATGGATCCAGGCATCTGGTTAAAACTGTAGAGCCCAGAGGTGGTTCACAGGCGTGTTATGACTGAGCTTAAGTGTAAAGTCACACTCTCTGAGGTGAGCATTTAATACCTAGGGGGGGAGCACCTGAGTGTGATCACTGCAGCTTGCTTTCAATTATCCACACAGCAGTTTTTGAATCGCATGAACTTTAAAGCACCTGTGAATTGATAGAATTGGATGTCACATGTGCACACAGAAGCACTTTCTTTATATCTTTCACTAGTGGATCAAATTATATATCATATATGATCCTATGGACACTATTCATTTTGGAATAATTATTTACCACATGGATGCATGTTAGCACTTTATACTAGCATATTTGTTCATCATCATTTATTCATTCCAAAAGTTTTTACATATTTTTTTATATATTTTTATTTTTAATTTTTGCACTATTGTCACTATTTACAGTCAGCAGAGACTGTGTTTTTCACCATATGATTTTTTATGCACTTTGGTTATCACATACACTGAATGTGTGGAGTTATTGTGGAAACGCAGCGTATGTATTTATTTTGTTTATATCTGCATGGCTTTATGAGACATGTTTAACGCTTGCAGCTGTTCTACGGTGCCATTTAGGCATTTTAGTTAGTGGAGGCATACAGGACGTTTTACATAGAAGGTGGTAAGAGGAATCCAGTTAGCCTAATTCTCATCGTCTTGGGAATAAATAAACTGACTGTGCGCTGCATATGGATTGTTAATGATGTGGCTTTTTTGTTATCAGATATTTTTGGGTCGCCTCTCTATAATGGCGTAGCTTTTGCTTTTGCTTTCCATGTGCATTTCAACTACTGGCTGATGGTCTGCGTCTACTACTCCATCTTCACTGCCAACTTCAGCCACTGGATGTTTCTCTGGATTAAGATGAATCTGTTGGCTTTCCTGCCTCGGGTCCTTTTCCTGGCGAGAGCTGGGTCACTGGCTGTAGGTCTTCTTGCATACATGTGGAATCACAAGCTATTTTCCCTAATTCTACAAATGGAACAACCATTGAAGGTATTTCCATTTCTTATTTTTATAAGACCAGTGCCATCATCCTTGGCTCCTGCTTTCCATTTACTGGCATTGTCATTTCCCTTGTGGTCTCCCTGTTATCTCTTCTGAAGCACGTCAACAACATCAGCCAGACTGGTTTCGATGTTCAGGTCCATGTCACCCTCATAAAATCAATGGTCATGCTTCTCATTCTCTCAGTCTCTTACTTCTTAATTTACATCATTAATCTCACAGCAGCATATAAGCTTAAACATCCTTTGCAATGTATCATCTGGTTACTGGTAGTGCTGGCTCCAACCATGGAAAGCATAATCATTATACAGGCCAGTCCTAAAATGAGGAAGAACTTTCCAGGCTGGTTCTGTGCCAGGGGGACTGGGGGCTGTAATGTGGATGCATCTTGAAGAATGCCAAAGACAATCCAAGTCAGCTGATCTAGCTATGAACTCACTTGGTTGTAGAAGTGTATGAAATTAAGAATTTATTTATCAGCTAAACTAAAGTCCTCCATGATCACCACTCCATGGAACCATGCCATGGGAGTATGTACCGAGTGTGCCTTTTTTCTTCTACAGCCCCGGTAGGCCCAAGGCAGCATCATGGGTGGGGTTTACCTGCTGCAAAGACTTGGACATTTAAAAAAATAAGTGGGTGATAGTGGTAGGTCTGTGTAGTAGTGTGCAGGGATTAATCACTGACCACACCTTTTTCTCCCCCAACCTGGGGTATCATTCCTCCCTGGGTCTCAGGACCTGGATCACCTGTTGGATGGCACTGTAGTACCTAGAGCTGAAGGTTATAATTCCGGTGTCGACCAGTGTGTGTTTCCAGGGACTAAATACCCTCCCAACAGCCAGCATCAGGTGAAGACTGATTGCTGGGATCTGCTGGCTGCTGGAAGGGTTTTTAGTCCCTCCTCTACTATTTACTCTTGCTTCAGTGTTTTGCCTGATACCGCTTGCTGATTTATCCTGAGTCCAGATTCTGCTCCTGCCATGTATCTGTACCTTGTACCCTACTGCCTTGTTCCCAGTCCTGGTTCCCCTTCCTAATAGTTTCTTGTACCTCCAGCTTTACCCTATTGATCCTTGCTACACTTCTGTCCTGTATAAATTGTTAGTTTCTTAGTAAATCTTCATGTTTGCTGTGTATTGTATTTGTTGGTGTTTGGATGGGTTTTGTTACACTATTAATAAATCTTATTTGAAGTGATATTAAAGCTTCCATTATTTTTATTAAAATAACAAATATGTCATATTTACCTGCTCTCTGTAATGGTTTTATGCTGGGTATCCCTGATCCTCCTCTTCTTGGGTCCCCTGCTGGTGCTCCTGGCTCCCCCTCACTGAGTGCCCCCATAGAAAGTTGCTTTCCATTAGGGAAGTCATGTGGGCTTGCTCCTAAGCCACACTGTCTACATCTATTGACACAGACAGGGGTCCCACCACCTGCCCCCTCATCATAATTTTTGTTGACAGGAGCCAATGTCTGCTGCTGCTATCTTTCTGCCCAGTGAGGAGGGACAGGGAGATCCACTGCTCTCATGCACAGTGCTGGATGGAGATTGGACTCAGGTAAGTATAAGGGGGGCTGAGGGCTTCAGCTACATGAATCTGGTCACCCCTGCTGCCGGATGCCTGCTCTTGGTATCCCTGACACTGGGATAAGTATGGGTGTGCATGATAGAGGGACCGCATGCAGCAGGTGCTGGTATCTGTGGTGCTCATCCAAGCACGATATGTAGTCTGAGATGGAAGGACGTCGCACTCCTAAAGCCGTCAATAGACAGTTCAAACCATGTATGGGCAATACGAATGTATCCAAGATCGATCAATCAGCTTGGGTACAAGCAGCCTGCCAGATTTTACATGTGATTATTGCCAGCAATAATCACTGTGTTCTCCTGGTGGGGATGGCTTCACCCCCCCCCCCCCCATCAGAACACAATGGCTCCACGGGAGGGATTCCCCTGTTAAAACAGTCTGTGTTGATGGGGGAATCAAGCAATTTGTGAGCAACCACAGTTTGCAGGAAAGAAAATTGTACCATCTATGGCCGTCCTAACAAACCTGTGGTAAGTTTAAAAAAACAGTGACCTCGGTCTAGGCTCCACCTAGGCCATGTCCCCTGATGTGTTTCACCCCGCTCATGGGGCTTGGACTCAGAGGTGGGGCCAAGCCCCATGGATGGGACGAAACGCATCAGGGAGTAAGGCCTAGGAGGAGCCTAGGCTGAGGTCGCTCTTTACTGAAACTTACACATAGGTTGTTAGGAAGGCGGCGTCCTTCCATCTCAGACTGAATACTTGGATAAGCACCACAGACGCCAGCACCTGCTACATAGTGGATCATCGGAGAGGATCGATCGGGCTTGGAGCAGCACTCAGAACCATTTGATGGGATTTGCACTTTACTCTTATGTATTATGATCAGTGTAGTGAACTAAAATGAAATATATCAATGTATTTGTTTTCTCTCTGACCAATCACAGGGAGCCGGCACAATGTCTTTGAACCGAGTCCCAACGCCAACATTGATGGGCTCACTTGCTGCCCAAGGGCTATTTCTGGAGTGATTTTCATAAAATGGCACCCCAAAAATAGATGTCCATGGCTCAGCCATATGTTTTATTATTACTTTTTACAATACAGTAACAGAGTAATGAGTAAAATGACACTAAAATTATGATTCTGGTACAAGGCAACAGTATGTACAATAGAAACAAAGACATTAAAATTAGACACTAAAGAAAAAATAAATAAATACATTAAATGAATAAAAAAAGTTTACATATAGTTAGAAAAATATTTGAAAAAAGGGTTAGAAAATATATATATAAACAACCCCAGGGATATAATAGTTAAGGGGAAAGGGGGAAGAAGTAGTTAATTAGGGCTGATTAAGGTAAACGAAAGGCTAACAAGGGGTTTAGCCAGTGGCGGCCCGTTCATAAGAGGCCCTAATCTATGCGCCTGTCCCCCAATCTACATGCAGGGTGCCGGACGCATGGATTTCAATGGGGCATTTATTTTGAAGCACATGATTAGAGCCTGAGGCTCCAATTGGCTTCAAAAGAGGGTGGGCTCGGGGCGCAGAGCACTGTGCCCTGAGCCCAACCAGTTGTGTGACAATAGCGAATTAATATTCAATGTCTTCCTGATTCTCCTCCCGGTCATTGATTGCCACCTCCCGTCCATCTCCCACGGGGGGGGGGGGGGGCATTGATCGCCGCCTACCCATCTATCTCCTGTGGGGGGGCATTGATCGCTATCTCCTCGTCCATCTCCTGTGGGGGGTTGTTGATCTCTGCATTCCCGTCTATCTCCCGTGGGTGGGCATTGATCGCTGCCTTCTTGTCCATCTCCTGTGGGGAGGGCATTAATCCCCACCTTTCCGTCCATTTCCCACGTGGGAAGGGGGGTTTGCCGCCTTCCCATGTGTCTCCCGTGGGGGGTGGTGTTTGTTTGCCCCCCCCAAAAAAATATTGAGCATCAGCCGCCACTGGGTTTAACCTATATCTGGCAACACCATAAGGCATTTTTCAGCACAGAACGGCTTCCGGTTTGCAAGATCGGTATGCCCCACGTTGGCGCATTAGCAACCCCAACCCTCCTTCTTGGGTGCTGCCACCACAACTTGCCTCTCTACTGGCATTGATGTCCACTGCACAGCCCAATCCCACCACCCATGTCCATTACAATTTCAAAAAACTCACCATGCCTCTTACTAGATACCTTGGACTGTCTACTTTCCAAAAAGGGGGTCATTATGGGGGTATTTGTACTGTCCTGGCATGTTAGGGTCTCATGAAATGAGATAGGCCGTCAGTACATCAGGTGTGATCAATTTTCAGTGATTGGCACCATGGCTTGTAGACTTTATAACTTTCACAAAGACCAAGTAATATACACTGATTTGGGTTTTTTATACCAAAGAAATGTAGCAGTATAAATTTTGGTCAAAATGTATAAAGAAAAATTACTTATTTACTAACTTTTATAACAGAAACTAAGAAAAACACATATTTTTTTTTCAAAAATTGTTGGTCTTTTTTTAATTTACTGCATAAAAAACCCAGTGGTGATTAAATACCACAAAAAGAAAGCTCTATTTGTGTGAAAAAATGTCATATTGGTACAATGTTGCATGACTGAGTAATTATCACTCAAAGTTTACATCATTAATCTCACAGCACTGGAAGCTGAACATTGGCCTGGGCAGGAAGGGGGTGAAAGTGCTCTGTATTGAGGTGGTTAAAGAGCTATCAGTACATAGAACGTACATAGAACGTATGCTTTAGGTAATGAACTTGTTAAAAACTAGTGAGATATCAGACATCAAAAAATAAATAAATCAACTCGCATCTCATGCAAAAGAGATTTCCTTCTGCCAAGCGTCATGTAAAGCACCTCGTGATGTGATCATATTCCATAATATCAGATAGAGAAGATTCAGTGAGTATTTGTGTTTCCAGCTGACAACTTCAGGTCACCTCACACTGACGGAGCCAGGAACCCGGGCAGGACAGGACATGTCTCCTCTCTGGTGGATTTGGTCGGCATTTTGCCTCTTGGAATGTGTGGTGACAATTTATTTAAATTCCTACATTGTCTTCTTCAATGGGAGAAGCCTGACAGAAGGTGGTAAGAGGAATCCAGTTAGCCTCATCCAGATCGTCATGGGAATAAATAAAGTGACTATGCGCTGCATATGGATTGTAAATGATGTGGCTTTTTGGTTACCAGATATTTTTGAATCACCTCCTTATAATGCCGTAGCTTTTCTTCTTTACTTCCACATGTATTTCAACTACTGGATGTTGGCCTGGCTCTGCATCTATTACTCCATCTTCATCACCAACTTCAGCCACCGAATGTTCCTCTGGATTAAAAGGAATCTGTTGGCTTTCCTGAATCAGGTGCTCTTCCTGACGGGAGTCGGGTCACTGGCCATAGCTCTTCTCGTATACATGTGGAGATGTACGGTACTTTCCCTTGTCAATAATTCTGCGAATGGAACAACCATTGAAGATGTTTCCATTACTTATTTTTATAAGATTGGTGCCATCATCCTTGGCTCCTTCCTTCCATTTACTGGCATTGCCATCTCCCTCGTGGTCTCCTTGTCATCTCTTCTGAAGCACGTCAACAACGTCAGCCAGGCTGGTTTCGATGTTCAGGTCCATGTCACCCTCATAAAATCAATAGTCATGTTTCTCATTCTTTCATTTTCTTACTTCCTCGTTTACATCATTAATCTCACAGCAGAATTTAAGCTTAAAGATCCTTTGCAATGTATCGTCTGGTTACTGGTAGTGCTGGCTCCAACGATGGAAACCATGATCGTTATACAGGCCAGTCCCAAAATGAGGAAGAACTTTCCAGGATGGTTCTGTGCCAGGGGGACTGGGGGCAGTTCAGTGGATTTATTTTGAAGAATTTGAAAGACAACCCAAGTCACAGAAAAGACGGAGATCCGTATATCATAAAGACTTATTGAAGACTAATTATCAGCAAGCTAAACTCGAGTTCTCCATGATCACCACTCCAAAGTCAGGGGAGCATGTGCCAGGTGGGCCTTTTTTCTTCTACCCAATGTGACAAACAGCCCCAGTGGGTCCAGGGCGGCGTCATGGATGGGGTTCACCTGTTGCCGAGACTCTGACATTTTATTAAATGAGTGAGTGATAGTGGTAGGTCTGTGCAGTAAAATTGTATTTTTTTTAAATTATACCCAAGATATGCTGACCATGACCTTTGACCCCAGCCTTGAGCTTTGACCCTGACCTTGACCCTAACACTAACTCTGACAAACCTTCATCTTGTTATTGTTTTCTTTGTTTTTTGAATCCTTAATTTTAATTTGTTTATTTTATTATTTTACACACTTTTCTTTGTGTATATCTTCCTCTCCTGCAAGAAGATAAAGATACAATGTATTTCCTCTTCATGCAGAAGAGGAAGTAAGCACAGGGGTGGGCTCACAGTGACTGATCACTGTGATAGCCAATCAGAGGCTATCAACAGCGATCAGGTGACCTGGAACCGGGAATCCTGGGTCCCAATCAATAGTAAGAGACCCAGGGTTCTCGGTGAGAGCCAAGTCTCTGTGCTCTGAGCATGCTGTGCACCTCTCTCCCAGCACAAAGATAGAGATACACATATAAGCAGCCCCATGGAAAAAGACCCACTTCCGTGAGGCCACATATATGCATACGGGTGGCAGGAAGGGGTTAAGTTGCAGCTGAAATAAAAAAGGACACTGTAAAGGCTACCAGGATTGGCTTCAACTCACAGCCCTGATGTGGAGCTGTCACTAAGTTGCTCATGACCACTGGGTAACAACCACAACTCTGGAATCCTCCAGAGATTGATCAGCTGTGGGGGGCTTCACCAATACCTGGATCTCTAACCCCAGAATGACATAAGAACTGCCCTGATGAAGGGTGTTTTTGGTTCCCAAAACGTGTCGGATTAAGTCATCTGAGACTCTTGGACATTTGGTGCTCTCATTAGCTGGTATATACATGTTTTTCACCTGACTGTTTTCATCAATGACTTGCACAATTTGGAGAAATGAGAGTGGCACTGAATTAGACAGTTAGACTTCTTTATTCCCTCCAAGCAGTTTGGATCCTTGTCAGACTTCACACACCCACTAAATGGTTGAGTTCAGGTGTTTCCAGTGAAGGGTATTGCTAATACTAAAACATACAAAGGCATTATAGACAATTGTGTGCTTTCAACCTTGTGGTGACAGTTTTGGGGAGGCTGTTTTGGGTCAAGAATGACTGCTCACAAAGCCAGCTCCATATGGACATGGTTTGGCCACTTTGGTGTGGAGGAACACAAGCGGCCTGCACCGATCCCTATTATCAACCCTACTGAACACCTGAATTGGAACCCCAATGGTGAGACAGCTCAAAAAGACATGGTGTGACCAGTTTGATGTTGAGGAACTCAAATGTCCTGCACAGAGACCTGAACTCAACCCTACTGAGCATATTTGGGATGAATTGGAATGCTGATTGTGAAGCAGGTCTTCTCATCCAACATTAGTACCTGGCCTCAACCCTACTGAATACCTTTGGGATGAGTTAGTACATTGATTGTGAGCCAGGTCTTCTCATTCAGCATCACTACATGACTTCAACCCTGCTGAACACCTATGGAATAGACCTTTGGGATGAATTGGAGCTCAAATTGTCAACTAGGCTTTCTCATCCAACATCAGAACCTGACCTTAACCCCAATAAATACTGAATTGGATGTATTGGAACGCTAATTGTGAACCAGGTCTTCTCATCCAATGTTAGTACCTGACCTCACAAATGAACATTTTGGATGAACCCTCTGCACACTGCATACCATTAGTAGCAAACTTTGCTATAAAGGGTATGTGTTGATTTGTGTTGGAAGGGGGAATTTGGGGGGCAGCAGGGGGTAAGTATTTATTTTAGGAGGGGAAAGGGGGAGCTATCAGTACATATACATTTAGGTTAATAAGGTTTAAAGCAGGGGTCTCCAAACTTTTGAAAAAAAGGGCCAATTTACTTTCCTTCAAAGTTTAGGAGGGCCGGACTGTTGCCAGTGGGAGTAGAAAATGCCATGGCATCGGTGGGAGCAAACAATGCCATAGGCTTGGTGGTCAATGGGAGTGAAAAATTCCATCACTGGCATCAGTGACACCAGTAAAGAAATAATGCCCCATCACTGGTGTCAGTGAGAGGAATAGAGCCCCATGTTAGGGTTGGTAGGAGGAATGGTGCCCCTTTGTTGGTGCCAATGGGAGGAATAGTACCCCATCAGTGATGTCAGTGAGAGGAATAGTGCCCCATACATGGTGTCGGTAGAAGAATTAGTTCCCCATCTCTGGTGTCAGTGTGAGGAATAATAATCCATTGTTGATGTCAGAAGGAGGAATAGTGCCCCATTGTTGATGCCAGTGGGAGGAATAGTGTCCCATCATTGTTGCCAATGGGAGAAATAGTGCCCCATCATTGTTGCCAGAGGGAGGAATAGTGCCCCATCATTGGTGCCAGGTTGGAGGAATAGTGCTCCATAATTGGTGCCAGTGGGAGGAATAGTGCCCCATTGTTGGTGCCAGTGGGACAATTAGTGCCCCATAATTGGATTCAGTAGGAGAATTAGTTCCCCAACCTTGGTGTCAGTGGGAGGAATAGTGCCTCATATCAGTGAAAAGAATAGTTTCCAGAGGGCCAGATAAAGACAAGCAAAGAGCCACATCCAGCCCAAGGGCCACAGTTTGGAGACCCCTGGTTTAAAGTAACGAACTGGTTAAAAAGTATTGACATATCACTATCATGTGGTGGAAAAAAATCAACCTGCATCTCATGCAAAAGAGATTTCCTTCTGCCAAGCATCATGTAAAGCACTTCGTCATGTGATCATATTCCATAATATCAGATAGAGAAGATTCAGTGAGTATCGGTATTCATTGGCTTCCCGCTGACAACCTCAGGTCACCTCACACTGACAGAGCCAGGATCCCGGGCAGGACAGGACATGTCTCCTCTCTGGTGGATTTGGTCGGCATTTTGCCTGGAATGTGTGGTGACAATTTATTTAAATTCCTACAGAATATTGTCTTCTTCCATGGGAGAAACCTAAAAGAAGGTGGTAAGAGCAAAATAAATACATGCGCTGCGCTTCCACAATAACTCTACACATTCAGTGTATGTGATAACCAAAGTGCATAAAAAATCATACAGTGAAAAACACAGTCTCTGACGACTGTAAATAGTGAGAATAGTGCAACAAATAAAAAATAAAAATATATATACAAATATGTAAAAACTTTTGGAATGAATAAATGATGATGAACAAATATGCTAGTATAAAGTGCTAACAAGGTATTTTGGGGGGCTACCCCAAAGCACCCTCCCCATGTTGAGGGCATGTGGCCTGGTACGGTTCAGGGGGGGCGCTCTCTCCCCTCATTTCCTGTGGCCTGCCAGGTTGCATGCATCCATGTGGTAAATAATTATACCAAAATGAATAGTGTCCATAGGATCATATATGATATATAATTTGATCCACTAGAGTAGGGATGAGCTGAACACCCCACTTGGTTCGGTTCGCACCAGAACATGCGAACAGGCAAAAAATTTGCTTGAACACGCGAACACCATTAAAGTCTATGGGACACGAAAGGAAAAAAAGTACTCACGGCTATAATGAATTGTCGGTACCGGCAATACACATAAAAGTCATTGAAAAAAACGGCATGGGATTCCCCCATTGCGTAGGGGCCCCCCCAATTTCCATACCAGGCCCTTCAGGTCTGGTATGGATTTTAAGGGGAACCCCGTGCCAAAATTTAAAATGAAATGGCGTGGGGGTCGCCCAAAAATCCATACCAGACCCTTATCTGAGCATGCAACCTGGCAGGCCACAGGAAATGAGGGGAGAGAGCGCCCCCCCTGAACCGTACCAGGCCACATGCCCTCAACATGGGGAGGGTGCTTTGGGGTAGCCCCCCAAAATACCTTGTCCCCATGTTGATGGGGACAAGGGCCTCATCCCCACAACCCTTGCCCGGTGGTTGTGGGGGTCTTCGGGTGGGGGGCTTATCGGAATCTGGAAGCCCCCTTTAACAAGGGGACCCCCAGATCCCGGCCTCCCCCCTGTGTGAAATGGTAACGGGGTACAAATGTACCCCTACCATTTCACAAAAAAGTGTGAAAATGTTAAAAATGACAAAACACAGCTTGGGACAAGTCCTTTATTAATAAATAAAAATGTCCCACTTAGTCCATTCTTCTTCTCTTGCTCCACCGACGGACCGAAAAAAAAAAAAAAAGCCGCACCAACCTGCCTCAATGGGAGACACCCACCGTATGATGCGTCCTCGCAGGTCATAGTTCTTTTATAACTGAGGGTGGGGCCACCCGCTGATGTCCCCTTGGGGGCCCTGCCCCCCTCTGACACACGGGAACATTCCCATGGCTTCCCCATAGTGTCAGAGGGCAGTGGGGCCACCCGCTGATATCCCCGGATGACCCCGCCCCCCTCTGACACACAGTGTCATCCCTATGGCTTTCCCATAGCGTCAGAGGGGGATGGGGTCACCGGGTTACGCCAGTTTTAATTTTAAAAAAATTATGTGGGAGGTCCCCCTCAAAATCTATACCAGACCCTTCAGGTCTGGTATGGATTTTAAGGGGAACCCCGTGCCAAAATATAAAAAAAATGGCTTGGGGTCCCCCCAAAAATCCATACCAGACCCTTATCCGACAACCTGGCAGGCCGCAGGAAAAGAGAGGGGAAGAGAGAGCGCCCCCCCTCCTGAACCATACCAGGCCACTGTAGCCCCCCAAAACACCTTGTCCCCATGCTGATGGGGATAAGGGCCTCATCCCCACAACCCTTGCCCGGTGGTTGTGGGGGTCTGTGGGCGGGAGGCTTATCAGAATCTGGAAGCCCCCTTTAACAAGGGGACCCCCAGATCCCGGCCTCCCCCCTGTGTGAAATGGTAACGGGGTAACCAATCCTTGCAGGTGACAGTTCTTTTATAACTGAGGGTGGTGCCACCCGCTGACATCCCTGGGTGACCCCGCCCCCCTCTGACGCACGGGGACATCCCTATGGCTTCCCCGTAGCATCAAAGGGGCGGGGCCATCCACTGGCATAACCCAGTGACCCCATCCCCCTCTGACACTACGGGGAAGCCATAGGAATGTTCCCATGCGTCAGAGGGGGGCAGGGTAACCCAGGGACATCAGCGGCTAGCCCCACCCTCAGTTATAAAAGAACTGTGACCTGCGAGGACGCATCATACGGCGGGTGTCTCCCATTGAGGCAGGTTGGTGCGGCTTTTTTTTTTTTTTTCGGTCCGTCGGTGGAGCAAGAGAAGAAGAAGAATGGACTAAGTGGGACATTTTTATTTATTAATAAAAGACTTGTCCCAAGCCGTGTTTTGTCATTTTTAACATTTTCACACTTTTTTTGTGAAATGGTAGGGGTACATTTGTGCCCCGTTACCATTTCACACGGTGGGAGGCCGGGATCTGGGGGTCACCTTGTTAAAGGGGGCTTCCAGATTCTGATAAGACCCCCACCCGAAGACCCCCACAACTACCGGGCAAGGGTTGTGGGGATGAGGCCCTTGTCCCCATCAACATGGGGACAAGGTGCTTTGGGGGGCTACCCCAAAGCACCCTCCCATGTTGAGGGCATGTGGCCTGGTACGGTTCAGGAGGGGGGCGCTCTCTCATCCCCCCTCTTTTCATGCGGCCTTCCAGGTTGCATGCTCGGATAAGGGTCTGGTATGGATTTTTGGGGGGACCCCACACCATTTTTTTTTTAAATTTTGGCGCGGGTTTCCCTTAAAATCCATACCAGACCTGATGGGTCTGGTATGGATTTTGAGGGGGACCCCCACGCAATTTTTTTAAAATTTTGGTTCGGGGTTCCCCTTAATATTCATACCAGACCCAAAGGGCCTGGTAATGGAACTTGGGGGAATCCCATGCCATTTTTTTCAATAACTTTCAGGTGTATTGCCGAGACCCAACAATTCATTATAGCCATGAGTAGGGATGATCCGACCCCCCCCCCCCCCTTGTTGGGTTCGCATCAGAACATGCGAATAGGCAAAACATTTGTTTGAACACGCGAACACCATTAAAGTCTATGGGACACGAACATGAATAATCAAAAGTGCTAATTTTAAAGACTTATATGCAAGTTATTGTCATAAAAAGTGTTTGGGGACCTGAGTCCTGCCCCAGGGGACATGTTTCAATGCAAAAAAAAGTTTTAAAAACGTCCGTTTTTTCGGGAGCAGTGATTTTAATAATGCTTAAAGTCAAACAATAAAAGTGTAATATTCCTTTAAACTTCGTACCTGGGGGGTGTCTATAGTATGCCTGTAAAGGGGCTCATGTTTCCCGTGTTTAGAACAGTCAGAGAGCAAAATGACATTTCAAAGGAAAAAAGTCATTTAAAACTACTTGCGGCTATTAATGAATTGCCGGTCCGACAATACACATAAAAGTTCATTGATAAAAACGGCATGGGAATTCCCCACAGGGGAACCCCGACCAAAATTTAAAAATAAAATGGCGTGGGGGTCCCCCTCAAAATCTATACCAGACCCTTCAGGTCTGGTATGGATTTTAAGGGGAACCCCAAGCCAAAATTTAAAAAAAAATGGTGTGGGGTCTCCCCAAAAATCCATACCAGACCCTTATCCGAGCACGCAACCTGGCAGGCCGCAGGAAAAGGGGGGGAATGGGAGAGCGCCCCCCCTCCTGAACAGTACCAGGCCACATGGCCTCAAAATTGGATGGGTGCTTTGGGGTAGCCCCCCAAAACACCTTGTCCCCATGTTGATGGGGACAAAGGCCTCATCCCCACAACCCTTGCCCGGTGGTTGTGGAGGTCTGCCGGCGGGGGGCTTATCGGAATCTGGAAGCCCTCTTTAACAAGGGGACCCCCAGATCCCAGCCCAAAAGTACCCCTACCATTTCACAGGGACGGTGAGTTCCCTGTCCGCCCCCTCTGACATCACGGGGAATGCCACAGGGAAGTCCCCGTCAAGTCCCCGTGCGTCAGAGGGGGGCGGGGTCACCGGGTGGCCCCGCCCTCCGTTATTTAAGAACCGTCAGAAGACGAGAAGCGTCACACAGCGGGAGCCTCCCATCATGCTGGATGCAGAGCGGCCCGAGAAGACGAAGGGAAGAAGACGCCTGCGCCGCGGAGGAAGATGCCGGACGAGAACACCGGAGGAAGAACCAGAAGAACCAGAAGAAGAAGAAGATGGAGGAAGAAACCGAAGGAAGATAGAAGATAGAAGATAGAAGATAGAAGAAAGAAGAAGCATTTAAATAAAGGAATTGTCAAAAACTGTCTCTTGTCATTTTTAACATTTTTGACACTTTTTTTGTGAAATGGTAGGGAAGTACCCCGTTACCATTTCACACAGGGGGGAGGGCCAGGATCTGGGGGTCCCCTTGTTAAAGGGGGCTTCCAGATTCCGATAAGCCCCTCGCCCGCAGACCCCCACAACCACCAGGCAAGGGTTGTGGGGATGAGGCCCTTGTCCCCATCAACATGGGGACAAGGTGTTTTGGGGGGCTACCCCAAAGCACCCTCCCAATATTGAGGGCATGTGGATAAGGGTCTGATATGGATTTTTTGGGGGACCCAAAGCCATTTTTTTTTATTTTAGCACGGGGATCCCCTTAAAATCCATACCAGACCTGAAGGGCCTGGTATGGAATTTAGGGGGACCCCCACATCATTTTTTTAAAAATTTTGGTTCGGGGTTCCCCTGTGGGGAATTCCCATGCCGTTTTTATCAATGAACTCTTATGTGTATTGTTGGACCGACAATTCATTAATAGCCGCGAGTAGTTTAAATGACTTTTTTTCCTTTGAAATGTCATTTTGCTGTCAGACTGTTCTAAACACGGGAAACATGCGCCCCTTTACAGGCATACTATAGACACCCCCCAGGTACAAAATTTAAAGGACTATTACACTTTTATTGTTTCACTTTAAGCATTATTAAAATCACTGCTCCTGAAAAAACTGCCATTTTTAAAACTTTTTTTTGCATTGATCCATGTCCCCTGGGGCAGGACCCGGGTCACCAAACACTTTTTATGACAATAACTTGCATATAAGCCTTTAAAATTAGCACTTTTGATTTCTCCCATAGACTTTTAAAGGGTGTTCCGCGGCTTTCGAATTTGCCGCAAACACCCCAAATTGTTCGCTATTTGGCGAAAGGGCGAACAGCCAATCTTTGAGTCGAACTCATGTTCAACCCAAACGTAAAGCTCATCCCTACACTAGAAAAAGATATAAAGAAAAGTGCTTCTGTGTGCACATGTGACATCCAATTCTATCAATTCACAGGTGCTTTAAAGTTCATGCGATTCGGAAACTGCTGTGTGGATAATTGAAAGCAAGCTGCAGTGATCACACTCAGGTGCTCCCCCCCTAGGTATTAAATGCTCACCTCAGAGAGTGTGACTTTACACTTAAGCTCAGTCATAACACGCCTGTGAACCACCTCTGGGCTCTGCAGTTTTAACCAGACTCCTGGATCTGTCAATGCAATACCTCAGTTTAGTAAAAAAAGGACTGGATGGTGTAATAAAGTTTGAACAGTTTATTAATCACAAAAGCCCCCTGTGGGGTACTCACATAGATAAGGCTCGCCACTCCACATCAAACGAAAGCATCTAAAAATACGGGGCCGGTATCAGGATGGTATGGGATTCCTTCCGGGCAGATCACCTGCTGAATGTCCGTCCTGTCCCCTCCCCAATGCGTGTCGATACAGGGATTTTCTGTATCTTCTTCAGGGGGAATTATTATAATTCCCCCTGTTTGATGTAGAGTGGCGCACTGACGCACCTGTGAGTACCCCACAGGGGGGTTTTTGTAATTAATCAACTGTTAAAACTATATTACACCATCCAGTCCTTTTTTTACTAAACCAAGGTATTGCGTTGATGGATCCAGGCATCTGGTTAAAACTGCAGAGCCCAGAGGTGGTTCACAGGCGTGTTATGACTGAGCTTAAGTGTAAAGTCACACGCTCTGAGGTGAGCATTTAATACCTAGGGGGGGAGCACCTGAGTGTGATCACTGCAGCTTGCTTTCAATTATCCACACAGCAGTTTTTGAATCGCATGAACTTTAAAGCACCTGTGAATTGATAGAATTGGATGTCACATGTGCACACAGAAGCACTTTTCTTTATATCTTTCTCTAGTGGATCAAATTATATATCATATATGATCCTATGGACACTATTCATTTTGGAATAATTATTTACCACATGGATGCATGTTAGCACTTTATACTAGCATATTTGTTCATCATCATTTATTCATTCCAAAAGTTTTTACATATTTTTTTACATATTTTTATTTTTTATTTGTTGCACTATTGTCACTATTTACAGTCAGCAGAGACTGTGTTTTTCACCATATGATTTTTTATGCACTTTGGTTATCACATACACTGAATGTGTGGAGTTATTGTGGAAACGCAGCATATGTATTTATTTTGTTTATATCTGCATGGCTTTATGAGACGTGTTTAACGCTTGCAGCTGTTCTACGGTGCCATTTAGGTGTTTTAGTTAGTGGAGGCATACAGGACGTTTTACATAGAAGGTGGTAATAGGAATCCAGTTAGCCTAATTCTCATCGTCTTGGGAATAAATAAACTGACTATGCGCTGCATATGGATTGTTAATGATGTGGCTTTTTGGCTACCAGATATTTTTGGGTCGCCTCTATATAATGGCGTAGCTTTTGCTTTTGCTTTCCATGTGCATTTCAACTACTGGCTGATGGTCTGCGTCTACTACTCCATCTTCACCGCCAACTTCAGCCACCGGATGTTTCTCTGGATTAAGATGAATCTGTTGGCTTTCCTGCCTCGGGTCCTTTTCCTGACGAGAGTCGGGTCACTGGCTGTAGGTCTTCTTGCATACATGTGGAAACACAAGCTATTTTCCCTCGTCCATAATTCTACAAATGGAACAACCATTGAAGGTCTTTCCATTTCTTATTTTTATAAGAACGGTGCCATTATCCTTGGCTCCTGCTTTCCATTTACTGGCATTGTCATTTCCCTTGTGGTCTCCCTGTTATCTCTTCTGAAGAACGTCAACAACATCAGCCAGACTGGTTTCGATGTTCAGGTCCATGTCACCCTCATAAAATCAATGGTCATGCTTCTCATTCTCTCAGTCTCTTACTTCTTAATTTACATCATTAATCTCACAGCAGCATATAAGCTTAAAGATCCTTTGCAATGTATCATCTGGTTACTGGTAGTGCTGGCTCCAACCATGGAAAGCATAATCATTATACAGGCTAGTCCTAAAATGAGGAAGAACTTTCCAGGCTGGTTCTGTGCCAGGGGGACTGGGGGCAGTAATGTGGATGCATCTTGAAGAATGCCAAAGACAATCCAAGTCAGCTGATCTAGCTATGAACTCACTTGGTTGTAGAAGTGTATGAAATTAAGAATTTATTTATCAGCTAAACTAAAGTCCCCCATGATCACCACTCTTTGGGCCCAAGCCATGGGAGTATGTACCGAGTGTGCCTTTTTTCTTCTACAGCCCCGGTAGGCCCAAGGCAGCATCATGGATGGGGTTTACCTGCTGCAAAGACTTGGACATTTAAAAAAATAAGTGGGTGATAGCGGTAGGTCTGTGTAGTAGTGTGCAGGGATTAATCACTGGCCACACCTTTTTCTCCCCAAGCTGGGGTATCATTCCTCCCTGGGTCTCTTGACCTTGATCACCTGTGGGTGGCACTGTAGTACCTAGAGCTGAAGGTTGTAATTCCGGAATCGACCAGTGTGTTTTTCCAGGGACTAAATACCCTCCCAACAGCCAGCATCAGGTGAAGACTGATTGCTGGGATCTGCTGACTCCTGGAAGGGTTTTTAGTCCCTCCTCTACTATTTACTCTTGCTTCAGTGTTTTGCCTGATACCTCTTGCTGATTTATCCTGAGTCTAGATCCTGCTCCTGCCATGTATCTGTACCTTGTACCCTGCTGCCTTGTTCCCAGTTCTGGTTTCCCTTCCTGATAGTTTCTTGCACCTCCAGCTTCACCCTATTGATCCTTGCTACACTTCTGTCCTGTATAAATTGTTAGTTTGTTAGTAAATCTTCATGTTTGCTGTGTGTTGTATTTACTGGTGTTTGGATGGGTTTTGTTACACTATTAATAAATCTTATTTGAAGTGATATTAAAGCTTCCATTATTTTTATTAAAATAACACATATGTCATACTTACCCGCTCTGTGTAATGGTTTTGCACTGAGTAACCCTGATCCTCCTCTTCTTGGGTCCCCTGCTGGTGCTCCTGACTCCCCCCCCCGCTGAGTGCCCCCATAGAAAGTTGATTTCTATGGGGGCAGTTATGTGGGCTTGCTCCTAAGCCACACTGTCTACATCTATTGACACAGACAGGGGTCCCACCCCCTGCCCCCTCATCATAAAATTTTATTGACAGGAGCCAATGGCTGCTGCGGCTATCTTTCTGCCCAGTGAGGAGGGACAGGGAGATCCACTGCTCTCATCCACAGTGCTGGATGGAGATTGGGCTCAGGTAAGTATAAGGGGGCTGAGGGCTTCAGCTACATGAATAAGACATGATAAGTATGGGTGTGCATGATAGAGGGACCGCATGCAGCAGGTGCTGGTATCTGTGGTGCTCATCCAAGCACAATATGTAGTCTGAGATGGAAGGACGCCACACTCCTAAAGCCGTCAATAGACAGTTCAAACCATATATGGGCAATCTGAATGTATCCAAGATCGATCAATCAGCTTGGGTAAAACTAGTCTGCCAGATTTTACATGCGATTATTGCCAGCAATAATCACTGTGTTCTCCTGGTGGGGATGGCTTCACCCCCCCCCAACAGAACACAATGGCTCCACGGGAGGGATTCCCCTGTAAAAACAGTCTTTGTTGATGGGGAATCAAGCAATTTGTGAGCAACCGCAGTTTGCAGGAAAGAAAATTGTACCATCTATGGCCGTCCTAACAAACCTGTGGTAAGTTTAAGTGAACAGTGACCTCGGTCTAGGCTCCACCTAGGCCATGTCCCCTGATGTGTTTCACCCCGCTCATCGGGCTTGAACACAGAGGTGGGCCCAAGCCCCATGGATGGGACGAAACGCATCAGGGAGTAAGGCCTAGGAGGAGCCTAGGCTGAGGTCGCTCTTTACTGAAACGTACACATGGGTTGTTAGGAAGGCGGCGTCCTTCCATCTCAGACTCAATACCGTGCTTGGATAAGCACCACAGACGCCAGCACCTGCTACATAGTGGATCATCGGAGAGGATTGATCGGGCTTGGAGCAGCACTCAAAACCATTTGATGGGATTTGCACTTCACTCTTATGTATTGTGATCAGTGTAGTGAACTAAAATGAAATACATATATTGTGATCAATGTATTTGTTTTCTCTCTGACCAATCACAGGGAGCCGGCACAATGTCTTTGAACCGAGTCCCAACGCCAACATTGATGGGCTCACTTGCTGCCCAAAGGCTATTTCTGGAAAGATGTTCATAAAATGGCCCCCCAAAAATAGATGTTCATGGCTCAGCCATATGTTTTATTATTTTTTTTTTTTTTACAATACAGCAACAGAGTAATGGGTAAAATGACACTAAAATTATGATTCTGATACAAGGCATTGCAACAGTATGTACAATAGAAACAAAGACACTGAAATCAGACACTAAAAAAAATAAAATTAAAAAATAAAATGAATAAAAAAAGTTTACATATTAAAAAAAACGGGTAAGAAAAATATATATACCCCCCAGGAATGTACTAGTTAAGAGGAAAGGGGGATGAAGCAGTTAATTAGGGCTGATTAAGGTGAATGAAAAGCTAACAAGGGGTTTAGCCAGTGGCGGCCCGTTCATAAGAGGCCCTAATCCATGCGCCCGGTCCCTAATCTACATGCAGGGTGCCGGACACATGGATTTCAATGGGGCTTTTTTTTTTTAAGCACATGATTTGAGCCTGAGGCGCTAATTGGCTTCAAAAAAGGGGGAGCTCAGGGCACAGAGCACTGTGCCCTGAGCCCACCCAGTTGTGTGACAATAGCGAATTTATATATTCACTGTTGTCTTCCTGATTCTCCTCCCGGCCATTGATCGCCGCCTTCCCGTCCATCTCCCCTGGGGGGGCATTGATCGCTGCCTTCCCATCCATCTCCCCTGGGGGGGCATTGATCGCTGCCTTCCCATCCATCTCCTGCGGGGGGTTGTTGATCTCAGGCTTCCCGTCCATCTCCCATGGGGGGCATTGATCACTACCTTCCCATCCATCTCCTGCAGGGGGGGGTTGTTGATCGTTGCCTTCCCATCCATTTCCCGTGGGGGGGCATTGATCACCGCCTTCCCGTCCATCTCCTGTCGGGGTTGTTGATCATTGCCTTCCCATCCATCTCCCGTGGGGGGGCATTGATCACTGCCTTCGCGTCCATCTCCCATGGGGGGGCATTGATCGCTGCCTTCCCATCCATCTCCTGTGGAGGGTTGTTGATCGCCACCTTCCCGTCCATCTCACGTGGGGGGGCATTGATCGCTGCCTTCCCATTCGTTTCCCATGCAGGAAGAGGGGTTCGCCGCCTTCCCATCTGTCTCCCGTGAGGGGGTGGTGTTTGTTTGCCCCCCCAAAATATTGAACATCAGCCGCCACTGGGTTTAACCTATTTCTGGCAACAAAATAAGGAGTTTGTCGGCACAGAACCGCTTCCAGTTTGCAATATCGGTATGCCCCACATTGGCGCATTAGCAACCCCAACCCTCTTTTTTAGGTGCTGCCGCCACAACTTGCCTCTCTACTGGCATTGATGTCCACTACACAGCCCAATCCTACCCCTCATGTCCTCTGCCCCCCCACTTCTCTCCCTGTAGCAAAGAAAACAGTGGTTTGTGCAGGGCAGAAGCAGCTGGTGCCCAGCAAGTAGGACAGGCAGATTCCAATGAAGCAGCAGAATCTGTGCCTTCTGCACTGTCCTCTGTCTCTGCCAGTGGTGGCTGGTCCATAAGGGATACAGGGGCAATAGAAAAAAATGTTTTAAAAAAAATGGCGTAGGGTTCCCCCAAAAATTGGGGGACCCCGCCCCCCTCTGATGCAACAGAATCCTGCGCTGCATCAGAGGCGGGCGGGGTCACCCGTACACGTCACTGGGAAACCCCGGTGTTTCCCCTTGTCAGAGGGGGACGGGGTCATGTGACAGGTGGCCCCGCCCTCAGCTACATAAGAGCTGTAAAGCTAGCGCTGCATCATTGGCTGGGTGCCTCCGGTGGAGGCAGGATCCTGTGCATGTTCCTCGCTGGAGTCGCTGGAGGTCATCCATCGCTGGAGATCGAGAATTGGATTACATTGCTGGAGTAGGAGCATGGATTTATTGGATTACATTGCTGGAATCTCTTTTTTATTTTTTTATTTTTAATAAAGGACTTGTCCCAAGCCATCTCCTGTGGTTTTTTAACATTTTGACACTTTCTTTTTGTAAAATGGTAGAGGTACAATGTACCCCTCACCAATTCACATGGGGGGGGGCAAGATCTGGGTGTCCCCTATGTTAAAGGGGCTTCCAGATTCCAAAAAGCCCCCCTGCCCGCAGACCCCCACAACCACCGGGCAAGGGTTGTGGGGATGAGGCCCTTGTCCCCATCAACATGGTGACATCCTTCCTATGTTGAGGGCATGTGGCCTGGTACGGTTCAGGAGGGGGGCTGCTCTCTCGCCCCCCCTCTTTTCCTGCAGCCTGCCAGGTTGCGTGCTCTGATAAGGCTCTGGTACGGATTTTTGGGGGAACCCCACGGCATTTTTTTTTATTTTGGCGCAGAGTTCCCCTTAATATCCTACCAGACCTGAAGGACCTGGTAATGGAATTTTGGGGGACCCCCACGCATTTTTTTTTTAATTTGTCAATGACTTTCAATGATTTTTATGTGTATTGTCGGGACCGACAATTCATTAATAGCCGGGCACTAGCGCTAGTACTTTTAAGTGACTTTTTTTTCCTTTAGAAATGTAATTTTGCTCTCGGACTGTTATAAACATGGGAAACATGCGCCCCTTTACAGGCATACTATAGACACCCCCCAGGTACGAAATTTAAAGGAATATTATACTTTTATTGTTTAACTTTAAGCATTATTAAAATCACTGCTCCCGAAAAAACGTCCTTTTTAAAAACTTTTTTTTGCATTGATCCATGTCCCCTGGGGCAGGACCCTGGTCCCCAAACACTTTTTATGACAATAACTTGCATATAACCCTTTAAAATTAGCACTTTTGATTTCTCCCATAGACTTTTAAAGGGTGTTCCGCGGCTTTCGAATTTGCCGCAAACATCCCAAATTGTTCGCTTTTCAGCGAACGGGCGAACAGCCAATGTTCGAGTCAAATTCATGTTCGACCCGAACAGACAGCCCATCCCTAGTCATTATAGACCCCAGATCTCTCCATAAAGAGGACCTGTGACCTCCTATTAAGCCTCTTACACATGATAGGACTTTGCACAAACTTTCCCTTGGATTTTTGTACAAAGGGTGTTGGCCATAAGTTTGTATGGCATACACACGGCAGAACTTTTTCAGCCAACTTTCACCAAATCACGTGGTTTTTCAGCTCTTTACCACCACCCTTTGGTCAACTTCTGTATTGTTGTCTGATATTGTGTCAATCTTGCCTCTTTTATCGGCGAGATTGACACCTTGCGAGCCGGGTTCACACTGGTGCGGGGATCCAAATTGGATCCCCGCCAATGCCAGGCACTGTGTTTGGTATGAATCTTGAGGGGGAACTCCACACCAAATTTTAAATAAAAAACTGGCATGGGTTCCCTTCCAGGGGCATACCAGGCCCTTAGGTCTGGTGTGGATCTTAAGGGGAACCCCTTACACTGAAAAAAAGGCATGGGGTCCCCCCAAAATCCATACCAGACCCTTATCCGAGTACGCAGCCTGGCCGGTCAGGAAAGGGGGTGGGGACGAGCGAGCGCCCCCCCCTTCTGAGCCGTACTTGGCCGCATGCCCTCAACATGGGGTGGTGGGTGCTTTGGGGGAGGGGGGCCCTGCTGCCCCCCCAAAGCACCTGTTGATGAGGACAAGGGCCTCTTGCCAACAATCCTGGCCATTGGTTGTCGGGGTCTGCGGGCGGGGGCTTATCAGAATCCGGGAGCCCGCTTTAATAAGGGCGCCCCCAGATCCCAGCCCCCCACCCTATGTGAATGAGTATCGAGGAACATGGTACCCCTACCCATTCACCTAGGGAAAAAAGCATTAATAAAAAAAACACACTACACAGGTTTTTGTAGTAGTTTATTAGACAGCTCCGGGGGTCTTCTTCCGACTTCGGACTTCAAGTTTGTGAGCTTCAACTTTGCAGTACAGCCTTAAATAATTCAAATGTGCAAATGAAAGTGCCGAGTGCTTCAAAGATCATCTGTGGAATCCGTGCTCCCCTCTGTGTGTCTTCTCACCAGAAATCTAGGACTCCCATGACAGAAGTCATAAACGCTTGAGAGGGCGGCTGGGCTTTGTAGTGATATGTGCTAGGTTTACAACTGCAGCGTGCGTTGCCTTCAATAAGCCATCAGAGACCCGAGATTCCCATAGGAAAGAACACAAGCATTCAAAGGTCAGCTGGGCTCTGTAGTCCCACGCATTGTGTCTCCAACTGCACCATACGTTGTCCTCAGAAAACCATCAGGGGTATGTGCAAACGGCAAAGAGAGCAATATAGCGTAATTCCACTTTTTTATTGCATAAAACCAAAAACTTACCATAGTAATCCACTCACATGATCCTTTGAAAACGTCTCGCGGGCGGGACGAAACGCGTCAGTTGACCACGGGTGGTGACATCATTTACGGCCGGTGAGACGCAAGCCATTGGCCACTTCCGGTTCTGGGTTTGTAACGCTGTTTTTAAATGTTTTATATGTGAGTGGCATACTGTGGAAAGTTTTGGTTTTATACATTAAAAAAAAACTGAATTACGCTATATTGCTCTCTTTGCCATTTGCACATATCCCTGATGGTTTGCTGAGGACAACGTATGCTGCAGTTGGAGACACAGGGACTACAGAGTCCAGCTGTCCTTTGAATGCTTGTGTTCTTGGGAATACTGGATCTCTGATGGCTTATTGAAGGCAACGCACGCTGCAGTTGTAAACATAGCACATGGGACTACAAAGCCCAGCCGCCCTATAAAGCGTTTATGGCTTCTGTCATGGAAGTCCTGGATTTCTGGTGAGAGGACACACAGAGGGGAGCACGGATTCCACCGATGATCTTTTCAGCACTCGGCACTTTCATTTGCACATTTGAATTATTTAAGGCTGTACTGCAAAGTTGAAGCTCACAAACTTTATTTTGAATTTTTATGGACTTTATTATCACTACTATTATTGTACATTGATTATGGTTATATTTTATTATGTTTTTTATGTTAATGATTCATTAGTATATCGCGAGGTAGCGCTCTTATTCTGATCACATGTCTTACTTACCTACTGAGTGTAATGGTTTTAAACAGAGTAGCCCTGATCCTCCTCTTCTTGGGTCCCCCCGGCAGTCCTCCTGGCTCCTCCCCCCACTGAGTGCCCCATAGAAAGCCACTTTCTATGGGGGGGGCACTTATGTGGGCTTGCTCCTGAGCTGCCCTGTCTGCATCTATTGACACAGACAGTGAGTCCTTTGTTATAGGTTTGGATTGCTATCATTCTGCCCATAGAGGGGGGACAAAGTCACGAGAGCTCCTGCTCTCAAGCACAGCTCTAGATGGAGATCGGGCTCAGGTAAGTATAAGGGGGGAGGGGGATGCAGCTACATGGATCCGGTCACCCCCGTTGCTAGTTGTCTTCTCTCAGTATCCCTGACACTGGGATAAGTAAGGGCGTGCATGTGTGAGATAGAGGGGACCGCATGCACTGGGTGCTGGCATCTGTGGTGCTCATCCAAGCATGGTATGTCTTCTGAGATTGAAGAACACCACACTCCTAAATCCAGCCATACT
Source organism: Aquarana catesbeiana (assembly GCA_037953035.1). Taxonomy (NCBI): domain Eukaryota; kingdom Metazoa; phylum Chordata; class Amphibia; order Anura; family Ranidae; genus Aquarana; species Aquarana catesbeiana. Next base: position 1,536,500 of record JBBHAA010001942.1, read on the forward strand.
GTAGATGTTTTGAATTTCATCCGGGTCAGCAAGAACCGGCCGAGATTCAAACTATGTATGGGCGGGCTGAATGCACCCAAGCTGGGTACAACCACCCTGCCGGATTTTACATGTGATTATTGCTAGCAGCTGTTGTAGCCGCTAGCAATAATAACTGTGTTCTCCTGGAAGAGATGGCTTCCCCCAACCCCCTGCCGGGAGAACACAATGGCTCCACTGGAGGGATTCCCCTTTCAACACTGTCTGTGTCGATGACAGAATCAAGCAATTTTCTTTCCTGCAACCTGGGGTTTCAGGAAAAATAAAATTGCTCCATCTATGGCCGTCCTAACAACCTGTGTGTAAGTTTAGGTGAATAAGGGCCTCTGCATCACCTAGGTCATGCCCCTGATGTGTTTCGCCACGCTCACGGGACTTGGTCACAGAAGTGGGCCCAAGCCACATGGATGGGGTGAAACACATCAGGGAGCAAGGCCTAGGACAGGGGTAAGCACTTTGAGTGCTGCTCCAAGCCCGGTCAATCCTCTCCGATGATCCACTATGTAACAGGTGCTGGCATCTGTGGTGCTCATCCAATCCCGGCATACAGTCTGAGATGGAAGGGCGCCACACCCCTAACAACCAATGCATACGCTTAAGTGAACAGTGCCCTCAGCCTAGGCTCCTCCTAGGCCAGGGGTAGGCAACCTCGGCCCTCCAGCTGTGGTGAAACTACAAATCCCATCATGCCTCTGCTTCTAGGAGTCGTGCCTGTGATTGTCAGGGCCTTGCAATGTCTCATGGGGCTTGTAGTTTCACCACAGCTGGAGGTTGCCTACCCCTGGCCTAGGAGGAGCCTAGGCTGAGGGTGCTGTTCACTTAAGCGTATACATTGGTTGTTAGGGGTGTGTTGTGGAAATTTTGTATGTCCTCCAGTGTAAGTTTCGCTGCAATATGCTCATGTGAGCGTATTCGCACATACAGACGTTGGTGGAAGACCATTGGCTGCGGAAACCTTCCCGTAGACATGGCAGATCTATTTGCTCTATTAGGGATGTTCGTTTATGCCTCACCAAGAGACTGGCGATTGCATTAATGCTTCTAGTGGACGGATCTGCGTACATGGGAACCATAGCATACCCATACATAAATGATGGCCCACTGAGCCATGATAGAGTACGGCTCTCGTCATTGGAAGCGGTGGGAGTGTGCACACGATCGTGTTCAGAGCCATGTAAGTAGTGTTCAAATTGTGAGACACTTTGTGTCTCAACAAGAAGCTGGCTCTGTACACGACCGTCTGCACACGCCACTACTGCAATTCTATTTGAATACATACATGTGTGTGATTGGTTCTTTTGAAAGAATACAAGTGTCTGATTGGCTGATTCTAAAGCCACCACCTTCTTTTGTTATTCATGTTTACAGTATAAATAAAAGCAGCAGACCATGCTAGAGAGGATTTGGCTAAGCTTAACGTGATACCAGCGTCTGTCTGTGTTACTTGGAGATATACAAGCGCGCTTTCCAGGCATTATACAAGAGATCTATGATTGTGCTTTTCAGCGCAACTGAATTATTTGCTTATAAAGAGAAGCTTATAGAATTTCCATAACAGGGTGTGGCACCCTTCTATCTCAGACTGCATGCCGTGATTGGATGAGCACCACAGAGGCCAGCACCTGTTACATAGTGGATCGCCGGAGAGGATCGATCGGGGCTTGGAGCAGCACTCAAAGTCATTTCATAGGATTTGCACTTCACTCTTATGTATTGTGATCAGTGTATTTATTTTCTCTAGGACCAATCACAGCGGGCCTGCATAATGTCTTTGGACCGAGTCCCAACGCCAACATTAATGGGCTCAATTGCTGCCCAAAGGGCTATTTTCGGAGTGATGTTCAGAAACGGCACCCCAAAAATAGATGTCCATCGCTCTGCCTTTTTTTTATTTATTTTTTTTACAATACAGCAGCAATGTAGTGGGTAAAATTATGATTCTGATACAAGGCATTGCAACACTATGTACAATTAAACAAAGACACTAAAAAAATTAACAAATGAAATAAATAATTAAAAGTTTACATATTAATAATTAATAAAATATATTTTAAAAAAGGGTTAGAAAAATATAATAAACAAAAACAGGAACATTATAGTTAAGGAGAAAAGGGGAAGAAGTAGTTTAATCAGCAGCCATAGCAGAATCTGTGCCTCCTGCACAGCCCCCTGTCTCTGCTATGGCTGCTGATTCCCCCCCCACACACACACACTTGTAGCAGAGGAGAAGAGTCTCGGTGGATCTGAAAAAATTCAGGGTGGAATATCGGTAAATATGAGTTAATTATGATTTAAAATAGGAAAGTAATACTCTGGTTTCTCTTAAGAACAAAAAAGGTAACCCCCTAAATGGGACTTTGACAGACCACCAACTAAATAATAAAATGTAATCTTTTATTGATTTAGAATAAAAAAACATGTATCGTCTACACATAACAAGAATACACAATATGTATCACATGGAAAACAAAACATGTACAAATATAAATCATCCTGTGTAAATTCCAGGGGATAAAGTGCCTTAATGCCCGACGCGTTTCCGGTATACAGTGTTCAGATACCTTCATCAGGGCCTGAGAGTTCGATAAACTTACATTAATATTGATCCCAATGGAATGATTCCATGTAAGAGAGGCACCAAAGGTAATTAAATTCGATCAAATGTTGCATGGACGCCAGACTGTAATATTGGACTGATTTTTTTAAGTGCACTATGTCTGCGATATCATAAACTGTAAGTATAAGGTATATGGGACAGCCAGTCGCTGGAGCCTGAAATGTCAGCTGGATGACCGGTGGATAAATATCCAAGTGTCTCTGGGTAGGTGTATCTTGAGGGTGTCCCGGTCCGACGTATGCCATGCTGTCTCTCAATCAGTGCACTGAAATCAGTCCAATATTTCAGTCTGGCCTCCATGCAACATTTGATCAAATGTAATTACCTATGGTGCCTCTCTTACATGGAATCATTCCATTGGAATCAATATTTATGTAAATTTATCGAACTCTCAGCCCCTGATGAAGGTATCTGAACACTGTATACCGTAAACGCGTCGGGAATTAGGGCACTTTATCCCTTGGAATTTACACAGGACGATTTATATTTGTATATGTTTTGTTTTGTTTTCCATGTGATACATATTGTGTATTCTTGTTATGTGTAGACGATACATGTTATTTTATTCTAAATCAATAAAAGATTACATTTTATTATTGGGTTGGTGGTCTTTTACCCTTTTTTGTTCTAAATACTAGGGATGGGACCACCATACTCCATATGTGACATGGTGGGAGTCTCTATTTTTTCTGGTTTCTCTTCAGATCGAATAAATCTTTCGCCTTTTACTAAAATAGGAAAGTAGTATATTAATAATATTATTTTGTATTAATTAATTAGTATAATAATAACACTTACAATAATAAATGTAATAGTTACTAATTCATTAATTCATTTGTATCAAATAATATTAATAATAATAATAATAATAACAATAATATCAATAATAATATGACACTTATATTTACAGACCTTATTTCATATTTTAAATCCTAATTAGTAATATAACAAATATTATTATTATTACTAATTATTAATTAATATATGAAAGAAGATAAATACATGTAAGTGTCTTATTTACCAATTCGTTGCCTATCTGAATGAACACCAAGATGATCAGTGTTGATCACCTGGTGTTCATTCATAAATACTGAGATAGTGAGCATGAAATACCATTCATGTTTTTATAAATCACACAAGTACAGCCCTAAATAATAAATAAGGCGACCATATATATAAACATATATATCACATAAAATGAGTGATGGCATCAAACTGAAAATAATGAAACAAATAATAAGTGCAAAGTGAAGGCAATCCACAAAACAGCCATCAAAGAAGTGTCCATAAGCAATGGAATCAACACAAGTGCTTGGAGGAAAAATCGACAGATGCCGATGACCACCAGCGTGACAACCCCACCACCATTGGATATTATGAGTGCCCTTACCAGAAGGTGTGGACCTAAGTACCTTGCGGCAATGAGTCACACAGGCAGGGATGGTTACACATCAAATATGGAAGACCAATCGCTCAGGTGTGTCTCCACGGTAGATGGATCCTGCAAATCCCCTGGGTTCTGGTAGGTATGGACATTTGCTTAGATGGACCATCGTCCATCGTCAGGAGAAGGAGAATTTATTTTGGTTTGTTCTTTGGTGGAAGGTTACTGTAGTACTAAAAAATATATATTTTTTTTTTTTCTAGTTTGTGACAGTTTTCCTTCCCGCTGATAAAAAAAAATCAGGAGATATCCATTACCATTTACCACCAAATGAAAGCCCAATTTGTCCTGAAATAAAAACGCGGTATAATCCACCTGGATGCATAAAGTAGTTGTAATGATATGTTTTACAAACACATGTCAAAGTTGGCATTAACATTTGTTTTACCCTTAGGCAGGAAGGGCTTAAGATATAACGGAGCATCATCCGCATATACCACTGCCTTGCTAAAGAAGCTGAGGGTAAAGGTGAAAGACTGGCCAAGCATGTCTCCAGACCTAAACCCTATTGATCATCTGTGGGACATCCTCAAATGGAAGGTGGAGGAGCGCAAGGTCTCTAACATCCACCAGCTCTGTGATGTCATCATGGAGGAGGGGAAGAGGACTCCAGTGACAACCTGTGAAGCTCTGGTGACCTCCATGCCCAAGAGGGTTAAGGCAGTGCTGGAAAATAATGGTGGCCACACAAAATATTGACACTTTGGGCCCAATTTGGAGATTTTCACTTAGGGGTGTACTGACTTTTGTTGCCAGCGGTTTAGACATTAATGGCTGTGTGTTGAGTTATTTTGAGGGGACAGTAAATTTACACTGTTATACAAGCTGTACACTCACTACTTTACATTGTAGACAAGTGTCATTTCTTCAGTGTTGTCACATGAAAAGATAGAAGAAAAGATTCACACAAATGTGACTGAGGGGTGTACTTACTTTTGTGAGATACTGTAGGGATAACTTTTCTTCTGCGGCACCCTCTCTCAGTCCCTTGCCTTCCGGAGACTCCCTAACTAAGATAGCCAGGGGTTCCAGAGCAAATAAACTAGGGGATAGCGGGCAGCTCTGATGGGTCCCCCCCGTATATCCAGTGATTGATATGAACTCATGCTCTAGGGGCTCTGTAAAGCCACTGGATCCAATGTAAATATTTTGGTCTTAAACCAAAATGACAAAGGACTCCCCGAAGATAAACCCACTCCGCCTTGATGCCATTCGTTGTTAATGGCACCCCAACACACCACACAAGCATTGCAGTATGCCATGGCACTTCCTGACTGCCCTATAGCAGATTTACTGCTACAGGGTGACTCTCCTGTGCAGGATCATGTGTATATATATATATGTGATTCTGCACTTCCGCCTTCAGGGGGCGCATGTGGGTGTGATTAAATCCCATCAGAAGCCGATCTGCGGGTGCCAGGCACTCGATGTCCGCCGGCACCCGCCGATCGTCAGTAACAAACACAGAACTGAGATCTGCCTATGTAAACAAGGTCCTCTTTATGGAGAGATCTAATGAATGTAAACATCCCATGTGACAGTAATAGACGGTGACTGGTCCTCTTTATGGAGAGATCTGGGGTCTATAATGAATGTAAACATCCCATGTGACAGTAATAGGCGGTGACAGGTCCTCTTTATGGAGAGATCTGGGGTCTATAATGAATGTAAACATCCCATGTGACAGTAATAGGAGGTGACAGGTCCTCTTTATGGAGAGATCTGGGGTCTATAATGAATGTAAACATCCCATGTGACAGTAATAGGAGGTGACAGGTCCTCTTTATGGAGAGATCTGGGGTCTATAATGAATGTAAACATCCCATGTGACAGTAATAGATGGTGACAGGTCCTCTTTATGGAGAGATCTGGGGTCTATAATGAATGTAAACATCCCATGTGACAGTAATAGGTGGTGACAGGTCCTCTTTATGGAGAGATCTGGGGTCTATAATGAATGTAAATATCCCATGTGACAGTAATAGGAGGTGACAGGTCCTCTTTATGTAGAGATCTGGGGTCTATAATGAATATAAACATCCCATGTGACAGTAATAGATGGTGACAGGTCCTCTTTATGGGGAGATCTGGGGTCTATAATGAATGTAAACATCCCATGTGACAGTAATAGGTGGTGACAGGTCCTCTTTATGGAGAGATCTGGGGTCTATAATGAATGTAAACATCCCATGTGACAGTAATAGACGGTGACTGGTCCTCTTTATGGAGAGATCTGGGGTCTATAATGAATGTAAACATCCCATGTGACAGTAATAGACAGTGACAGGTCCTCTTTATGGAGAGATCTGGGGTCTATAATGAATGTAAACATCCCATGTGACAGTAATAGACGGTGACAGGTCCTCTTTATGGAGAGATCTGGGGTCTATAATGAATGTAAACATCCCATGTGACAGTAATAGGAGGTGACAGGTCCTCTTTATGGAGAGATCTGGGGTCTATAATGAATGTAAACATCCCATGTGACAGTAATAAGTGGTGACAGGTCCTCTTTATGGAGAGATCTGGGGTCTATAATGAATGTAAACATCCCTTGTGACAGTAATAGACAGTGACAGGTCCTCTTTATGGAGAGATCTGGGGTCTATAATGAATGTAAACATCTCATGTGACAGTAATAGGTGGTGACAGGTCCTCTTTATGGCGAGATCTGGGGTCTATAATGAATGTATACATCCCATGTGACAGTAATAGGCGGTGACAGTTCCTCTTTATGGAGAGATCTGGGGTCTATAATGAATGTAAACATCCCATGTGACAGTAATAGGGGGTGACAGGTCCTCTTTATGGAGAGATCTGGGGTCTATAATGAATGTAAACATCCCATGTGACAGTAATAGGAGGTGACAGGTCCTCTTTATGGAGAGATCTGGGGTCTATAATGAATGTAAACATCCCTTGTGACAGTAATAGGCAGTGACAGGTCCTCTTTATGGAGAGATCTGGGGTCTATAATGAATGTAAACATCCCATGTGACAGTAATAGATGGTGACTGGTCCTCTTTATGGAGAGATCTGGGGTCTATAATGAATGTAAACATCCCTTGTGACAGTAATAGGCAGTGACAGGTCCTCTTTATGGAGAGATCTGGGGTCTATAATGAATGTAAACATCCCATGTGACAGTAATAGGAGGTGACAGGTCCTCTTTATGGAGAGATCTGGGGTCTATAATGAATGTAAACATCCCATGTGACAGTAATAGGAGGTGACGGGTCCTCTTTATGGAGAGATCTGGGGTCTATAATGAATGTAAACATCCCATGTGACAGTAATAGGAGGTGACAGGTCCTCTTTATGGAGAGATCTGGGGTCTATAATGAATGTAAACATCCCATGTGACAGTAATAGGTGGTGACAGGTCCTCTTTATGGAGAGATCTGGGGTCTATAATGAATGTAAACATCCCATGTGACAGTAATAGGTGGTGACAGGTCCTCTTTATGGAGAGATCTGGGGTCTATAATGAATATAAACATCCCATGTGACAGTAATAGGGGGTGACAGGTCCTCTTTATGGAGGGATCTGGGGTCTATAATGAATAAAAACATCCCATGTGACAGTAATAGATGGTGACAGGTCCTCTTTATGGAGAGATCTGGGGTCTATAATGAATGTAAACATCCCTTGTGACAGTAATAAGAGGTGACAGGTCCTCTTTATGGAGAGATCTGGGGTCTATAATGAATGTAAACATCCCTTGTGACAGTAATAGACAGTGACAGGTCCTCTTTATGGAGAGATCTGGGGTCTATAATAAATGTAAACATCCCATGTGACAGTAATAGATGGTGACAGGTCCTCTTTATGGAGAGATCTGGGGTCTATAATGAATGTAAACATCCCATGTGACAGTAATAGGAGGTGACAGGTCCTCTTTATGGAGAGATCTGGGGTCTATAATGAATGTAAACATCCCATGTGACAGTAATAGATGGTGACGGGTCCTCTTTATGGAGAGATCTGGGGTCTATAATGAATGTAAACATCCCATGTGGCAGTAATAGGAGGTGACAGGTCCTTTTTATGGAGAGATCTGGGGTCTATAATGAATGTAAACATCCCATGTGACAGTAATAGATGGTGACGGGTCCTCTTTATGGAGAGATCTGGGGTCTATAATGAATGTAAACATCCCATGTGACAGTAATAGATGGTGACAGGTCCTCTTTATGGAGAGATCTTGGGTCTATAATGAATGTAAACATCCCATGTGACAGTAATAGATGGTGACAGGTCCTCTTTATGAAGAGATCTGGGGTCTATAATGAATGTAAACATCCCATGTGACAGTAATAGATGGTGACGGGTCCTCTTTATGGAGAGATCTGGGGTCTATAATGAATGTAAACATCCCATGTGACAGTAATAGATGGTGACAGGTCCTCTTTATGAAGAGATCTGGGGTCTATAATGAATGTAAACACCCCATGTGACAGTAATAGATGGTGACGGGTCCTCTTTATGGAGAGATCTGGGGTCTATAATGAATGTAAACATCCCATGTGACAGTAATAGGAGGTGACAGGTCCTCTTTATGGAGAGATCTGGGGTCTATAATGAATGTAAACATCCCATGTGACAGTAATAGGAGGTGACAGGTCCTCTTTATGGAGAGATCTGGGGTCTATAATGAATGTAAACATCCCATGTGACAGTAATAGATGGTGACGGGTCCTCTTTATGGAGAGATCTGGGGTCTATAATGAATGTAAACATCCCATGTGACAGTAATAGGAGGTGACAGATCCTCTTTATGGAGAGATCTGGGGTCTATAATGAATGTAAACATCCCATGTGACAGTAATAGGCGGTGACAGGTCCTCTTTATGGAGAGATCTGGGGTCTATAATGAATGTAAACATCCCATGTGACAGTAATAGGAGGTGACAGGTCCTTTTTATGGAGAGATCTGGGGTCTATAATGAATGTAAACATCCCTTGTGACAGTAATAGGAGGTGACAGGTCCTCTTTATGGAGAGATCTGGGGTCTATAATGAATGTAAACATCCCATGTGACAGTAATAGATGGTGACAGGTCCTCTTTATGGAGAGATCTGGGGTCTATAATGAATGTAAACATCCCATGTGACAGTAATAGGTGGTGACAGGTCCTCTTTATGGAGGGATCTGGGGTCTATAATGAATAAAAACATCCCATGTGACAGTAATAGATGGTGACAGGTCCTCTTTATGGAGAGATCTGGGGTCTATAATGAATGTAAACATCCCATGTGACAGTAATAGGTGGTGACAGGTCCTCTTTATGGAGGGATCTGGGGTCTATAATGAATAAAAACATCCCATGTGACAGTAATAGATGGTGACAGGTCCTCTTTATGGAGAGATCTGGGGTCTATAATGAATGTAAACATCCCATGTGACAGTAATAGGTGGTGACAGGTCCTCTTTATGGAGAGATCTGGGGTCTATAATGAATGTAAACATCCCTTGTGAGAGTAATAGGAGGTGACAGGTCCTCTTTATGGAGAGATCTGGGGTCTATAATGAATGTAAACACCCCATGTGACAGTAATAGATGGTGACGGATCCTCTTTATGGAGAGATCTGGGGTCTATAATGAATGTAAACATCCCATGTGACAGTAATAGACGGTGACAGGTCCTCTTTATGGAGAGATCTGGGGTCTATAATGAATGTAAACATCCCATGTGACAGTAATAGGAGGTGACGGGTCCTCTTTATGGAGAGATCTGGGGTCTATAATGAATGTAAACATCATTTAATTTGCTATTGTCACACAACTGGGTGGGCTCAGGGTACAGTGCTCTGCGCCCCGAGCCCACCCTTTTTTGAAGCCAATTAGAGCTTCTGGTGTAAACATGTGGTTGAAAAAAATAAAAAAGCCCCATTGAAATCCATGCGTCCGACACCCTGCATGTAGATTAGGGGCCTGCGGATGAATTAGGGCCTCTTATGGACGGGTGGCCACTGGCTAAACTCCTTGTTAGCCTTTCCTTTACCTTAATCAGCCCTAATTAACTACTTCTTCCCCCTTTCCTCTTAACTAGTATATTCCTGGGGTTTTTTATATAGATTTTTCTAACCCTTTTTTTCAAATATTTTTCTAACCATTAATATGTAAACTTTTTTTATTCATTTTATTTTATTTTATTTTTTTTTAGTGTCTGATTTCAGTGTCTTTGTTTCTATTGTACATACTGTTGCAATGCCTTGTATCAGAATCATAATTTTAGTGTCATTTTACTCATTACTCTGTTACTGTATTGTAAAAAAGTAATAATAAAACATATGGCAGAGCCATGGACATCTATTTTTGGGGTGCCATTTTATGAACATCTTTCCAGAAATAGCCTTTGGGCGGCAAGTGAGCCCATCAATGTTGGCGTTGGGACTCGGTTCAAAGACATTGTGCCGGCTCCCTGTGATTGGTCAGAGAGAAAACAAATACATTGATCACAATATATATATTTTTAATTTTAGTTCACTACACTGATCACAATACATAAGAGTGAAGTGCAAATCCCATCAAATGGTTTTGAGTGCTGCTCCAAGCCCGATCGATCCTCTCCGACGATCCACTATGTAGCAAGTGCTGGCGTCTGTGGTGCTTATCCAAGCACGGTATTCAGTCTAAGATGGAAGGACGTCGCCTTCCTAACAACACATGTGTACGTTTCAGTAAAGAGCGACCTCAGCCTAGGCTCCTCCTAGGCCTTACTCCCTGATGCGTTTCGTCCCATCCATGGGGCTTGGGCCCACCTCTGTGTTCAAGCCCAATGAGCGGGGTGAAACACATCAGGGGACATGGCCTACGTGGAGCCTAGACCGAGGTCACTGTTCACGTAAACTTACCACAGGTTTGTTAGGACGGCCACAGATGGTACAATTTTCTTTCCTGCAAACTGTGGTTGCTCCCAAATTGCTTGATTCCCCCATCAACACAGGTTTGACAGGGGAATCCCTCCCGTGGAGCCATTGTGTTCTCCTGATTGAGGGGTGGGGGGGTGAAGCCATCCCCACCAGGAGAACACAGTGATTATTGCTGGCAATAATCACATGTAAAATCTGGCAGGCTGGTTGTACCCAAGCTGATTGATCGATCTTGGATACATTCGTATTGCCCATACATGGTTTGAACTGTCTATTGCCCGCTTTAGGAGTGCGGCGTCCTTCCATCTCAGACTACATATCGTGCTTGGATGAGCACCACAGATACCAGCACCTGCTGCATGCGGTCCCTCTATCATGCACACCCATACTTATCCCAGTGTCAGGGATACCAAGAACAGACATACGGCAGCAGGGATGACCAGATTCATGTAACTGAAGCCCTCAGCCCCCCTTATACTTACCTGAGTCCAATCTCCATCCAGCACTGTGCATGAGAGCAGTGGATCTCCCTGTCCCTCCTCACTGGGCAGAAAGATAGCAGCAGCAGCCATTGGCTCCTGTCAACAAAATCTTATGATGAGGGGGCAGGCGGTGGGACCCCTGTCTGTGTCAATAGATGTAGACAGGGTGGCTTGGGAGCAAGCCCACATGACTTCCCCCATGGAAAGCGGCTTTCTATGGGGGCACTCAGCCGGGGGGGGGGGAGCCAGGAGAACCAGCAGGGGACCCAAGAAGAGGAGGATCAGGGATACTCAGCGTAAAACCATTACAGAGAGGGTAAGTATGACATATTTGTTATTTTAATAAAAATAATGGAAGCTTTAATATCACTTCAAATAAGATTTATTAATAGTGTAACAAAACCCATCCAATGACCAGCAAATACAATACACAGCAAACATGAAGATTTACTAACAAACTAACAATTTATACAGGACAGAAGTGTAGCAAGGATCAATAGGGTAAATCTGGAGGTGCAAGAAATTATCAGGAAAGGGAACCATGACTGGGAACAAGGCAGCAGGGTACAAGGTACAGATACATGGCAGGAGTAGGATCTAGGCTCAGGATAAATCAGCAAGCGGTATCAGGCAAAACACTGAAGCAAGAGTAAATAGTAGAGGAGGGACTAAAAACCCTTCCAGGAGCCAGCAGATCCCAGAAATCAGTCTTCACCTGATGCTGGCTGTTGGGAGGGTATTTAGTCCCTGGAACCACACACTGGTAGACACTGGAATTACAACCTTCAGCTCTAGGTACTACAGTGCCACCCACAGGTGATCCAGGTCCTGAGACCCAGGGAGGAATGATACCCCAGCTTGGGGGAGAAAAAGGTGTGGCCAGTGATTAATCCCTGCACACTACTACACAGACCTACCGCTATCACCCACTTATTTTTTTAACTGTCCAAGTCTTTGCAGCAGGTAAACCCCATCCATGATGCTGCCTTGGGCCTACCGGGGCTGTAGAAGAAAAAAGGCACACTCGGTACATACTCCCATGGCTTGGTCCCAAGGAGTAGTGATCATGGGGGACTTTAGTTTAGCTGATAAATAAATTCTTAATTTCATACACTTCTACGGTACGTCAGAGGGTCCGCTCCCTAAGGGGAAAGCCATAGGGGTGTCCCCGTGCGTCAGAGGACGGCGGACCGGGTGGCCCCAGCCCCCTCTGATGCTATGGGGAAAGCCATAGGGCTGTCCCCGTGCATCAGAGGGGGCAGGGTCATCCGGTGACGTCACGTGTGGCTCCACCCTCAGTTATAAAAGAGCTGTCACCTACGAGGTCATGTCATATGGCGTGTGCCTCCCATGGAGGCAGAGCTTTATTTTTTTGTGTTGGGTTTTTTTTGCAATTTTGACACTTTTTTTGTGAAATGGTAGAGGTACAATGTACCCGTTACCATTTCAAACAGGGGGGGCCAGGATTTGGGGGGTCCCCTCGTTAAAGGGGGCTTCCAGATTCCGATAAGCTCCCCGCCCACAGACCCCCACAACCACCAGGCAAGAGTTGTGGGGATGAGGCCCTTGTCCCCATCAACATGGGAACATCCTCCCCATGTTGAGGGCATGTGGCCTGGTACGGTTTAGGAGGGGGCGCTCTCTCATCCCCCCTCTTTTCCTGCAGCCTGCCAGGTTGCATGATTGGATAAGGGTCTGGTATGGATTTTTAGGGGGACCCCCACGCCATTTTTTTTTTATTGTGGCGCGGGGTTCCCCTTAAAATCCATACCAGACCTGAAGGGTCTGGTATGGATTTTGACGGGGGCCCCCATGCCATTTTTTTCTATTTTGGCGCGGGGTTCCCCTTAATATACATACAAGACCTGAAGGGCCTGGTATGGAATTTGGGGGGATCCCCACACATTTTTTTTTTAATGTTGGTTCAGGGTTCCCCTTAATATTCATACCAGACCCAAAAGGCCTGGTAATGGACTGTGGGGGAATCCCATGTAGTTTTTATCAATGAACTTGTATGTGTATTGTCGGGACAGACAATTCATTTATAGCCGGCACTAGCACTTTTAAATGACTTTTTTTTTCCTTTAGAAATGTCATTTTGCTGTCAGACTGTTGTAAACACGGGAAACATGCGCCCCTTTACAGGCATACTATAGACACCCCCCATCTACGAAATTTAAAGGAATATTTCACTTTTATTGTTTCACTTTAAGCATTATTAAAATCACAGTTTGGGGTGTTTCGCTGCTTTCAAATTTGCCGCGAACACCCCAAACGGGCGAACAGCCAATGTTGGAGTCGAACAGACAGCCCATCCCTAGTGAGGTGACCTGAGGTTGTCAGCGGGAAGCCGATGAACACCAATACCCACTGAATCTTCTCTATCTGACATTATGGAATATGATCACATGATGCTTGGAAGGAGAAAATCTATTTTGCATGAGATGCAGGTCGATTTTTTTCCACCACATGATAGTGATATGTCAATACTTTTTAACCAGTTCCTTACTTTAAACCAGGGGTCTCCAAACTGTGGCCCTTGGGCTGGATGTGGCCCTTTGCTTGCCATTATTTGGCCCTCTGGAAACTATTCTGTCCACTGATATGAGGCACTAATCCTCCCACTGACATCAGAGTTGGGGAACTAATTCTTCTACTGACTCCAATTACGGGGCACTATTTCTCCCACTGACACCAATGATGGGGCACTATTTCTCCCACTGACACCAATGATGGGGCACTATTTCTCCCACTGACACCAATGATGGGGCACTATTCCTCCCACTGACACCAGTGATGGGGCATTATTTCTTCACTGGTGTCACTGATGCCAGTGATGTATTTGTTTTACTCCCATTGACCACCAAGCCTATGGCATTGTTTGCTCCCACCGATGCCATGGCATTTTCTACTCCCACTGGCAACAGTCCAGCCCTCCTAAAATTTGAAGGGCAGTAAATTGGCCCTTTGTTTCAAAAGTTTGAAGACCCCTGCTTTAAACCTTATTAACCTAAAGTTATATGTACTGATAGCTCCCCCTTTCCCCTCCTAAAATAAATACTTACCCCCTGCTGCCCCCCAAATTCCCCCTTCCAACACAAATCAACACATACCCTTTATAGCAAAGTTTCCTACTAATGGTATGCAGTGTGCAGAGGGTTCATCCAAAATGTTCATTTGTGAGGTCAGGTACTAACATTGGATGAGAAGACCTGGTTCACAATTAGCGTTCCAATTTATCCCCAAGTATTCAGTTGGGTTAAGGCCAGGTACTGATGTTGGATGAGAAAGCCTAGCTGACAATTTGTGCTCCAATTCATCCCAAAGGTCTATTCCATAGGTGTTCAGTAGGGTTGAAGTCATGTAGTGATGCTGAATGAGAAGACCTGGCTCACAATCAATGTTCTAATTCATACCAAAGGTATTCAGTAGAGTTGAGGCCAGGTACTAATGTTGGATGAGAATACCTGCTTCACAATTAGGGATGGGCCGTACAGACCCCTGTTCGGTTCAAACCAGAACTTTCGAACACCGAATAACGAAACCCCATTAAAGTCAATGGGACAAGAACGTCAAAAATCAAAAGTGCCCATTTTGAAAGCTTTTATGGAAGTATTTGGGCATATAATGGTTATAGGGGTCCGGGTCCTGCCCTGGTGGACGTGAATCAATAAAAAAAAAGTTCGTGAAAAACGTCATTTTTAAATGACCATTGATTTTTTGATTTTTAAAGTGAAAGCATAAAAATGAAAAACTCCTTCCAATATAGTGCCTTGGGGGTCCCCTTAGTCTACCTGTAAAGTGGTAGATCTGTACCATGTCTAGAATCTGCCGCAGAAATAATTGCATTTATAAAGCCAAAAAAAGAAGAAATTTTCCCTGCAAGCTGCCTTTATTTTGCTCAGCAACAGCTGGGGAGCCAGTGTGTATGATGAGGCCACAATGTAGTGCACTGGGAACAAGATTAGAGATTCTTTGGATACATTCTGGTGTCACTTTGACTTTGGATAGAAGTAACAGGTGTGTAAAAATTGGTCTTTTGGTGTCTGTGGAGCTTTCCCACTGTAACTCTATAGAGGTAATCTTTAAGAATCCAAGAATTGGCCTTGCTGTAAAAGATTGTAATGAAATGCACCTGTCAAACAGGTGCAGAAAAATTACTCTTTGGGTGTCGGGGGCGCCTTTCCACCATAATCCTATGGAGGTGCTCTTGATGAAGGCATAAAAAAAATTGCAATGATATGCACCTGTCAAACAGGTGCTGAAAAACTGGTCTTTGGGTGTTAATTGTGCCCATGAAACCTGTACCAAAAGCATTCTTCCAGATGTGATGATAGAACACCCTCAAAGCTAGGCAGACTCGAAGTCCTGCAGAGATTCCACATCCCAAAAAGTCTTAATCTGTGAGATCGGTCTTCAGGGGCTTCATAGCTGGTAATCCAGGACTGATTCATTTTTATGAATGTCAAACGGTCCACGGAGTCTGTGGACAGATGCGTTCTATGATCAGTAACGAAAACCTCCTGCAGCACTGAATGCCTGTTCTGAAAGCACGCTGGATGCAGGGCAGCCCAACAAGTCAATAGCATACCGGGCAAGTTCTAGCCAGTGGTCTATTCTCCTGACCCAGTAAGTCAGTGGATCGTCAGCCGGAAAGCTCTCTATCTCTGTTTTGGCCCTCGTGGTAATCGTCCTCCATGTGATGCAGGCGCTGCCGATGGGAAGTGGAAGCTGACAGCCCTGGGCGGCGAGGACTAAAAAAATTCCGAAATACCTCACTTAGGCGGACTGGAAACACCTGAACTCAATCATTTAGTGGGTGTGTGAAGTCTGACAAGGATCTAAACTGCTTGGAGGGAATAAAGAAGTCTAACTGTCTAACTCAGTGCCACTCTCATTTCTACAAATTTTGCAAGTCATTGACGAAAACAGTCAGACGTAAAACATGTATATTCCAGCTAATGAGAGCGCCAGATGGTCAAGAGTCCCTGATGACTTAATTTTAAAATTGATTAACAGCAGAATAAATCCAACACATTTTGGGAGCCAAAATCACCCTTCATCAGGGCAGTTCTTATGTCATTCTGGGGTTTGAGATCCAGGTATTGGTGAAGCCCCCCACAGCTGATCAATCTCTGGAGGATGCCAGAGTTGTGGTTGTTACCCAGTGGTCATGAGCAACTTAGTGACAGCTCCACATCAGGGCTGTGAGTTGAAGCCAATCCTGGTAGCCTTTACAGTGTCCTTTTTATTCCAGCTGCAACTTAACCCCTTCCTGCCAACCGTACGCATATATGTGGCCTCACGGAAGTGGGTCTTTTTCCATGGGGCTGCTTATATGCGTATCTCTATCTTTGTGCTGGGAGAGCGCCGCACAGCATGCTCACAGCACAGAGACTTGGCTCTCACAGAGAACCCTGGGTCCCATACTATTGATTGGGACCCAGCATTCCCGATTCCAGATCACCTGATCGCTGTTGATAGCCTCTGATTGGCTATCACAGTAATCAGTCACTGTGAGCCCACCCCTGTGCTTACTTCCTCTTCTGCATAAAGAGGAAATACATTGTATCTTTATCTTCTTGCAGGAGAGGAAGATACACACAAACAAAAGTGTGTAAAATAATAAAATAAACAAATTAAAAATAAGGATTCAAAAAATTAAGAAAACAATAACAAGATGGTTTGCCAGAGTTAGTGTTAGGGTCAAGGTCAGGGTCAAAGCTCAAGGCTGGGGTCACAGGTCATGGTCAGCATATCTTGGGTATAATTTAAAAAAAAAAAATTTACTACACAGACCTACCCCTATCACTGACTCATTTAATAAAATGTCAGAGTCTCGGCAGCAGGTGAACCCCATCCATGACGCCGCCCTGGACCCACTGGGGCTGTTTGTCACATTGGGTAGAAGAAAAAAGGCACACCTGGCACATGCTCCCCTGGCTTTGGAGTGGTGATCATGGAGAACTCGAGTTTAGCTTGCTGATAATTAGTCTTCAATAGTTCTTTATGACATACAGATCTCCGTCTTTTCTGTGACTTGGGTTGTCTTTCGAATTCTTCAAAATGCATCCACTTAACTGCCCCCAGTCCCCCTGGCACAGAACCGTCCTGGAAAGTTCTTCCTCATTTTGGGACTGGCCTGTATAATGATCATGGTTTCCATCGTTGGAGTCAGCATTATCAGTAACCAGACGATACATTGCAAAGGATCTTTAAGCTTATATGCTGCCGTGAGATTAATGATGTAAATGAGGAAGTAAGAGACTGAAAGAATGAGAAACATGACTATTGATTTTATGAGGGTGACATGGACCTGAACATCAAAACCAGCCTGGCTGACGTTGTTGACGTGCTTCAGAAGAGATGACAAGGAGACCACGAGGGAGATGGCAATGCCAGTAAATGGAAGGAAGGAGCCAAGGATGATGGCACTGATCCTATAAAAGTAAGTAATGGAAACATCTTCAATGGTTGTTCCATTCGCAGAATTATTGACAAGGGAAAGTACCGTACATCTCCACATGTATACGAGAAGAGCTATGGCCAGTGACCCGACTCCCGCCAGGAAGAGCACCTGATTCAGGAAAGCCAACAGATTCCTTTTAATCCAGAGAAACATTCGGTGGCTGAAGTTGGTGATGAAGATGGAGTAATAGATGCAGAGCCAGGCCAACATCCAGTAGTTGAAATACATGTGGAAGTAAAGAAGAAAAGCTACGGCATTATAAGGAGGTGATTCAAAAATATCTGGTAACCAAAAAGCCACATCATTTACAATCCATATGCAGCGCATAGTCACTTTATTTATTCCCATGACGATCTGGATGAGGCTAACTGGATTCCTCTTACCACCTTCTGTCAGGCTTCTCCCATTAAAGAAGACAATGTAGGAATTTAAATAAATTGTCACCACACATTCCAAGAGGCAAAATGCCGACCAAATCCACCAGAGAGGAGACATGTCCTGTCCTGCCCGGGTTCCTGGCTCCGTCAGTGTGAGGTGACCTGAAGTTGTCAGCTGGAAACGCCAATACTCACTGAATCTTCTATATCTGACATTATGGAATATGATCACATCACAAGGTGCTTTACATGATGCTTGGCAGAAGAAAATCTCTTTTGCATGAGATGCAGGTTGATTTTTTTTTGATGTGTGATATCTCACTACTTTTTAACATGTTCATTATTAAAAATCATTGTATATTACTTGGTGTTTGTGAAAGTTATAGAGTGCCCTCTACACTTTTAAAGTTAAAGTGTAGCGGGCACCTACTTTTATGTAGGTGACCTTTTTGCTAGTTTACAATTCCAGGTAAATTTAGGCAGGCTTGTACCATTACAGCAGGCCTATTTGTTCATTTGGGATTTGATTGGCAGGTAGTTTGTATGCGAGTCTCGGCCAATCATTAATTTGTTTGGAAACTCCCCGGGACTCTCATATAAAAACCTGGTCACATGGTCCGGGGAGCAGAGTGTCCAGTTCGAGCTTGGAGAGAAGCCAGCCTTGTTCCCTGGGGGGGGGGGGTTCCCCCTCCGGGGAGCCAACAAATCCCCCCCCCCCACCATGAGGGTGGGGAACCGGTCTCCATAGCGGAAGTGACAACACCGTACAGCATGTCGTTGCTGGTGTCGTTGGCCGCCCCTGCGGGGAAGGAAGCGGGCCAGAAAGGAGAAAAGGAAACAAAGAATCATTGCGGAAGAAGTAACAACAAAGCGGAAGGAAACTGGGCGATCGATCGTTTATGAGTGGCACATGGACTATTGATCATGTGAGTGAAAGCACAAGGGAAGGGTACTGCCAGAGGCTAAGGGATGTTGGTACACAAGTCAGTGATACAGGCGGTGATGGCCTGTGACTTTGGGTTCAGCAATGCCCCGGGGATTCCAATCAGTCAAGCGGAGGAAGTTATTCAGAGTGACTTTTCTTTAGCTCAACTTGGAAGTACCATGCAGATGGGAAGTAGTGGTAAAGAGGTAGCGGTAAAGCTGCAAGCACACATATAGAGATACAGACTGTTCTTGAAAAGTTCTGCAGATGAGGATGTTATTCAGAGTGACTCTTTATCTATTATTCTCTATCAAATCTACTTCCATCTTCCCTGATTGAAGAAATCACACAAAGTGATTTCCTATTATCCGCAAATGATTCTAGTTCTTCCATAAGAGACAGTGAAAGATGATAATGCAACAAAAGAGCATCTCAGAAGAAGTCCTTCTCCTATCCCAGTTCATGTTATTAAATAAAGCAAGAGAAAATTCAATATGGACTGTGTTTCTGAATTTATGGGCTGCGATGGGTTGGGTGGTAAACGTGAATTAGGGATATAACAATTATTCAGCCGCTCCTTCGGGGGTAAGCGCTACACAAGCCATGGTATAAATCACTGAAAATTGATCAGACCTGATGTATTTTCTCATTTCTTGAGACCCTAACATGCCAGGACAGTACAAATACCTCCCTAATGACCCCTTTTTGGAAAGTAGACAGTTCAAGGTATTTAGTAAGAGGCATGGTGAGATTTTTGAAGTTATAATTTTTCCCTCAATTCTTTGGAAAATGAAGAAATGTATTTATTTTTTTTCACAAAATTGTCATATTAACAAGTTTTTTCTCACACACGGCATAGGCATACTTACAAATACATCCCAAAATAAATTCTGCTACTCCTCCTGAGTATGGCGGTACCACATGTGTGCCACATAGAAAGGCCCAATATTCAAGGAGCACCTTCAGGCGTTATCCACTTTTAGACAAGGCCTTCTTCTGATGCTTTGTTTACAAGTAAACATATGTATTTTTGCTAGAAAATTAGAACCCCCAAACATTATATATTTTTGTAGCAGAGACCCTGGAGAATACAGTGCTGGATTTTGCAAATTTTTATGTTACACAGTATTGCGCAGCAGTTTTTCCACCAGGGAACAGGATCTATTGGTTAGGTCTGCTCGATGTGCTCAGGTGCAGCTCAGCTTGTTTGACTGTCTGACACTGGTCCAATAGGGAAGCATATTGGAAAGTGGGAGGGGGCCTGACAGGTGGGTGCACAGGCTTTGTTACAGTCCTGACAATTGGCAGAGGAGAAGTGTTGCGTTGCATGTTGGGATACTGTATAAAAGCCAAGAGTACATGTGCTCAGGAGCTGAGTCGGGGAGCAGAGTCCAGGAAGGAGGAGCGGCTGCCCCTCCTCTGTGGAGGCTGTCATGCGGGCTTGGGTAGTTGACCCAAGGGCCTAGATTTGGAGAGTGAGAGTGGAGCTGAACCCAGAGGTCCTGCAGAGCTGACTGGAAGGGAGATACCAGCAAGGATCTGACTCTGCCTACAGTGAGTACAGATCGGTGTCTTTAGGACCTGTCGAGTGAGGGCCACCCCCTTCAGAAAGAAGAGTCAGTGGACAGGTGTCAGTAAAGGGGATGCTAGAGAGTACCCTGAAGATAATGTAGTGCATCAAGTCTAGTGCTAGAGAGGGCACTAAGACTTAATTCCTCCTTACATGTGGCAGTATGATCAAAGCAGTGTGTCTGCTTCCACAGATAATCCAGTGAGGCCAGGTGAGAGTGTCCATTATCCATTGTGTATAGTTTCAGTTGGAGTATCCCACTCATCCTTTCTCCCATCCAAGTTCCAAAATAAAATACAAAAACACAAATACCCTGGACTAGTCATTGAGTAAAGAGCAAGCGGGAGTAAGGGTGGGACAATTGGAAACCCCTCGCAACCAAGTGGAAACCCTTAGCAACCAGCTGCAGGTAACCAGGGAGAGGCCTATGAAGTCAACACTCAGCAAGCTGTATGGGGACAGTGCTACATACACTTCTGACTTGGGGCCCCTGGCAGAGAGAACAGGAGGTGCAGGAGAGCAGAGTGGTGTGAGTGCCTGTATGTATTGCTGGCAGCAGGGCAGGCAAATGCGCCAAGCAGAGGAAAAATTCAGTGGTCCTCAGTGAGGTGGGTGAGCTGTGTAGTAGCTGGTGAGCAGCAGGCAGAGGCAGGCAGGTTCTGGCGAGAGCAGACAGGTAAGGCCCAAGTTAATAGCAGGCAAGAGGTAAGCAGGCACTGATGGGTGGTAGGAAGGTGCAAGCAGTAATAGGAATGGTAGCGGAGTCAGGCAAGCCGAGTCATACACTGGCAGACAGAGCAGGTGCAGATGCATAGACAGGAGCATAGTCAGGGTGCAGGCCAGAATCGGTAGCAGGTCAGCGGAACAGCAGCAATGGGAGCAGACGGAAGCGGAGGTCAGGAGACATGCAGAGGTCAGTGCAGGCAGAGTTCAAGAAGTAGCTAGGTTGGTAACTGGAATTACATACAGAATCACAGGGTCACGGGGTCTCAGGACACACAGACTGCTGTAGACAATGGGGCATGATGTCTGCTATGTGCAGCGGGGTCTGGAAGGGTGGTCAGAATTTTGGGAGTTAATTCATAGTTTCACCCTTTGTGAAAAGGTGTAAAACAGAAGTGCGGGATATTAAAAAAAAAAAAACCTTCCTAGATGGCTGCAGCACCAATCCCAGCTTCAGTTGCCCCCCACTGAATCTACACCGAGAACTGAGCAATCATAGACCTCTGATCACTCAGTTCTTGGGTTGGCTCTGAGTGATGACTGTCAGTCTCTGCTTTGTGCTCTGCCCCTTCATCTCTCACTGGAGCGCCGGGCTGTGGATGGGTGGATGGATCCCAACATTATTGTCAGGAGCCCTGTGGAGCCTGGACCAGCTCTGTGAAGTCAGCAGGGTTTATCCGACTGTTGGCTGAATCTGGGCCACATATTAGAGCAGAACTAAGGGTACTCCTGTGACCCGCGGGAGAAGGATAGCCAAAAGAGTCTTGGCCATACTACTCCATACTACTAATCGCATCTCCAAATGCTCCAACTCAAAATAAAAAATGTATTGCCTCTTTGAAGACACCTGCCATATTTTAACCACTTGCCAACCACAATACATATATATATATATATATATACACGTTGCAGCTTGCAAGTGGTTTGCCGGGGTTTTTGACTGAAGATATCAGCCATAACCTCTGTATTTTTATTTTCAGTCAGCGGCCGGCTTTCTCATGAAAGCAGTCTGAGCGGCTAATTAGCTGCGGGATTGCTATCCGAAGCAGCAGGGTCGCCCCTCCCGCCTCTCACCGGTGTTTCTCTGGCTTACCGTTTTTACCGGTGCACCCGACAAACGATCCGAAGGGTCACACGGCTGTCCATAGAGGTTACCAGAGACCAGATCGTCTCTATGGTTTTGAAGGACCGGATCAACGTCATAACATCAATTCTAGGGTCTAGGGCGGACGTAAACACTTTTATAACAGAAACCAAGAAAAACACAAAAAATGGTCTTTGTTTGTTTATTTAAGAATTAAAAAAAAAAACAGTGTTGATTAAATACCACCAAAAGAAAGTTCTGTTTGTGTGAGAAAAATGATAAAAATGTCATATGGGTACAGTGTCACTTGACCACGTAATTGTCATTCAAAGTGTGACTGCGCTGAAAGATGAAAATTGGCCTGGGCAGGAAGGGTTTAAGAGTGTCCGGTATTGAAGGGGTTAAAACTATGGGATGAATGGCTGACAACCCCACCCCCACCAATACTCATAACACAACCGTTGCTGAATTGAAGCACCTTTGTCTAGTAGGAATGAGCGTGGAAGATGAATGTTTGGGGTAGTCAAACATTTATTGGGTTGTCTACAAAAATTGTTTACTATTTTAGGAGGATCACAAGAGCTAAATAATCAATCAAACATGGGAGACTCTATATTACTATCTACATAACTATAGTACCATAAAACCAATACACTTATATTATTATATCATATACCTTTCTATGCAACAGGAATGCCCGATGTGTGTGTGATAGCGTTGGACCGATAGAAGTCAAAATTGGTTTTGATGCATCTACCGTAAAGTGATTTTTTTTTCCTTCAAAGAAGCAAATCTGTGATTAAAATCTAGTCCTGTGGTCCCTGTTCTGGTCCTCAGCTGTTACCTCTCTGATAGCAACAAAGGAAGCCCTTGCCACACGGTGAAATCGTGGATGTGTTCGAAGGAGCGCTGAGGAATAAGCTCATTTCACCTGAAGGACTTTTTGAAACATTCAGTGCTGTCAGGAGATGTTAGTCTACATTAGGGATGAGCTCGAAGTTCGACTCGATCATAGGGTGTTCGCCCGTTCGCCAAACAGCAAATATTATGGGGCGTTCACGGGAAATTCGAGATCGCAGTGCATTGCTGTCTGATGATTGGCCAAAGCATTAATCTGACCTGCATACTTTGGCCAATCACAGCGCGCTCTGCTGAAAGAGCTATAATTGGCCAAAGGCAGGGTGCCTTTGACCAATCATGGCTCAGGGGGACTAAGTCCACTCCCCACACTATATAAGGCTGCCTGCACGGCGGCCCTGTGTAGTGTAGTGCAACATGCGGAAGACTTGGTAGAGTGGATGACCAAGCCGTCCTCATCCCCTCTCACCCAGGCTCAGGGTACTTTGTCTGACAAAGCAGCTGCCAATGCGGCATCTTCCCTTGGCTCAATGGCATCAGTGACTCCTTCCCTAGCCCCACCATGTCCTCCTGAGGAGTCCCCCCGAACTGTTTGACCACAGTGTTGGGTACATGCTCCAGGAGGATGCCCAGCGTTTTGAAGGCTCTGATGATGGTACCCAGCTAGAGGAAGGCAGTGACATGAGCCCAGACAGAGGGAGTGCCCAAGAAGGACAGCAATCTGGCAGTCATGTTCCCCCAGCTTCAGCATACTGCCAGCTTTGCTCCAGTGATGAGGAGGGAGGGGATGATGAGGTCACTGACTCCACATGGGTGCCTGATAGGAGAGGGGAGGAGGAGGAGGCACATCTCCAATGAGGCAGGATGCCCTCCAGGGGCCAGCCTAAGGGCAGCACACTGACTGCATCACACCGCAGGACGCTGCTGTCTCTGCGCGTTATTCCAAAAAGTTCTTTGCTGTGGGCCTTTTTTGAGATGAGTGCATCAGATCCCACCACTGCTATTTGCAACATATGTCTCAAGCGTATCTCGCGTGACCAAAACATCTCCCGCTTGGGTACCACATGCTTGACCAGACATATGTTGACCTGCCATGCAGTTCGTTGGCAAGCGTACCTAAAAGACCCACACCAAAGAACAAAGAGGACCTCTCCTTGCTCCTCATCAGCTGGGATCTCCAACCCCACTATACCTTCAGTCCCCTCTGAGACCTGCACTGAGAGGAATGAAGGTGTAGAATTAGGTGTGTCACAGCCAAGTACTTGGGGGCAATCTGCTATCGGTCCACCAATGTCAGATTGTACCAGGCGAATTTCCCTGCCCCAGCTGCTGCACCGCCGAAAGAAGTTCGCTCCCAGCCATCCACATGCCCAACGGTTGAAGGCTAGCTTGGCAAAATTTCTAGTACTTCAACTGCTGCCTTTTCAGTTGGTAGACTCTGCCCCCTTCCGTGAGTTTGTGGAATGTGCGGTTCCTCGGTGGCAGGTTCCAAAACACCACTTTTTCTCACGGAAGGTGATTCCGGCTCTCTACCGACATGTGGAAGGCAATGTCTTGGCCTCGCTGGACATGGCAGTCAGCGGTAAGGTGCATATTACCGCTGACTCATGGTCCAGCAAGCATGGACAGGGACGTTACCTGTCTTTCACTGCACACTGGGTGACTCTTCTGGCAGCTGGGCAGGATGCAGGACAGGATGCAGTAGTGTTGGTGGTTTTTCCACCGCCACGCTCCCAAAATTCTAATAGTGGTGATTCTGCCATACCTCTCTCCTCCACCCCCTCCTCTTCTTCTTCCTCCATGGCCTCTTCCTGTGCTGATTTGTCCCCGGAACCAGCGGTGGTCCGTAGGCGTTCAAGGGGCTATGCAAGAATGCAGGCAAAAAGATGCCATGCGGTGCTTGAGCTGGTGTGCTTGGGGGACAGGAGCCACACTGGGGCAGAGATTCTGTCAGCTCTGCAGGGGCAAGTTCAGAGGTGGTTGACGCCATGCCAGCTTAAGGCAGGTATGTTGTTTTGCGACAATGGCACCAACCTCCTCTTTGCCCTCTGACAGGGACAACTGACCCTTGTGCCCTGTTTGGCTCACGTCCTTAACTTGGTCTTGCAGCAGTTCTTGGGCAGGTACCCGGGCTTACAGGATGTCCTGAGGCAGGCCAGGAAAGTCTGTGTGCATTTCCGCCGGTCATATAATGCCAGTGCTCGGCTGGCTGACCTCCAAAAGGAATTTAAGCTGCCCAAGAACCGCCTAATCTGTGACATGCCCACGAGGTGGAACTCAACGTTGGCCATGCTGCAGTGGCTGCACATGCAGCAGAGGGCCATCAATGAGTACCTATGCGACTATGGCACCAGGGCAGGGTCAGGGAACCTTGTTTTTTTTCCTACGCCAGTGGGCTATGATCAGGGATGCATGCACTGTCCTGTCACCATTTGAGGAGGCCACGAGGATGGTGAGCAGTGCATGCATCAGTGATACTGTCCCCTTTGTCCACCTGTTGGAGCACACCCTGCGTGGAATAATGGACAGGGCACTTGAGGCAAAACAGAGGGAGGAAGAGGAGGACTTCCTTACCTCTCAAGGCCCCCTTTATCCAGGCAGTGTTCCTGCGTGGCCGCCGATCACATAGGAAGAGGATGAGGACGAGGAGGAGGATTGTGTCAGCATGGAGGTGGAGCTTGGCACTCAGCATCAACAGCAGTCTTCAAGGGATCATTTACAGTCCGAAGAAAGTGAGATGAAATCTACCCCTAGGAAGGGAAATTCTCTCCTGTAAGAGTTAATATGGGAAAAACGTGTCACCTTTCCACTGATGCTTTATCACCAATCCTTGTTTCACTAAAAACCCCAAATTTTCAAAAAACATTTGTCATTGGGACAAAAAGTGAGGTGAAATCTTCTGAAGAGGAGCACAGACAACAAAACAAATGTCACAGGGGTGATAACCCTTTCCTATGTTTTCCAAAAAGCTTAAAATTTAAGATTTTTTGGCTGGAGCTAAACACGTTAAAAATGTACCCGTTCAAAATTACAAAGAGATTCTACTTAACAACAAACCTACAGTCCCTGTCTTGTTTGCACCGCCTGTATACTGCTGTTCAGAGTATATAGGGCCTGGTGGCCCCACGCCTTTCCTTTTTTTAATTAGGGTGCGGGGTTCCCCTTAATATCCATACAAGACCCAAAGGGCCTGGTAATGGACTGGGGGGGGTACCCATGCCGTTTGTCTCACTGATTTTCATCCATATTGCCAGGACCCGACATTACATTAAACCCGCAAGCAGTTTTTTTTTTTGTATAATAACTTTTTATTTTTAGAACAAGACATAGCATGGCATGTCCAACAGTGTAAGTCATGTAAACAATGACCACGCAGGGTCGTATCAGTGACAATATGCAATATATGGTTGAACAGATACATACATTACTATTTACCTAATGAAAGGTGCTATACTAGGGATAACTCTATGGGACCCACTAAGGGGGTAATCAGGGGCTCGGTAGGCCCTATATGTTCGTGGGATATATAGATGGTGAGGGACAAGCCTAGGGGCTCGCGAGGGTATATTCCAGTTGGGGAGCCCCCTGGAGTGCAAGAGATATACAGCCCGGTGGCCCACGGCCGGGGCAGGAAGGGGGGGCTCGAGGCCTCCATCAATCTGCCTCCCGCTCCCGTGTAGGCCCCCGCGACCACGCAACAGTGGTTTGTTCATGCAGAATTTATCAGGCTCTCAGAAATCCAGAGGTCTCCCTCAGTGGATTTCGTGTCTATACTGGACGTCCCATAGTTAGCTATTTTGCGTGAGTTTCCCTAGTATTATAACAAATTAACAGTAATAAATGTAGAAACACGAAAATAAGAGGGAAATAAAAAAAAGAGAAAAGAGGGGAGGAGGGATACAGTAAGGGGGGGAAGGGGGAGTAGGAGAGGGAAGGGGGGAAATGGGAGGAGGAGAGGGGTTGGATCAGGTTACCTGCAAATAGTGGTGAGCTTCCTCTGCCTCTGCAACGGACCCCTCGGAGCTGGATTCAATATTCCTCGAGTAAGTCAGGTTTTAGGGTCTTGCCTACAGGGTTGAGTTTTTGTTAGCCTAAGTACTCTAAGAGTAGGGTCTGCCAGTTCCAATAGTGCTACGTCCAAACTAGATGACACTGCAGTAGGGTCCGAGGTGTATTCAGCCCATGACGCCCAGATGCCATGGAATCGGTCTTTGTGGCCTTTATTGGTCGCCACCCAGTCCTCAGCCTCCCGGATCTCACTAACCTTTCCGATCCACTCGGCACGTGTGGGAATCGTGTGTTTCTTCCAATGAATTGGGATCAGGCGCCTAGCCGCGTTTAATAAGTGCGGCAGCACACTTTTTTTATATTTACGTAGTGAGATCGGGGGGACCTGCAGAAGAAAGTGGGTCGGGGAAAAAGGGATTTCTATCTCTGTCACTATTTTGATTTGGTTTCGTACGTCTTCCCAAAAGGATTTAATCGGAGGGCAATCCCACCATATATGTTTCAGTGTACCTCTCCGTCCACATCCTCTCCAGCACAGCTCGGATGTGGAAGGGTAAAAGCGGGCCAAGTCCGCAGGTACTCTATACCAGCGGGATAGTAGCTTAAAGTTTGTTTCCTGGGTCTTGGACTCTATCGAGGATGAATGAGTAAGCTGATATAAGTGAGTCAAGTCTGTCTTTGCAAATACGATGCCTAGGTCATTTTTCCAGCGTCTAATATAAGCAGGGGTAGTATGAGGGAGTGAGGAGCCTAATAATTTATACAGTTCCGAGACCAAGTGTGGTGTAGGTTCTTCTGCAATAAAGAGTTGTTCAAGGTGAGTGAGAAACGAGGGGTCTCTAAACTTATGGCCTTGTGATTGAAAGAAGTGGTGTAGTTGTCTGTATTTCCAGAAGTTCATTGCTGTGCCCTGTCGGGCTATAGGCAGAGATTCGTGGCTCAGGAGTTTGCCATCTTTCATAAGTTTACCACAACTGGCGTCTCCACCCTCCATCCACGATTTAAAAAAACCCATTTGTTCTCCCGGAGGGAACCATAGGAAACCTCCCAGTGGGGCCAGTGGGGACACCGAGGGGGCCAATTTTAGCAGCGGGTTAATCTTATCCCAAGTTGACAATACCTGGGTTGTCAAGGGGGACGTCGTCTCCGACAGTCCTCTATGCTCTTGGGACAGCCAGGGAGCATATGATAAATTCCTACCCGCTAAACATTTCTCTAGAGGTACCCATATCTTAGAGCGAGTGTGGAAACGCCAGTTGAGCATTCTCTGTACCGCTATAGCCCAGTAGTATCGTCTAACGTCTGGAAGGCCCAGGCCTCCATTCTGTTTCGAGCGTCGGAGAACTCGTAGGGCTATCCTAGGTTTACGCGCATTCCATATAAAGTCTGACAGTAGGCTAGATATTTTGTCGAAGAAAGATCGGGGTAGTCGAATTG
This sequence comes from Aquarana catesbeiana, assembly GCA_037953035.1. Taxonomy (NCBI): domain Eukaryota; kingdom Metazoa; phylum Chordata; class Amphibia; order Anura; family Ranidae; genus Aquarana; species Aquarana catesbeiana. The sequence continues at coordinate 1,565,411 of JBBHAA010001942.1, forward strand.
GTAGCATCTGTAAAAAGAACAGTATGCGTGGTAAGATGTTCATTTTTATTATGTTCACTCTACCCAACCATGTGAAGGCCGTCTGTGTCCATTGAGAAAGGTCTTTCTTAATTGTAGCTAGCAGTGGGAGGTAATTCGCGGTATATAGGCTGTTAAAGTTATCTGTGAGTTGTACACCGAGGTGAAGGGGAAGGCGGATTTCAGGCTCATTGTTAATTGGGATGTCATGTAAATGGGAAGGATTTCTGACTTTGAAAAGTTAATTTTAAAGTTTGAAAGAGACCCAAAGAGCTTCAGTTCCTTCATCAGGTTGGGCGGTGAGATCAGGGGGTTTGAAACATGGAACAGGACATCATCGGCGTATGCCGAGAGTTTATGTTCTGTGTTACCAACCGTAAGACCCTTAATGTCAGGGTTAGCACGTATTGTGCAGAGCAAAGGCTCCAGCACTAAGGCGAACAGGAGAGGTGATAGGGGGCACCCCTGTCTCGTGCCATTTCTGATGGGGAAGCGAGCTGAAAGGGTTCCATTTACCTTGACCTGTGTGCAAGGTGCCGAATATAGTGCTAATATAGAGGATAACATTCTCGGACCCATCCGCAGTGATCGAAGCACCTCCGTCAGGTAAGACCAGTCAACGCGATCGAACGCTTTTTCAGCGTCTGTTGACAGTATGAGGTAAGGCTGCGGCTCGGGGCGGGCACGTGCCCAGTGAATAAGGTGTACCGCCCTGATAGAGTTGTCTCTGGCTTCTCTACCTGTTATGAATCCCGTTTGGTCTGGGTGGATAATGTCAGGGATAAGATATTTAAGTCTGTTTGCCAGTGTTTTCGCTAGAATTTTAATGTCCAGGTTAAGGAGCGAGATTGGCCGATAGCTCGGGGGGACGGTGGGGTCCTTGCCCTCTTTCGGGATTACGGTAATGTGTGCCAGAAGTGCCTCTGATGGAGTGGTTCCTCCATCTGCAATAAAATTAAAATACTTGCACATGGGGGTCTCCAGATGAGTCAGGAAGGCTTTATAGTATGCCTTAGTGAACCCATCAGGTCCAAGGCTCTTCCCATTGGGCAAGGAGTTCACCGTGGCACGAAGCTCATTTAGGGTAATTGGGGCGTCTAGGTCTGAGGATTGCTCATCCGTGAGTGTTGGGAGTCTAGCTGCAGTCAGGTAATCGGATCGCGTTTTGTCTAGTGTCACGTAATGTAGGGGAGGGGTCGGAGTCTATGTTGTTCAGTTTGGCGTAGTAGGCTCGGAATTCAGCAGCAATTTTAGACGGGTGAAGGATCGGGGTTCCCGTAGCGCTATGTAGTTTATGTGTATATGTCTGGGTTTGACGCTTCCGGAGAGCCCGAGCCAACATGTGGCCGCATTTGTTTTCATGTTCATAGTACCTGTGTGCCATGAATCGGAATTGTTTGCGTGTTTGACGGTCGAGTAGGCGTAGGAACAGTTTGCGTAGCTCTGTCAGTTTTTTCAGTGCCTCTGGGCTTCCGTTAGCTTTGTGCCTGAGTTCTGCTTTTTGGAGTTCGGTGTGTACTCTCAGAAAGTTTGCTTGTCGTATCTTTTTAAGTCTACAGCCCTGGGAAATTAATGCCCCCAGAACCACAGCCTTGTGAGCCTCCCAAACCGTCCCTTCATTCTGCTTGCCTATGGGATTCTCCGTAAAATAATGAGTTAGGGTATCCGCGACCTCAGACATCACTACCGCGTCGTCTAATAGATTTTCATTAAGTCTCCAGGTCCGAAATCCACGTGTGCCCAATGGTAAAGAAAAAGCCATCGTTACTGGGGCATGGTCGGAAATGGAAATGGAACCAATGTCCGCAGACTGTAGAAGTTCAAGAATATTGCGATCCACGTATATGTGGTCAATTCTTGTGTATACGTCATGTACTTTAGAGTAATAGCTAAAGTCACGTTCTTATGGTCTAAGCGTCCGCCAACTGTCGGTAAGCAGGTGGGACTGAATAGTCCTGCGGAAGTGCTTCAAAAATGCGTAGGAGTGTGAAGGTCTCGCATGAGAGGTATCCAGCATTGAGTCAGGGCTAACGTTAAAGTCACCCCCTAGGATTAGGAAGCCTTCCCTGAAATCAGCCAAGCGGTCTAGTGTATTGTCTATGAAGGTAAGTTGATCAGCATTCGGAGCATAGATAGTCGCGAATGTGTATTTTTGACCAGCAATACTGCCCTTTAGGAAGACATATCTCCCCAGGGGGTCTGCGTCGGGATCTGCCGGTTGGAAAGGGCATGTCTTGTGTATGGCGATAGCTGTCCCTTTAGATTTAGGAGTTGGGGATGTGCTAATAAATCATTGGTTGAAAAGGTGAGTAGGCAATTTGGGAAGAGATTTTGGCGTAAAGTGGGTTTCCTGGAGGAAAACCACTTGAGTTTTCAGACGTTTTAATTCCCCCCAAAGCTTACTACGTTTGTGTGGGGAGCACAGTCCCCGTACATTATATGTACTTACCCGTAGGGAGGCCATGGGATGATACGTGGGTGTTCAGGGTGTGTGATTTGCGAGGGGCCCGTTGCAGACAGCAAGATGGAGCAACCTGTAGTGAAGGAGGGGGGTAGAGAGTGGGTGAGAAGAAGAGGAAGAGAAGACAAAACATGTATGAGATAAAAAAATGAAAACATAGTCATAACCGTCAAAACAGTATGGAAGGTAGCATCCACACATGTGTAACAACTACTAAGGGTCATGTCGAGGAGCCCCCCCTAGAAAAGGAGGGGAGTCCAGGCCACGACCCCTTATCCCAAAGGGGATTAGTGCCCAAAAAACACAGGGCGGCCTACTAGGGGGTTAGTGTGCCGTCTAAAAGAGAGGGCAGGAGGTCCTCCGTCTCCGCCCACCGCATCTGACGTGGTGCGGTTAGACATGGAGAAAATGGAGAAGCCTTAGAGAACTCAAAAACGTGCAAACCTTCAAGTAGCCTTATGGCTGATGTTAAGGGGAGGGTCTAAGTGCAATATGCATAAAAGAAAAACACTTGGGTATAAAGATCCCAACAGCAGTTCATTTGACCTAGAGAGGCATGTTTGTTAGTTCCCAGGTAAGGACATTCCCAGCGAGGATTCAGAGAGATGTCGCCTGCGATTTCTCCTGCGATTCTGGTTTCTGGCGGGTTGCCACGGTTGGTGGGTAGGTAATTTAGCAGTTCCCAGTTCTGAGGAACATCTCCAATCGGGAAAGTCTACCGGGTCCAGATCCAGGGAGGTCAGAAAGTGCGGAAGGTCATCTTTGTTGCAAAGAGTCATGGTTCTACCATCTTTGGTGACTTGAAGGCTGAAGGGGAATCCCCAGCGATACACCAGGCCTGCATCTTGGATAGCTGTTAGGAGAGGACGTAGTGCTCTACGTTGCATGAGAGTGCGTCTCGAGATGTCCTGGTAAAAGGCCAAGTGTGCACCGTCAAAATCAAAATAGGGTTTCCCCCTCATTTTCTGCATGATGCGGTCTTTTAGTGTGTATTTGTGCAATTTACAGATGATGTCTCTTGGATTATTTGCATCTTGAGATGGGGGCTTCAGGGCTCTGTGTGCACGGTCTATTTCGATCGTAGCAGTGGCAGGCAGCCCTAGGATTTCCTTGAAGACTCCTTCCAGAGTGGGAATAATGTCCCTGGGTCCAGTAGCTTCAGGTAGGCCTCGTATCCTGATATTTGCCCGTCTGCTACGGTTCTCTGTGTCATCTAACTGACATAGCAGGGCCTCAATCTGCTGGCCCTGTATGTTGCATTTGTCCTGAAGCATGGAGATGACAGGGAGAGTTTCCTCAAATTTCTGTTCCAAGGATTCGAGCCTGCCTCCTAGATGAGTTGTATCAGCTTTGAGCTGAGCAATGTCCTCCTTAAAAGCTTTCTCTACTCTGTCAGCAAAGCGTTCAAGATCAGCTTTCGTGGGTAGGGACATAATGTGGCGCCTGATATCTGCATCTGCCAGGGGGTCTAGGTCAGCGGAGTCACCATCCTGGGAAGTGGGGGAGCCTGGAGAGATCAGGGGGACCGAGTCACTCACCGACCCTGGAGATGGTATGGGAGATTCGTCCAGTTGCTGTGACTGGCCAGCGGAGGTCTTAGCGGCCTTGTTAGCACGCTGTGTCTTCCCGGCCGGCGCCATCTTGGAAGGCTCACAGCCTCTCCCGGTCTGCCCAGGGTAGAAGGAATCCAGCTGGGATTGCCGCGATCGGTCGGTCCGTTGTGGCTGGGAGGATGCCCGGTGTCTCAGGGACATAATTCGCTGCGGATGCGGGTGTTATCTCCGCTGTGAGGCTAGTAATGTGCTGCGGTGGAGCGGAGCTGAGAAGGCACAGGTCCTCACTCCTCCATAGTCCGGACACGCCCCTCCCGCAAGCAGTTTTAAATGAGATTTTTTCCTTTAAAAATGACATTTGGTGCAGGGACTGTTCTAAACACGGGAAACGCACGCCACTTTACAGGCATAATATTGTTTTCGTTTCATTCGTTTTTTGTCTTTGTCTTTTCATTTTTCGGGTCATTCGGTATGATCGCAATTCGAAAATTCGTAATTTTCGTAAATTCGAAAATCCGAAAATAAGAAAGAAAATCCGAAAATTTCTAAAGAACGAAAATCAGAAAATTCTAAAGTATAACTAACTAACTAATAATAACTAACTATTAAACTATAGGTATTGGAATTTCCTTTCAAATTTGGCTCAATATCTGGTGGTTGGGTAGTCTTCAATCGAGACATGTGCAATTCGTTTCCTTCCAAATTAGTTCTTTAAGAAATTTCAACAAACTTGTTCATTTGGAAATATCCGAATTAACGAAAGCCCATTTAACAAATTTTTCTAAATATTCGTAAATTTGAACATTCTATAATTCGTAAATTCGCAATTTCGTAAATTCGGAAGTTTGGAAATAATTAACTAACTTATAATAACTTAACTATTACTAACTATTAAATTATAGGTACTGGAATTTCCTTTCAAATTTGGCTGTTAGTGAACCTAATAAATACGAATTTATCAAACGTTACAAATTATTCGAAATAACGAATGCCGCATCTAAACAAATGGAACAGAACAATATTAATAATAAATAATAATAATAAAAAGTTTTTATTTTTATTATTATAGTTATTTATTATTATTAATTCATTATGTTCCATGTGTTTAGAAATGGCATTCTTAACTTTGGGTAAATTCGTATTCGTTACGTTCACTAACAGCCAAATTTGAAAGGAAATTCCAATATCGAATTTTGGGATTTTCTTTCTTATTTTCTAATTTATGAATTTACGAATTTTCAAATTTACGAATTTTTGAATTTACAAATTTACGAATTTACAAATTGCGATCACGATCAATTGCGAACGAATGACCCAAAAAAAGCAGTGCACATGTCTAAGACAGACCAGACATACAGGCTGACACATTGACAAGGCCTGCCATATTCTACATACCAAAAGGATAGCTAATGACTCTTTCCTGTGTTCATTTTATGCAAGACCACCTTGGCCCTTGAGGGCCAATCTAATTCAACAGTTTAAAGGGAGGTGATTTGCAAATTTGCCAAAGGATTGTGGAGTGCAGGTGATCTGGTCAGACTTTTTGAGGATGGGGGTGCAGGTTGGCATCTTTGCTCTGGGCAAAGTTTTTTTTTTATGTTGGCCATAGCGCAGAGGGATGCTGCTTCCAAATGTCGAGTTTATTTGCATCTGAATGCTGCCACCTATCTGAATGAGCCCTCTACATCTCCTTTAATAGACCTCCATGTTTGTCGTCATTCTAAACACAAGGTAAAACAGTGCATTTTTTTTTTTTTTTGTATAGAACGTGATTTATTTCTGTAGAATATGTTCCTGAGCTCACCAGTACAAACCAAAGAAAGATCAGATGAAGTGAGTGATTTGCTATGAAACCTGATGAGATGTTTTCTGCCTATCAAACCCGGCAACCAGATCCTGGAGAGATTTGCATTCCGTGATACGTCTTATCTGAATCTCTTTTGACAGATTTCACTTTATATCTAGACTATTATTTTATCCAGCTTATCTCTGCAGAAGGATTATCCAACAAACACTCTTCCTTCTTCTAAGATGGTTACGGCCATGGAAATGTTCATATTTGTGTTTTCAGTTCTCACGGGTCTATCCGGGACAATGAGCAATTCTTTACTTCTGACTTTGTATTTGTTACAATGGAAAAATAGCAGAAATTCTGTTGTCTGTGACCAAATCCAAATGTCCATAGTGCTCACAAATATTTTCCGGCAGGTCTGCCTGTCATTTGATGGCATGCTGTGCACTCTTGAGATGTCCCTCAACCTTGGTAAGAAAATATTTATTTTAATGCTTACCCTAGAGTTCTCTTTCTTCTATGCCAGTACCTGGAACACAACTTGGCTCTCCATGTTCTACTATGTCCGATTAGTGAACTTTTCCCACCCTTATCTTCTGAGGATGAAAGCCATGTTCCTGTCTTCTGTTCCCCAGCTAATTGTGGGGTCATTTCTAGGCTCAATCATCATCACTTTGCCACTTTTCTGGTTAACAGAAACCAATCCTATACAAAATGGAACTTTTAGTTCCATAAATGTTACAGTAAATTTCAGTTACACCATGTTTAACTCATTCTTTGGATGTTTTCTTCCCTCCACTCTGACTTGTCTCTGCATCAGTCAATGTGTCACATCACTGCTGAGACACGTCTGGAGGATAAACCTCAGTGAATCTCACCTAACGTCATCTCAGCTCCAGGGACACATCCGGGCCACCAGGATAATGATAATGAGACTTGTCCTGGATTTGGCGTCTTATCTTTTAGTTATGGCAGCTTTACTTACTTCATTCCAAGATGATACATTTGGATGGTGTGCCTGGGTGATTGTCCTGATGTACCCAACTGCTCAAAGTCTCATTTTAATCCATGGAATGATGATACATTTGGATGGTGTGCCTGGGTGATTGTCCTGATGTACCCAACTGCTCAAAGTCTCATTTTAATCCATGGAACCCGCAACTGAAAAGCAAGTTATGTAGACAATGCGACTTTAACTAAACATATCATGTTGTTATATTTGTAATATATATAATTCTTGGCCTAATTTCTGTATTTATGTAGAAAAAGTAGCAACTACAATGAGATCTCTGGGATCAGAAATGAAGGGATCTCCCCCAAGGAGACAATGAGAGCAAAAAATAGTAGTGCTGAAGGTTAGAATCTCTTTCAGATCTCTAGAGAGCTCTGTGTCCTTGTTGTGGAGATCCCAAAAAAATTTTGGCTGTAACTTCAGTTTATAGAAATGTGAACATTTTTTTGTCAAACGAATCAGAGAAAGATATTTTAAAAATGAATGTATATGATGTGTCCCCGACACCCATAAAGGCCTAATGGTGACCTCCAGAGTCAGGGAGAGCTGACATCCTTCCTTGTAGTGGGGGGTTATTAGGCATGGTGGGTGTAATGCAAGTTGGAAACATGGGCGCCAGTCACTTTTTTGAATGCAAGAAAAGAGATTTATTGTCTTTTAAAAAGAACTGGTGGAGAGAGGGTTAGGGTCAGGACACCCTTAGGCAGATGCAATAGCAATTGCCAGACTCTGAGCCAAAAATAATAAGCAGACAGCTATACAGGTGGAGGGCCTTTAAGCTGGATGCAGCAACTGCATTTGTAGAATTGCTGTCTCCTATGGCAACTGAACTTTCAACAGTCAATAGAGATCTATACACATTACCCATAACAGATCTTCTATCACATCTCACAGTATCCTACTGGTAGATCTTCACTCACTGAGCTCCACAGCTAACCTGTTGTGTACTCCTCAAGCTTCCCCCTGCTAACCTGCTGGGTTCCTGGCTTGGCACTCTGCTGAAGCTTTCCCACTTCTTCACCGTCCCGGGCTGGTGAAAAGGCTGCTCTGGTACTTCTTCAGACTTCCATACACTAGCCTCTGATAACAGAAATGGTTGTCCCTTGGTAGCGACTGCTTCCCCTTTACCTCTGACCTTGATCCTCAGTTGCCCCTGGCGACAGGAGTGGTTGTCCCTCATGGCAACTGTTTCTCCCTCACCGCTGGCAACAATTTGGTTCCCCCATCCGGCGGAACCCCTGCAACTTGGTTGAGCTTCTGGCCTGAACCCTCAACCCCGCACTGCTTCTCTAAAACCTGGATAGGCCTCAGGTAGCCTAGCATCCAGGTGCTCCCGGGATAGGCCTCTGGCTTCTGGCCTAGCAAAACACATCCACCCAGACAGCCATCCAGGTGGCACAGAACCCCGATCATGTGACTTCTCCCGAATAAATAGCCTCTCCCAGCAGGCAAAGGGGCCAAAGAAACCCCTGCCAATTGCCTGAGACAACCCATCCACTCCTAGTCTGAATTCACTGTGCCCTTGTCTTTCTAATGCCACAGGCAACAACACCACCTAGTGACAGAAGAGAGAGGTGCATCAAATCCAGAATTAGAGAAAAGTCAGTGGATCCCCCTAACAATTAGCCAGGCTAGTTACCACCTAGCAAACTAAATTTGTTAGCAACCCTGCCTACAAGCAGGGTCCTACAGGTGTATGTTATAAGGTCTCTGTGTGTCCTCACTTTGTACAGCTCAAAGTAATAATAATAGCTAAAAAAAGAACATATATAGGTAAAATGAGACCAGAAATGAAGGGATTATCCCCCCCCCCCCCCCCCCCCCAAGGAGACAATGAGAGCAAAAAAAAAAATTGTAGTCTTGAGTCTTGAAGGTTACAGTAGAACCTCTTTCAGGTCTAGTGAGCTCCAATTTACAGAAATGTGAACATTTTGTTGTCAAACCAATTGGAAAGATATTTTAAAAATGTGTGTATATGATGTACAATATCAGGTCTCTGTGTGTCCTCACTATGTACAGTTTAAAATAATAGTAGTATAAATACATAGAACATATATAGGAAATGAAAAATAAAAATTGTGTGTACCTTCTCTATACAATAAAGTCATTATACATCATGTCCCCGGTCTTTGTGTTTTCATCCGTATTTTTCCAACCAACATCCTAATACACACAATACATGGACAGGTAATGGGGATGAAGATTTCTCGGATAAAACAGCTGGATCCACTTTGCCTGTAACATCCTCCAACTCCATCACCCCCCCCCCCCCCCACAACAATGAGACTGCTATGGTCATTGTGTTCAATAGATTCCACTCCTGACAGGGGGGGGGGGGCTGTGCTGATTGTTTATCAGCACAGCCCCCCCCCCCCTCGGATGCCCTCCCAGGACCACCAGGATGCTGCCAGGACCACCAGGGATGGCCACCACACTGGACCACCAGGGAAATGCCAATCAGTGCCCATCCCCAATGCCTGCCAGTGCCATCAGTGATGCCTATCAATGCCATCTATCAGTGCCACATATCAGTGCTCATCAGTGCCACGTATCAGTGCCCATCAGTGCCGCCTATCAGTGCCACCCATAAGTACCCATCAGTGCAGCCTTTCAGTGCCCATCAGTGTCGCCTATCAGTGCCCATCAGTGCCACCCATGAGTGCCCATCAGTGCCGCCTATTAATGCCCATCAGTGCTGCATATCAGTGCCACCCATCAGTGCCGCCTAGTAATGCCCATCAGTGCTGCATATCAGTGCCGCCTACCAGTGCCCATCAGTGCCCATCGTCAGTACCCATCAGTGCCACCTCATTGGGGCCAGCTCATCGGTGCCACCTTATCAGTGACTGCCAGTCCTGCCTTATCAGTGTCCATCAGTGAAGGAGAAAACTTACTTATTTACAACATTTTATAACAGAAACAAAAGAAAAACTTTTTTTTTCAAAATTTTAGGTCTTTTTTTATCTGTTTAGCAAACAATAAAAACTGCAGAGCTGATCAAATACCACCAAAAGAGATCTCTATTTGTGGGAACAAAATGATAAAAATTCTGTTTGGGTACAGTGTAGCATGACCGTGCAATTGTCATTTAAACAGCGACAGCGCTGAAAGCTGAAAATTGGCCTGGGCAGGAAGGGGGCGTAAGTGCCTGGTATTGAAGGAATTAATGATATCCCAGTCTTAGTCCGTAGGGTTCAATATTGAGTTGGCTCCGCCCTTTGCAGCTATAACAGCTTCAACTCTTCTGGGAAGGCCGTCCACAAGGTTTAGGAGGGTGTCTATGGGAATGTTTGACCATTCACGTGGGGGGGGTTGATCGCCGTCTTCCTGTCCGTCTCATATGGGGGGGTTGATCGCTGCCTTCCTGTCCGTCTCATATGGGGGGATTGATTACTGCCTTCATGCCAGTCTCACTTGGGGGGGTTGATCGTTGCCTTCACGCCAGTCTCACGTGGGGGGGTTAATCGCTGCCTTCCCATCTGTCTCAAGTGGGGGGGTTGATCGCCACCTTCCCGCCCGTCTCACGTGGGGGGGTTGATCGCTGCCTTCATGCCAGTCTCACGCGGGGGTTGATCGCCGCCTTCTAGGGATAGGCTTTATGTTCGGGTCGAACATGAGTTCGACTCGAACATTGGCTGTTCGCCTGTTCTATAATTTTAAGTCTATAATTTTAAAGGCTTATATGCAAGTTATTGTCATAAAAAGTGTTTGGGGACCCGTGTCCTGCCCCAGGGGACATGGATGAATGCAAAAAAATTTTTTAAAAACGGCCGTTTTTTCGGGAGCAGTGATTTTAATAATGCTTAAAGTCAAACAATAAAAGTGTAATATCCCTTTAAATTTCGTACCTGGGGGGTGTCTATAGTATGCCTGTAAATGGGCGCATGTTTCCTGTGTTTAGAACAGTCCGAGAGTAAATAGACATTTCTAAAGGAAAAAAAGTCATTTAAATCTACTATCACTACTAACTAGTGTAAAACTACTATTTCTAGCGCCGGCTATAATGAATTGTCAGTCCAGCAATACACATAAAGATTCATTGATAAAAACGGCATGGGATTCCCCCACGGGGAAGCCCCAAAGCAAAGTTTTAAAAAAAAATGCGTGGGGGTCCCCCTAAATTCCGTACCAGGCCCTTCAGGTATGGTATGGATATTAAGGGGAACCCCGCGCCAAAATTTTTTTAAAAATAGCGTGGGGGTCCCCCTCAAAATCCATACCAGACCCTTCAGGTCTGGTGTGAATTTTAAGGGGAACCCTACGCCAAAATTAAAAAAAAATGGCGTGGGGTTTCCCCAAAAATCCATACCAGACCCTTATCCGAGCACGCAACCTGGCAGGCCGCAGGAAAAGAGGGGGGGACGAGAGAGTGCTTCCCCTCCTGAACCGTACCAGGCCACATGCCCTCAACATTGGGAGGGTGCTTTGGGGTAGCCCCCCAAAGCACCTTGTCCCCATGTTGATGGGGAGAAGGGCCTCATCCCCACAACCCTTACCCGGTGGTTGTGGGGGTCTGCGGGTGGGTGGCTTATCGGAATCTGGAAGCCCCCTTTAACAAGGGGACCCCAAGATCCTGCCCCCCTGTGTGAATTGGTAATGGGGTACAAATGTACCCCTACCATCTCACCAAAAAAGTGTCAAAAATGTTAAAAAACACAAGAGACGGTTTTTGACAAGTCCTTTAATAATTTCTTTTTTTTTTTTTTTTTTTTTTTTTGTTTACATAATCTTTATCATTTTTTTCCACATTATACAAAAAGGTTTTTTAAAAAAAAACAAGCATACCAATTTTTGAATATATCTACTATATATACATTTATAAACACATATTGCTATAGCAGAAAAGGTATACTCTGATTATTTTCCCCTCCTGTGTTTCTCCCACCCTCCTCCCACCCTATCCCCCCTTTCCCCCCTTCCCTCCCCCCTCCCCCAAGCATGCCTCACTAATTCTTACTTAATTTAGCTACCATAAGGCTGCTTCTCCTATCATTCCCTCACATTGGGTATCCCAATTCTTCTAGCCAAGGGTTCCATAATCTTTTAAATTCTTTCAGGTTCTTTCTCTTCGTGTATACTACTTTTTCCTTCCACATTGTTTCTATTACCGTTTTAATCCAATCTTCCTTCGTGGGGGGGGTTCTTGCCTGCCATCTTAAAGCTATCAACTTCCTTGCTTGGAATAGGCATCTTCTTACTTTTTTAATTTTAAAATTTCCTCTTCTTATATTTCCCTCTACCCCCAAGATGCATAGTTTTGGCTCTACTTTAAGTTCTAAAGCAAGGATCTTATTTAACGTTTCCACCACTTCATTCCAATAGCGAAATAGCTTCGGGCATTTCCATATCATGTGCATTAGATCCCCCGATTCCTGACATCTAGGGCATTTGTCATCTTTCCTCCCCCCAAATCTGAATAACCTTTTAGGAGTGTAGTATATCCTATGTAGTAGCATTAATTGTGAGACTTTCTGAGCTGGTGAGACTGAAACCTGGTGACCTCCCGCCAATATCTCTTTCCATTGTTCATCCGAGATTGCGCCCATATCTTCTTCCCATTTAGTTCTACATTTCAGTTTTCCTGGAGTCTCTATAATACTTTTACATATATCTGGGTACATTTCGGCTATGGACCCCCCGTGTCCACCCTGCATGTCTAATTTTTGAAATATAATAGACCTATTCCAAACTGGCCCTTGTCCTCCAAACTGTCTACTCAAGGCATGTTTGATTTGTTGGTAACTAAAATATGAATGGTCTGGGATACCAAATTCCTCCTTAAGTGATCCAAATGTTTTTAAGGTATTTTGATTATACAACTGGGATAATTTATTTATCCCTCTCATTTCCCATGATTTTATTTTCCCTATTTCTTTTAATTCCTCTAAGTTCTTATTGTTCCACAGTGGAGTACATTTCATCAGACCTCCCATTCCCTTCATGTCCTTGATGGTATTCCATACTCTTTTCATCAATTTTATCGTTGGGGATTTGTGCAAAAAGGAGTTCGCCTCAAGTACTTCCATCACTGTCCCATGGGGTGCTCCCATAATCATCAGTTCTCTCCTATCGTGGCCGTTGGGACCGGAGCCTCTCCCCAGTTGCTGCATCTGTGCTGCCAAAAAATAGCCCTTTAATAATTTCTTCTTCTTCCATCTTCTTTCTTCTGGTCTTCCTTTGGTGTTCTTCTTCTTCCTCCATCTTCTTCTTCTCCATCTTCTTCTTCTCCATCTTCTTTTTCTTCTGGTTCTTCCTTCGCTTTTCTCGTCCCGCATCTTCCTCCGCCTTCTTCTCTGCTCCGTCTTCACGATCCGCCTCAGTGGGAGTCTTCCGCCGTGTGATGTTTCGGTTCTTCTGACACTTCTCATATAATGGAGGGAGGGGCCACCCGCACTCCTGACGCACTCCTCTGATGTACGCGCGGAGAAGAAGCCAGAGGATGAAGCAGGACGAGAAGAGCGAAGGAAGTAAAAGATGGAGAAGAAGAAGATGGAGAAGAAGAAGATGGAGGAAGAAGAAGAAGACCAGAAGAAAGAAGGTGGAAGAAGAAGAAATGAATAAAGGACTTGTCAAAAACAGTCTCTTGTGTTTTTTAACCTTTTTGACACTTTTTTTGTAAAAAGGTAGGGGTACATTTGTACTAGGGTTGTCCCGATACCACTTTTTTAGGACCGAGTACAAGTACCGATACTTTTTTTCAAGTACTCGCCGATACCGATTACCGATACTTTTTTTTTAATGTCACGTGACAGGTTTTTTTTTTTTTTAACAGTGCTTGCTTTTTTTTTTGGGGGGGGGGGGGTGAACGTTGTATGTGTGTGTTATTTTTTTTTTTTTTTTACAATTTTTATTTTTTACAATAATATTTTTTTATTCTTTATTGTTTTTTTTTTTTTTATTTTTTTTTTTTAATCAGCCCTTTTGGGGGGCTTTGGTGAGATATCAGGCGTCTTAACAGACCTGTGATATCTCCCCCTTGAGACAGAGAAAGAGACCGAGGATAGAGATTCCCCAGTCCCTTTCTCTGCAGCCTCAGCTGCACTGAGAATGAATGGAGAGAAGACAGCGGCTCCTCTCCATTCATAAACTGACACATAGTAATCACAGGAGATTACAATGTTTCAGTTATGTGAATGGAAAGAGTCAGCTGACTCTATCCATTCACAAAGGAAGGAGGAGGGGGATGGAGGAACTGAGGGGGAGAACGGAGGGGACAGATAAGGAGAGGGGAACGGAGGGGACAGCGGAGAGACACAGATAAGGAGAGAGGAACGGAGGGGGACAGCGGAGAGACACAGATAAGGAGAGAGGAATGGAGGGGACAGCGGATAGACACAGATAAGGAGAGAGGAACGGAGGGGACAGTGGAGGGGGACAGAGAAGGAGAGAGGAACGGAGGGGGACAGCGGAGAGGCACAGATAAGAAGAGAGGAACGGAGGGGACAGCGGAGAGACACAGATAAGGAGAGAGGAATGGAGGGGACAGTGGAGGGGGACAGAGAAGGAGAGAGGAACGGAGGGGGACAGCGGAGGGGGACAGAGAAGGAGAGAGGAATGGAGGGGGACAGCGGAGAGGCACAGATAAGGAGAGAGGAATGGAGGGGGAGAACGGAGAGACACAGATAAGGAGAGAGGAATGGAGGGGGAGAACGGAGAGACACAGATAAGGAGAGAGGAACAGAGGGGACAGCGGAGAGACACAGATAAGGAGAGAGGAATGGAGGGGGACAGCGGAGAGACACAGATAAGGAGAGAGGAATGGAGGGGGACAGCGGAGAGGCACAGATAAGGAGAGAGGAACGGAGGGGGAGAACGGAGAGGCACGGATAAGGAGAGAGGAATGGAGGGAACAGCGGAGAGACACAGATAAGGAGAGAGGAATGGAGGGGGACAGCGGAGAGACACAGATAAGGAGAGAGGAACAGAGGGGACAGCGGAGAGACACAGATAAGGAGAGAGGAATGGAGGGGGACAGCGGAGAGACACAGATAAGGAGAGAGGAACGGAGGGGGAGAACGGAGAGGCACAGATAAGGAGAGAGGAATGGAGGGGGACAGCGGAGAGACACAGATAAGGAGAGAGGAACGGAGGGGGACAGCGGAGAGACACAGATAAGGAGAGAGGAATGGAGGGGGACAGCGGAGAGACACAGATAAGGAGAGAGGAACGGAGGGGGAGAACGGAGAGGCACAGATAAGGAGAGAGGAATGGAGGGGGACAGCGGAGAGGCACAGATAAGGAGAGAGGAACGGAGGGGGAGAACGGAGAGGCACAGATAAGGAGAGAGGAATGGAGGGAACAGCGGAGAGACACAGATAAGGAGAGAGGAATGGAGGGGGACAGCGGAGAGACACAGATAAGGAGAGAGGAACGGAGGGGACAGCGGAGAGACACAGATAAGGAGAGAGGAATGGAGGGGGACAGCGGAGAGGCACAGAGAAGGAGAGAGGAACGGAGGGGACAGCGGAGAGACACAGATAAGGAGAGAGGAACAGAGGGGACAGCGGAGAGACACAGATAAGGAGAGAGGAATGGAGGGGACAGCGGAGAGACACAGATAAGGAGAGAGGAACGGAGGGGACAGCGGAGAGACACAGATAAGGAGAGAGGAATGGAGGGGACAGCGGAGAGACACAGATAAGGAGAGAGGAATGGAGGGGGACAGCGGAGAGGCACAGAGAAGGAGAGAGGAACGGAGGGGACAGCGGAGAGACACAGATAAGGAGAGAGGAACAGAGGGGACAGCGGAGAGACACAGATAAGGAGAGAGGAATGGAGGGGACAGCGGAGAGACACAGATAAGGAGAGAGGAATGGAGGGGACAGCGGAGAGACACAGATAAGGAGAGAGGAATGGAGGGGACAGCGGAGAGACACAGATAAGGAGAGAGGAATGGAGGGGACAGCGGAGAGACACAGATAAGGAGAGAGGAACGGAGGGGACAGCGGAGAGACACAGATAAGGAGAGAGGAATGGAGGGGACAGCGGAGAGACACAGATAAGGAGAGAGGAACGGAGGGGACAGCGGAGAGACACAGATAAGGAGAGAGGAACGGGGGACAGCGGAGAGACACAGATAAGGAGAGAGGAATGGAGGGGGACAGCGGAGAGACACAGATAAGGAGAGAGGAACGGAGGGGACAGCGGAGAGACACAGATAAGGAGAGAGGAATGGAGGGGGAGAACGGAGAGACACAGATAAGGAGAGAGGAACGGAGGGGACAGCGAAGAGACACAGATAAGGAGAGAGGAACGGAGGGGACAGCGGAGAGACACAGATAAGGAGAGAGGAACGGAGGGGACAGCAGAGAGACACAGATAAGGAGAGAGGAACGGGGGACAGCGGAGAGACACAGATAAGGAGAGAGGAATGGAGGGGGACAGTGGAGAGACACAGATAAGGAGAGAGGAACGGAGAGACACAGATAAGGAGAGAGGAATGGAGGGGACAGCGGAGAGACACAGATAAGGAGAGAGGAACGGAGGGGACAGCTGAGAGACACAGATAAGGAGAGAGGAACGGAGGGGACAGCGGAGAGACACAGATAAGGAGAGAGGAACGGAGGGGACAGCGGAGAGACACAGATAAGGAGAGAGGAACGGAGGGGACAGCGGAGAGGCACAGAGGAACGAAGGGGGCATGGAGGAGGATGCAGTGACAGTCAGCGGTGACCAATCACCGCTGTATGTCACTAAAGCTGGTGAAAGCCGCTGGGGGAGAATCTTGTAACTCCCCCATGCGCCGATCACAGCTGACTTCTAGGTATCGGGGGAAGCATCGGGAGCATTTGCCCGAGTACAAGTACTTGGGCAAATGCTCGGTATCGGTGCCGATACCGATACTAGTATCGGTATCGGGGCAACCCTAATTTGTACCCCATTGCCAATTCACATGGGGGGCCGGGATCTGGGGGTCCCATTGTTAAAGGGTGCTTCCAGATTCCAATAAGCCCCCCCACCCAAAGACCCCCACAACCACCGGGCAAGGGTTGTGGGGGATGAGGACCTTCTCCCTATCAACATGGGGACAAGGTGTTTTGGGGGGATACCCCAAAGCACCCTCCCAATATTGAGGGCATGTGGCCTGGTACGGTTCAGGAGAGGGGGGCGCTCTCTCATCCCCCCCTTTTCCTGCGGCCTGCCAGTTTGCGTGCTCGCATAAGGGTCTGGTATGGATTTTTGGGGGGGAGCCCACGCCATTTTTTTTTTTTTTGGTGCTGGGTTCCCCTTAAAATCCACACCAGACCCGAAGGTATAGAATTTAGAGGGACCCCTACGCATTTTTTTTTTTAATTTTGGTTCGGGGTTCCCCTGTGGGGAAATCCCATGCCGTTTATATCAATGAACTTTTATGTGTATTGCCAGACCGACAATTCATTATAGCCGGCACTAGTGATAGTAGTTTTACACTAGTTAGTAGTGATAGTAGTGATAGTACTTTTAAATGACTTTTTTTCCTTCGAAATGTCATTTTACTGTCAGACTGTTCTAAACATGGGAAACATGCGCCCCTTTACAGGAATACTATAGACACCCCCCAGCTACGAAATTTAAAGGAATATTACACTTTTATAGTTTCACTTTAATCATTATTAAAATCACTGCTCCTGAAAAAAGGTCAGTTTTTAAAACTTTTTTTTCCATTGATCCATGTCCCCTGGGGCAGGACCCGGGTCCCCAAACACTTTTTATGACAATAACTTGCATATAAGCCTTTAAAATTAGCACTTTTGATTATTCATGTTTGTGTCCCATAGACTTTAACGGTGTTTGCGTGTTCGAACAATTTTTTTGCCTGTTCGCATGTTCTGGATGCGAACCGAACAGGGGGGTGTTCAGCTCATCCCTACTGCCTTCCCATCCGTCTCACATGGGGGGGGGTTGATCACTGCCTTCCCGTCCATCTCATGTAGGGGCCAGCCGGCACTGCTAGTGACACTAATGCCGCGTACACACGGTCGGACTTTCTATCCTACTTGGTCCGGCACACTTTCCGACGGACTTTGTCCGCCAGGTGCGCCGGACTCTAAAACGGACGGACTTGCCCACACACACCCGGACTTTCCGGCGGGCTAAGTCCGCCCGTCTTTCCGACGGACTTTCGCCGGAGTTCCGGCGGACTTTCAGAATGAACGGACTTGCCCACACACGGACAAGTCCGTTCATTTTGAACGTGACTCAGGTGCGACGGGACTAGAAAGGGATGTCAATCTTGCCGCTTTTATCGGCGAGATTGACACCTTGCGAGCCCCGTCGCGGGGCATACCAGGCCCTTAGGTCTGGTATGGATTATAAAGGGAACCCCCTACGCCGAAAAAACGGCGTGGGGTCCCCCCTAAAATCCATACCAGACCCCGATCCGAGCACGCAGCCTGGCCGGTCAGGAAAGGGGGTGGGGACGAGCGAGCACCCCCCCCCTCCTGAACCGTACCAGGCCGCATGCCCTCAACATGGGGGGTGGGTGCTTTGGGGGAGGGGGGCGCCCTGCGGGGCCCCCCCACCCCAAAGCACCTTGTCCCCATGTTGATGAGGACAAGGGCCTCTTCCCGACAACCCTGGCCGTTGGTTGTCGGGGTCTGCGGGCGGGGGCTTATCGGAATCTGGGAGCCCCCTTTAATAAGGGGGCCCCCAGATCCCGGCCCCCCACCCTATGTGAATGAGTATGGGGTACATGGTACCCCTACCCATTCACCTAGGGAAAAAGTGTAAGTAATAAAACACACTACAAAGGTTTTTAAAATATTTTATTAAACAGCTCCGGGGGGGGGGATCTTCCTCCGGCTTCGGGGGTCTTCTTCCGGCTTCGGGGGTCCCTCCGCTTCATCTTCTCCCGGCGTCCGGTTGGTTCTTCTCCGCTCTCTTCTCCCGGTGTTCCTGTTCTTCGGCCGGCTCCTCTGCTGTCTTCAAGTAGCTCTCTTGCCAGCAGAGGTCCGGACTTCTGGGCTTCTGGGCTTCTGGGCTTCTCTTCCCCAGATGTTGACACGACGCTCTCTCCTGCTGGACTGCTCTCCGAGGGCTGCGTTGTGACTTATATAGGCGGAGACCCCGCCCCCTTTTGATGTCACAGTCCCTGGGCATGCTGGGACTGTGACGTTTTAGGGGGCGTGGTCAACATCACCCAGTGACCACTCCCCCAAAGCACCCACCCCCCATGTTGAGGGCATGCGGCCTGGTACGGTTCAGGAGGGGGGGCGCTCGCTCGTCCCCACCCCCTTTCCTGACCGGCCAGGCTGCGTGCTCGGATCGGGGTCTGGTATGGATTTTAGGGGGGACCCCACGCCGTTTTTTCGGCGTAGGGGGTTCCCTTTATAATCCATACCAGACCTAAGGGCCTGGCATGCACCGCGCTCACCGCAATAGGAAAATTTGTTTTTCCTATTGCAGAGAGCGCGAGATGCAATACCCTGCCCTCGCGTCGTATCTGGTCCGTCGGACCAGCCTACACACGAGCGGGCTTTCCGTCGGACCAGCACACACACGAGCGGACTTTCCGCCCGAAACTGAGTCCTACGGAAAGATTTAAAACTTGTTTCAAATCTAGGTCCGGCGGGCTTTTGGGAAGAAGTCCGCCGGAAAAGTCCGCCGCCGCCCACACACGGGCGGATTGTCCGGCACACTTTGGTCCGCCGGATCAAGTATGCCGGAAAGTCCGACCGTGTGTACGCGGCATAATACTGTGATTAGTGATAATACTGTACACTGTACTAATGTCACTGGCTGGAAGAGGTTAACATCAAGGGGCATTCAAGGGGTTAACTCTGTGTGCCTAACAAGTGTAATGTGTGTTGCTTTTACTCACAGATCTGGCATCCCCCCTGTTTTGCAGGGAGAAGAAACAGCCAGATTGCTGCTCAGTGTGTAGAGCTGTGATTGGCTACAGCAGATCAGCAGGTCTCAGCCATAAATCATTGCCAGGACCTGCTGACAAAATCCCGCTGTAGCCAGTAAAAGTGTGGGTTAGCAGCAGGCACCGGCATTCGCACCCCTAACCTGGAACAGGCTGGATGATGTACATGTAGGTGATCCAGCCTGCCCGTGCCGCCCTGTCGCAGTGAATTTACTGTGGGCGGCCGGGAACTGGTTAAGCAAAAACAACAATCAAACAACGTAAAATGTAGACCGATGTGGATAGATTCACACAATATAAAGCACCTCACCCTGGGGTTATTGGAGTAAATGGAACAAAGGATGGGACTGAAGCAGTGCAAGAAACAAACCAAAGAAAAATACGTTGAGATAAAATTTTCAAAATGTATTATATATTTAAAACAAAGTCTAATTTTTAAAAGACATAATCCTAAACCTAAGGATGTGGCTCATAAACTTGTTTAAAGCGGCATAGTGTTGAATCCCGACATGTTTCGTCCTGTGTATTGGGCTTCCTCAGGGGATGTTATCCGCATGGGGCATCAGCCTTTTAGGTTAAGCTGTATATATGAATGACAGCGGGGGCAGGGATCACAAAGCAGGTTGGTTCAGATATTTTACTGCAACAGATCCCGTAAACTGCATATCTGCCAACATGTCTCCGTCCATTACATACAGCTCAATCTAAAAGGCTGATACTCAATGCGGATAGCATCCCCTGAGGAAACCAAATACATAGGGCGAAACATGTCAGGATTCAACACTATGCCACTTTAAACAAGTTTATGAGCCACATCCTTAGGTTTAAGCTTATGTCTTTTAAAAATATGACTTTGTTTTAAATATATAATAAATTTAGAAATTTTTATCTCAATGTCACAATCAAACAATACTTATATAGGAGGATTCCGGTTGGAGCAGTTGAAGAGGTCTGTAGAAAGAGGAAGAGTAGTTGGTTTCTGGTAAAATAACAGACACAAATTTAATCTTTAAATGTTGATTTCATGATTTCTGAATGATTCTCAAAAATCACAGCTGCATTTCTTTTTCTTTTTTTATATGGGGTACCCCCCACCCAGGCAAATAAGGGGAGAGGATGAACATGTCCCCCCCCCATCCTTCCTGAACCATACCAGGCCACGTACCCTGAACATGAGGGGGTGCCTTTCCAGGAGGGACCCCTCTAACAAAGCACCGTGACCCCATGTTCATGAGGACAAGGGCCTCCTCCCCACAACCCTGGCTGGTGGTTGTGGGGGGTCTGCAAGCAGGGGGCTTAGCGTAATCTGTAAGCCCCCTTTAAAAATAAGGGAGCCTCCCCAGATACCAGCCCCACCTACATGAATAAAGTATACATAGTACCCCCTACTCATTCACATAAAGAAAAATTGTAAACTAGAAATAAAGACACCCAAATATTAAAAAATTTATTTATTTAAAAAAAGAAATCTAAAACACCCTGAGCCTCCGAAACCTGCTGAGTCACTGAAATGAAAAACCCGACTGACACGGCACACAGGACTGAGTTGTCATCAGCTATATAGAGAAGGGGCGGAGATAGTGGTAACGTCACTGATTAAATATAGCCATGGGCATTTTTGGTCAATGTCATTCTGCAAATATGGCCAGTGACCATATTTGGGCAGTGATGTCACCACTATCTCCGCCCCTTCTCTATGTGGCTGGGAATTCCTGGTCATTGTTTTGCGATACGGCACTGCGTTACTTTAACTGACAATTGCACGGTCATGCGACGCTGTACCCAAATAAATGTATGTCCTTTTTTTCCCCACAAATAGAGCTTTGTTTTGGTGGTACAGTAAAACCTTGGATTGCAAGCTTAATTCGTTCCAGGAAACATGCTTGTAATCCAAAGCAAATTTCCTCATAAGAAATAATGGAAACTCAGATGATTCATTCCACGACCATTCATTCATAAATCCTTCAGTTTATAGTCCATATAAAAAGATTATAGCAATGTGTTAGGTTGTGTAACCATAAAATGCAGTGGCGGCTGACTTTTTTTATTTGGGGTGTCGGCAAACAAACTCCCCTTCTGCCAGTCAGCCCAGGACTTACCCCATTTAGGCAGTGGGCAGCAGGCATCAGGCAGTGGGCATTGGATATCAGGCATCAGACAGCAGGCATCGAGCAGTAGGCATCCAGCACCAGGCATCGGGCAGCAGCTATCGGGCATCAGGCATCGGGCAGCAGGCATCGGGCAGCAGGCATCGGAAAGCAGGCATCAAGCAGCAGGCATCGAGCAGCAGGCATCGAGCAGCAGACATTGGGCAGCAGGCATCGGGAAGCAGGCATCAAGCAGAAAGCATCGAGCAGCAGGCATCGGACATCAGGCATCGGGCACAGGCATCGAGCAGCAGGCATCAAGCAGCAGGCATCGGGCAGCAGGAAACGGGCAGCAGGCATCCAGCAGCAGGCATCGGGAAGCAGGCATAGAGCAGAAGGCATCGAGCAGCAGGCATGGGACATTAGGCATTGGGCAGCAGGCATCTAGCAGCAGGCATTGGGCAGCAGGCATTGAGCAGCAGGCATCGGGAAGCAGGCATCGGACATCAGGCATAGGGCAGCAGGCATCGAGCAGCAGGCATCGAGCAGAAGGCATTGGGCAGCAGGCATCGGACATCAGGCAGTGGGCATTGGATATCAGGCAGCAGGCAGCAGGCATCAAGCAGTAGGCATCGAGCAGCAGGCATCGGGCAGCAGCTATCTGACATCAGGTATCGGCAGCAGGCATCGGGAAGCAGGCATTGGGAAGCAGGCATCGGGCAGCAGGCATCGGGAAGCAGGCATCGGGAAGCAGGCATCGAGCAGCAGGCATCGAGCAGCAGACATTGGGCAGCAGGCATCGGGAAGCAGGCATCAAGCAGAAAGCATCGAGCAGCAGGCATTGAGCAACAGGCATTGGACTTTAGGCATCGGGCAGCAGGCATCGAGCAGCAGGCATCGGGCAGCAGGCATTGGGCAGCAGGAAACGGGCAGCAGGCATTGAGCAGCAGGCATCGGGAAGCAGGCATCGAGCAGAAGGCATCGAGCAGAAGGCATCGAGCAGCAGGCATCGGACATTAGGCATTGAGCAGCAGGTATTTAGCAGCAGGCATTGGGCAGCAGGCATCGGGCAGCAGACATCGAGCAGCAGGTATCGAGCAGCAGGCATTGAGCAGCAGGCATTGGGCAGCAGGCATCGGACATCAGACATTAAGCAGCAGGCATCGAGCAGCAGGCATCAGGCAGCAGACATTGGGTAGTGGGCAGCAGGCATCGGGCAGCAGGCATCGAACAGCAGGCATCAAGCAGCAGGCATTGGACATCAGGCACTGGGCAGCAGGCATCGGATATCAGGCATTGGGCAGCAGGCACCGGACATCAGGCATTGAGCAGCAGGCATCGGGCAGCAGGCATAGAGCAGCAGGCATTGGACATCAGGCATTGAGCAGTAGGCATCGAGCAGCAGGCATTGGGCAGCAGGCATAGAGCAGCAGGCATCGGGCAGCAGGCATTAAGCAGCAGGCATCGAGCAGCGAGCAGCGGCTCCTGTGTCCCTTTCCTCCATCACCGTGGCTGTGCGTCTCCTCCCCTCCTCCTAGGTGTCCAATAGGATTGCCTATACTTTTAGCCAATCAGGTGACGAGTCTCAGACCCGCTTCCTAAATGGCCGGGAGGAGATCAGTGTTAGAATAGCGGATATTCATTCGCTATTCTAGAGAGAAAGTTTCCCCAGGTTTGGGGTTTTTAGGCAGTAAGATACAATTATCAAATCAATATTATGTAAAATATTTTCAATATTATGTAAAATATGTTTTCAATAACAGGGGTGAGCAGCACACCTTTCCTCTCCTTTGTGTCCTTTCTTTGTTTTGTTTTTTTTTATTCATTCGCTATTCTAACACACCTGTGTGGGCTCCGAGCGCAGTCTCTGCTCCCCAAGCCCATCCTATTTTGAAGCCTATTAGAGCCACCATTATTTTCCAGCACTGCCTTAACCCTCTTGGACATGGAGGTCACCAGAGCTTCACAGGTTGTCACTGGATTCCTCTTCCCCTCCTCCATGACGACATCACGGAGCTGGTGGATGTTAGAGACCTTGCGCTTCTCCACCTTCTGTTTGAGGATGTCCCACAGATGATCAATAGGGTTTAGGTCTGGAGACATGCTTGCCAGTCCATCACCTTTACCCTCAGCTTCTTTAGCAAGGCAGTGGTGGTCTTGGAGGTGTGTTTGGGGTGGTTATCATGTTGGAATACTGCCCTGCAGCCCAGTCTCTGCAAGTTCTGCTTCAGTAT
Organism: Aquarana catesbeiana; assembly: GCA_037953035.1. NCBI lineage: Eukaryota > Metazoa > Chordata > Amphibia > Anura > Ranidae > Aquarana > Aquarana catesbeiana. The sequence continues at coordinate 1,589,415 of JBBHAA010001942.1, forward strand.
GTCACAGTACATGTTGGCATTCATGGTTCCCAGTGCCGGCAGCACTCATGCAGCCCCAGACCATGACACTCCCACCACCATGCTTGACTGTAGACAAGACACACTTGTCTTTGTCCTCCTCACCTGGTTGCCCCCACACACGCTTGTCACCATCTGAACCAAATAAGTTTATCTTGGTCTCACCAGACCACAGGACATGGTTCCAGTAATCCATGTCCTTAGTCTGCTTGTCTTCAGAAAACTGTTTGTGGGCTTTCTTGTGCATCATCTTTAGAAGAGGCTTCCTTCTGGGATGACAGCCATGCAGACCAATTTGATGCAGTGTGCGGGGTATGGTCTGGACACTGACAGGCTGACACCTCACCCCTACAACCTCTGCAGCAATGCTGGCAGCACTCATACGTCTATTTCCCAAAGACAACCTCTGGATATGACGCTGAGCACGTGACCTCAACTTCTTTGGTGGACTATGGCGAGGCCTGTTCTGAGGGGAACCTGTCCTGTTATACCGCTGTATGGTCTTGGCCACCGTGCTGCAGCTCAGTTTCAGGGTCTTGGCAATCTTCCTATAGCCTAGGCCATCTTTATGTAGAGCAACTATTTTTTTTTCAGATCCTCAGAGAGTTCTTTGCCATGAGGTGCCATGTTGAACTTCCAGTGACCAATATGAGAGAGTGAGAGCGATAATACCAAATTTAACACACCTGCTCCCCATTCACACCTGAGACCTTATAACACTAACGAGTCACATGACACCAGGGAGGGAAAATGGCTAATTGGGCCCAATTTGGAGATTTTCACTGAGGGGTGTACTGACTTTTGTTGCCAGCGGTTTAGACATTAATGGCTGTGTGTTGAGTTATTTTGAGGGGACAGCAAATTTACACTGTTATACAAGCTGTACACTCACTACTTTACATTGTAGACAAGTGTCATTTCTTCAGTGTTGTCACATGAAAAGATAGAAGAAAAGATTTACAAAAATGTGACTGAGGGGTGTACTTACTTTTGTGAGATACTGTAAGTATGCAGGCATCCGGGGTAAAGCTGTCCACATAGACCGTCCTCCGCACCGCAGGCTCTCACAGCTGTCAGTCTGCAATTGTGACCTGGAAGACTACCCTGCAGTAGAGCGATCTGAAAGCGAGGCTTGGATGTGCCTCTTTTAATCATCAACCATGTGAGTTGCTAAATATTGTACCTTCATTAAATGTATACATATTGCTACACTTAGAAGCGTCTCTCTTCTCTTTTGTACTCAGTTGTGATGTGATGCTACTCGCGTATCAAGACATCGCTTGTATATCGTAATAGTTAGCTTTAGTGTATTTAGAATTGTTTTCAACTTTTTACAGGAGTAGGGATCTGAGGGCTTGCCTCAGCTCTAGGAGTTCACTAGATAATTTGTGAGAAGGGTGGGTTTTATTTTGCTTTTCTAATTTTTTTCAATTTGGAGAACGATCTTGTCAATCTGCCTGTTCCTCTGGTTCTTTGTTCTCTTATTTTGTTTTATAAAGGTCCCACACACGTAGGCCTTCTATGCTGACCAAAGTGTATAGGGGTTAGTATCAGGAAGATCATTCAGTGGAAAGAAAGAGTGATGCTCACGAATGAGTTCTTGATGAATTTCTTTGACCGCCAGAATAGTGGAGTTGAGTCTCTATATTTGTTGGTGGTCCTAGTCATTGATCATCCAAGGTTATAGATATTGGGGTGTGATTGGACCAGGAGATAGTGCTAATTTCAGAGCTCCTGATGTTCTGCAAAGTCCATTTATCTACCACAAACATGTTGATGCGTGAATAGGTCATCTGTGAGGGGAGAAATAGGTGTAGTCTTTTTCCAATCCATGCTGACGTCTCCACATGTCAAAAAGGTCCGATGCCCAAAGGAAGGGGTTCAATGCAGAATGCTGTCATTGTGTGTAGAGATGTCCATGGAGGGGTCACCGACTATATTTAAGTCACCCCCTAGGATAAGGCTTCCTCTTTTTAGGTTGTTTTTTTACATAGGTCTTTGGAGTGGAGTTGTTTAAGTATTCGCTCAATATGTATTTACCAGGGTGTAGGTGGTCTGTCCTACATTGAATCATCAGGATTAAGCACCAACGTTGGGGGTCCACATAAGAATGGTGAAGTTGGAACTGGAGGCTGTCTTTAATCGATGTTAGGACACCATTTTTCTTTTTTGGCCCGAGGCAAGGAAGAGTTGGTTGAATCCTTTACGTTTGAGTGTTGGCGTTTTGGATGATGGAAAGTATATACTGGGCACAAGTAGCTGCATATGATGGGCACAAGTGGCTGCATATACTGGGCACAAGTGGCTGCATTTGATGGGCACAAGTGGCTGCATATGACGGCACAAGTGGCTGCATATGACGGGCACAAGAGGCTGCATATGATAAGCACATGTGTCTCCATTTGATGGGCACAAGTGGCTGCATTTGATGGGCACAAGTGGCTGCATTTGATGTTCACAAGTGGCTGCATTTGATGGGCACAAGTGGCTGCATATGATGGGCACAAGTGGCTGCATATGATGGGCACAAGTAGCTGCATATGATGGGCACAAGTGGCTGCATATACTGGGCACAAGTGGCTGCATTTGATGGGCACAAGTGGCTGCATATGATGGGCACAAGTGGCTGCATATGACGGGCACAAGTGGCTGCATATGACGGGGCACAAGAGGCTGCATATGATAAGCACAAGTGTCTCCATTTGATGGGCACAAGTGGCTGCATTTGATGGGCACAAGTGGCTGCATTTGATGTTCACAAGTGGCTGCATTTGATGGGCACAAGTGGCTGCATATGATGGGCACAAGTGGCTGCATATGATGGGCACATGTAGCTGCATATGATGGGCACAAGTGGCTGCATATACTGGGCACAAGTGACTGCATTTGATGGGCACAAGTGGCTGCATATGATGGGCACAAGTGGCTGCATATGACGGGCACAAGTGGCTGCATTTGATGGGCACAAGTGGCTGCATATGATGGGCACAAGTGGCTGCATATGATGGGCACAAGTGGCTGCATATGACGGGCACAAGTGGCTGCATATGATGGGGCACAAGAGGCTGCATATGATAAGCACAAGTGTCTCCATTTGATGGGCACAAGTGGCTGCATTTGATGGGCACAAGTGGCTGCATTTGATGTTCACAAGTGGCTGCATTTGATGGGCACAAGTGGCTGCATTTGATGTTCACAAGTGGCTGCATTTGATGGGCACAAGTGGCTGCATTTGATTGCCACAAGTGGCTGCATTTGATTGCCATAAGTGGCTGCATATACTGGGTACAAGTGGCTGCATTTGACAGGCACAAGTGTCTGCATTTAATGAGAACAAGTGGATGCATATGATGGGCACAATGGCTGCATTTTATGGGCACAGTGAGGCTGCATTTGATAGGCACAGTGAGGCTGCAATTGATGGGGGGGTTCAGTATTTTTCAGTTTGTTTTTGCCCTCCAAAAAATTTGGAGCACCAGCCGCCACTGGATCCAACTGTTGAAGCAGATACAGGTAAGTCTTCATTTCCCATTAAATGTCCATGGTCTGTGTGTATAATGCCACGTACACACGGTCGGACTTTTCATCTACAAAAGTCAGACGGATGCCGACGGACCAAATCCGGTGGACAATCTGATCATGTGTGGGCTTCCCCGGACTTTCAGTGGACTTTTCCAGCCGCAAATCTGACGGACTTTAGATTTGAAACATACTTCAAATCTTTACGTCGTAACTCTGCCGGACCCAGAAATCCGCTCGTCTGTATGCTAGTCCGACGGACAAAAACTGACGCTAGGACAGCTATTGGCTACTGGCTATCAACTTCCTCGTTTTAGTCCGGTGTACGTCATCACGTACAAATCCGTCGGACTTTTGTGTGATCGTATGTAGGCAAGTCCGTTCGTTAGAAAGTCCGCCGCAAGTCCGCCAAAAGTCCGTCGAAAGTCCTTCGAAAGTCTGTCGGATGGGCTGTCGGACTTTTGTAGCCGAAAAGTCCGTCCTTGTGTACGCGGCATTAGGTTGGTGGTTGGAAAAATACGGATGAAAACACAGACGGGGACATGATGTATGATGACTTTATTGTATAGAGAAGGTACATCGTTTTTATTTTACATTTCCCTATATATGTTCTAATGTATCATTAATCATAATAATTATTGTATAAAGAATGCACACACTATTTTTATTTTACATTTTCCTTTATATATGTATATATATATATATATATATATATATATATATATATATATATATATATATATTCTATTTTATGAATATTATTATTAGAAGTAGTATTAGTATTATTATTACAGTATACTTATACTAGGATTTTCTATTTTTTTTTCCTCTCCTTGGTGGAGAAGATCCCTTCACTTCTGGTCCCAGTGATCTCATTGCAGTTGCTGCTCGTTACCTTTTCTACATAAATACAGAAATTTGGCCAAGCTTTATCTATATTACAAACATAACCGCATAAGGTGCTTAGTTATGGGCACGTTGTCTACATAATTTAATTTTTAGCTTCGGGTTTCCATGAATTAAAAGGAGACTTTGTGCTGTTGGGTACATCAGGAGAAGTATCCAGTAACAAACTGTAAAAGTATGATGTTGGTAAGAAGTCAATATTGCTGCTGCAACTGAAAGATAAAAAGTCAAATCCAGGACAAGTCTCATTATCATTATCCTGGTGGCCCGGATGTGTCCCTGGAGCTGAGATGACGTTAGGTGAGATTCACTGAGGTTTATCCTCCAGACGTGTCTCAGCAGTGATGTGACACATTGACCGATGCAGAGACAAGTCAGAATGGAGGGAAGAATACATCCAAAGAATGGGTTTAACATGGTGTAAGTGAAATTTATTGTAGTATCAAAATAAATGGAAAACAAAGTTCCGTTTTGTATATGATTGGCTTCTGTGAACCAGAAAAGTGGCAAAGCGATGATGATTGAGCCAAGAACTGACCCCACTATGAGCTGAGGAACAGAAGACATGAACATGGCTTTCATCCTCAGAAGATAAGGGTGGGTAAAGTTCACCAATCGGACATAGTAGAACATGGAGAGCCAAGTGGTGTTCCAGGTACTGGCATAGAAAAAAATGAACTGTAGGGTAAACATTAAAAGAAATATATTCTTACTAATGTTGAAGAACCTCACCAGAGTGTCCAGCATGCCATCAAATGACAGCCAGACCTGCAGGAAAATATTGGTAAGCGCTGAAGACATTTGGATTTGGTCACAGACAACTGAATTTCTGCTGTTTTTCCATTGTAACAAATACAAAGTCAGAAGTAAAGAATTGATCATTGTCCCGGATAGACCCGTGAGAAGTGAAAACACAAATATGAACATTTCTTGAGCTGTGAACATCGTGGAACAAGGAAGAGTGTTTGTTGGATTCTCCTTCTGCAGAGATAAGCTGGATAAAATAATAGTACAGATATAATGTGAAATCTGTCAGAGATTCAGAGAAGACGTATCATGGAATGCAAATCTCTCTGGGATTTGGTTGTCGGGTTTGATGGCCAGGAAACATCTCATCAGGTTGTATATCAAATCACTCGCTTCATCTGATCCTTGTTTGGTTTGTACCGGTAAGCTTAGGAACATATTCAAAAGAAATAGATCACGTTCTATAAAGCAAAAAAAGCTCAGCACAGTTTTGCCTTGTATTTTAGTCATAGTGAACATGGTGATCTTTTAAAGTAGATGTAGGGGCTCATTTGGATGGGCAGCTAGAGGTGGCTGGACTAGAGCATTCAGATGAGATCAAACCCAACATCTGGAAGCAGCATCCCTCTGTGCTATGGCCACATAAAAACTTTGCTCAGGGAGGCTTCTGGTTCTGGCGCTGTCTGAGGATGCAGAGAGTCCATATAGCTCCTGCCAAGCCCCACCAAATTTGCTGTACAAAGCCGCGCAAGTGCCCTACACCTCCTCGGCTTACCTCCCACTCAGCACCCAGTATCTGTGGTACTGTATCATATAGAAAGGTTTCTGGAACGCTCGCCGCTCACTTCAGCTCTCTCACCAGCTGGCCTCTTGAGAGTGCAGCTGAGCCGAATCCCATAATGGCCGCTCCTCCAGGCACAGAAAGCACTGACCCCCACTCTCCTCTGCCTCTGGCTCTGGAGGGAGACTCTACACCCGAATTGATTTGACATTAATAGAGCTCCTTACATCCAAGATTACTAAGGCAGTAGACAGAGCAGTTCTACAGGGCCTGACACGGTTTTGCATTGACTTGCAGGAGCAGACCAGCCGTAACCAACAGGCTAAACAGCGGGTCTCCTCCTTGGAGGATGACATGCACCAAGCCAAGGCTATCTCTATCAAACATCTTTGGAAAAAATAAATAAATATTTTTTACTTTCTGTTTTTAAACATATCCAATACAAATCTAATTTCTTCATAAATTTAGGCCAAAATGTATTTTGCTACATGTCTCAAGTTTTTGTGGGGGGAAACTATACTATTCGGGACACTGGTATAGTTACTACTAGTTCTACTAGTAATGGCGGTTATAGCGTGACTGTCAGGTGCGGGTATGGAGATCGAGATGCTAAGAGGGCTCCTCTTGCGGCTAAGTGCAGCGTGCCCCTGAAGTTGGAAACAGGGAGCGCGGTGCTCAAAGAAGCACAGTTTGCCAGGTGCTTGCTTGTAGTCAGATGAGCTGGCCACTGAGGGATTACTGTAGCAGGCTGAGCTGAACTTGCTGTGTTTGGGAAGTGGAGGAACCAGGAGCCAGGCCAGAGGTCATACAGAATAAGTCAGTCCAGAGCATAAACAGGGGTGAGCCAAGGTCATACACGGAAGACAGGAACAGAAGCAAAGTCCGGATGCAAGCCAAAGGTCAAACCGGGTGATCAGGAACAGAAACTGGGTCCAGAGGCAAGCCAAAGGTCAAACTGGGTGATCAGGAACAGAAGCAGGGTCCAGAGGCAAGCCAAAGGTCAAACTGGGTGATCAGGAACAGAAGCAGGGTCCAGAGGCAAGCCAAAGGTCAAACTGGGAGATCAAGGCAAGCCGGGTCAACAATGGGTAATCCACAGATCAGGAAACAGAGTCACAAGGCACACAGGGAAGATGAGATAATCCAGCAATGTTCTGTTGTCAATGGCTGGCTTAACTACTTCAGATCCGCACTATAGCCGAATGACGGCTACAGTCAGTCTGAGGGGGGAGGTGGAGACTTATCACCTGAGGGGGGAAAGTGAAGACTCATCACCTAAGGGGGGAGGTGGAGACTCATCACCAGAGGAGGGAAAGGCAGAGTCATATTACCTGAGAGGGAAGGGTGGAGACTCATCTGCTAAAGGGGAAGATGGAGACTATTCACCATAGGGGGGAAGGTGGAGACCCATCACCTGAGGGGGGAAGGTGGAGACTCATCACCTGAGGGGGGAGGTGGAGACTCGTCACCTGAGGAGGGAAAGGTGGAGTCATATTACCTGAGAGGAGAAGGTGGAGACTCATCTGCTAAAGGGAAAGGTGGAGACTAATCACCTGAGGGGGGAAGGTGGAGACTCATCACCTGAGGAGGGAACGGTGGAGTCATATTACCTGAGAGGGGAAGGTGGCGACTTATCACCTGAGGGGGGAGGTGGAGACTTATCACTTAAGAGGGGAAGGTGGAGACTCATCACCTGAGGGAGGAAGGTGGAGACTCATCACCTGAGGGGGGAAGGTGGAGACTCATCACCTGAGGGGGGAAGGTGGAGGCTTATCACCTGAGGGAGGAAGGTGGAGATTTATCACTTAACCACTTGACGACCGCCTCACACTGATATACGTCAGCAGAATGGCACGGGCAGGCAAAATCACGTACCTGGTATGTGATTGCCTTCCCGCGGGCGGGGGGTCCGATCGGACCCCCCTCGGTGCCTGAGGCGGTCGCCTTTGGTCTGGCAGCGATCAGAGATGAGGGGGAGGCCATCCGATCGTGGCCCCCCTTGCGATCGCTCCCAGCCAATGAGATGCTTCCCCTGCCTCTGTGTAGTACACAGAGGCAGAGGATGTGATGTCATCTCTCCTTGGCTCGGCAGTTTCTGTTCCGGCGCCGAGGAGAGAAGACTGAAATGTGAGTGCACAACACACACACATCACAGTAGAACATGCCAGGCACACATAACACCCCCCTTTACCCCCAGACCCCCCCCCCGATCACCCCCTAATCACCCCCCCTGTCACACTGACACCAAGCAGTTTTTTTTTTTTCTGATTACTGCATGGTGTCAGTTTGTGACAGTTACTGTGTTAGGGCAGTTAGTATTAGCCCCCTGTAGGTCTAGGGTACCCCCCTAACCCCCCTAATAAAGTTTTAACCCCTTGATCACCCCCTGTCACCAGTGTCGCTAAGCGATCATTTTTCTGATCGCTGTATTAGTGTCACTGGTGACGCTAGTTAGGGACGTAAATATTTAGGTTCGCCGTCAGCGTTTTATAGCGACAGGGACCCCCATATACTATCTTATAAATGTTTTAACCCCTTGATTGCCCCCTACTTAACCCTTTCACCACTGATCACCGTATAACCATTACGGGTGACGCTGGTTAGTTCGCTTATTTTTTATAGTGTCAGGGCACCCGTCGTTTATTACCAAATAAAGGTTTAGCCCCCTGATCACCCGGCGGTGATATGCGTCGCCCCAGGCAGCGTCAGATTAGCGCCAGTACCGCTAACACCCACGCACGCACCGTACACCTCCCTTAGTGGTATAGTATCTGAACGGATCAATATCTGATCCGATCAGATCTATACTAGCGTCCCCAGCAGTTTAGGGTTCCCAAAAACGCAGTGTTAGCGGGATCAGCCCAGATACCTGCTAGCACCTGCGTTTTACCCCTCCGCCCGGCCCATCCCACCCAAGTGCAGTATCGACCGATCACTGTCACTTACAAAACACTAAAACTGTGTAATTTGAGGGTCTATCCATACATGTTATAAGATGATTACAATTTTCTTACCTGACTGGATGTAAATATCCAGTCAGGTAAGAAAATTGTAATCATCTTATAACATGTATAAGGTTAAGAATTATGCAGGTTGTCATTGCTGACCACCTTCTATGAATAGCAGTTGCATGGATGCCTCAGGCCTCAATTCTTTCTGAAAAAAGTTTGGTCGAGCGGAGTGCTGGATCTGAGAAACTTCTTAGGTCCTGTTTACATGGAGAACTGTAGGTTTAGTAGGATTGATATAGTAGTTAGGTTTCTCCAAAACCAGATGTCCCCCTACCCACTGAGGAACTTCAGATGAAAACTGGAGATGAAGAAGAAAAGGTGCACCAAAAAGATGTACCATTAGGTCTCAAGATCCCTGCGATCGCTAACAGTTTTTTTGGTAGCGTTTTGGTGAACTGGCAAGCACCAGCGGCCTAGTACACCCCGGTCGTAGTCAAACCAGCACTGCAGTAACACTTGGTGACATGGCAAGTCCCATAAGTGCAGTTCAAGCTGGTGAGGTGGCAAGCACAAGTAGTGTCCCGCTGCCACCAAGAAGAAGACAAACACAGGCCCGTCGTGCCCATAATGCCCTTCCTGCTGCATTCGCCAATCCTAATTGGGAACCCACCACTTCTGCAGCGCCCGTACTTCCCCCATTCACATCCCCAACCAAATGCAGTCGGCTGCATGAGAAGCATTTTCTTTATGTCCTCCCGAGTACCCCTACCCAACGAACCCCCCCAAAAAAGATGTCGTGTCTGCAGCAAGCGCGGATATAGGCGTGACACCTGCTATTATTGTCCCTCCTGTCCTGACAATCCTGGTCTTTGCATTGGTGAATGTTTTGAACGCTACCATTCACTAGTGGAGTATTAGCGTAGGGTACAGCATTGCACAGACTAGGCACACTTTCACAGGGTCTCCCAAGATGCCATCGCATTTTGAGAGACCCGAACCTGGAACCGGTTACAGTTATAAAAGTTAGTTACAAAAAAAAGTGAAAAAAAAAAAATATATAAATTAAAAAAAAATAGTTGTCGTTTTATTGTTCTCTCTCTCTCTATTCTCTCTCTATTGTTCTGCTCTTTTTTACTGTATTCTATTCTGCAATGTTTTATTGTTATTATGTTTTATCATGTTTGCTTTTCAGGTATGCAATTTTTTATACTTTACTGTTTACTGTGCTTTATTGTTAACCATTTTTTTGTCTTCAGGTACGCCATTCACGACTTTGAGTGGTTATACCAGAATGATACCTGCAGGTTTAGGTATCATCTTGGTATCATTCTTTTCAGCCAGCGGTCGGCTTTCATGTAAAAGCAATCCTAGCAGCTAATTAGCCTCTAGACTTCTTTTACAAGCCATGGGAGGGAATGCCCCCCCCACCGTCTTCCGTGTTTTTCTCTGGCTCTCCTGTCTCAACAGGGAACCTGAGAATGCAGCCGGTGATTCAGCCAGCTGACCATAGAGCTGATCAGAGACCAGAGTGGCTCCAAACATCTCTATGGCCTAAGAAACCGGAAGCTACGAGCATTTTATGACTTAGATTTCGCCGGATGTAAACAGCGCCATTGGGAAATTGGGAAAGCATTTTATCACACCGATCTTGGTGTGGTCAGATGCTTTGAGGGCAGAGGAGAGATCTAGGGTCTAATAGACCCCAATTTTTTCAAAAAAGAGTACCTGTCACTACCTATTGCTATCATAGGGGATATTTACATTCCCTGAGATAACAATAAAAATGATTAAAAAAAAAATGAAAGGAACAGTTTAAAAATAAGATAAAAAAGCAAAAAAAAAAAAAGAAAAAAAAAAAAAAAAAAAAAGCACCCCTGTCCCCCCCTGCTCTCGCGCAAAGGCGAGCTCAAGCATCGGTCTGGCGTCAAATGTAAACAGCAATTACACCATGCATGTGAGGTGTCACCGCGAACGTCAGATCGAGGGCAGTAATTTTAGCAGTAGATCTCCTCTGTAAATCTAAAGTGGTAACCTGTAAAGGCTTTTAAAGGCTTTTAAAAATGTATGTAGTTTGTCGCCACTGCACGTTTGTGCGCAATTTTAAAGCATGTCATGTTTGGTATCCATGTACTCGGCCTAAGATCATCTTTTTTATTTCATCAAACGTTTGGGCAATATAGTGTGTTTTAGTGCATTAAAATTTAAAAAAGTGTGTTTTTTCCCCAAAAAATGCGTTTGAAAAATCGCTGCGCAAATACTGTGTGAAAAAAAAAAATGAAACACCCACCATTTTAATCTGTAGGGCATTTGCTTTAAAAAATATATAATGTTTGGGGGTTCAAAGTAATTTTCTTGCAAAAAAAAAATAATTTTTTCATGTAAACAAAAAGTGTTAGAAAGGGCTTTGTCTTCAAGTGGTTAGAAGAGTGGGTGATGTGTGACATAAGCTTCTAAATGTTGTGCATAAAATGCCAGGACAGTTCAAACCCCCCCAAATGACCCCATTTTGGAAAGTAGACACCCCAAGCTATTTGCTGAGAGTCATGTTGAGTCCATGGAATATTTTATATTGTGACACAAGTTGCGGGAAAAAGACAAATTTTTTTTTTTTTTTGCACAAAGTTGTCACTAAATGATATATTGCTCAAACATGCCATGGGAATATGCAAAATTGCACCCCAAAATACATTCTGTTGCTTCTCCTGAGTACGGGGATACCACATGTGTGAGACTTTTTAGGAGCCTAGCCACGTACGGGACCCCGAAAACCAAGCACCGCCTTCAGGCTTTCTAAGGGCGTAAATTTTTGATTTCACTCTTCACTGCCTATCACAGTTTCGGAGGCCATGGAATGCCCAGGTGGCACAAACCCCCCCCCCCAAATGACCCCATTTTGGAAAGTAGACACCCCAAGCTATTTGCTGAGAGGTATAGTGAGTATTTTGCAGACCTCACTTTTTGTCACAAAGTTTTGAAAATTGAAAAAGAAAAAAAAAATGTTTTTTCTTGTCTTTCTTCATTTTCAAAAACAAATGAGAGCTGCTAAATACTCACCATGCTTCTCCACAAATAGCTTGGGGTGTCTACTTTCCAAAATGGGGTCATTTGGGGGGTTTTTGTGCCACCTGGGCATTCCATGGCCTCCGAAACTGTGATAGGCAGTGAAGAGTGAAATCAGAAATTTACACCCTTAGAAATCCTGAAGGCGGGGATTGGTTTTCGGGGCCCCGTACGCAGCTAGGCTCCCAAAAAGTCCCACACATGTGGTATCACCATACTCAGGAGAAGCAGATAAATGTATTTTGGGGTGCAATTCCACATATGCCCATGGCCTGTGTGAGCAATATATCATTTAGTGACAACTTTGTGCAAAAAAAAAAAAAAAATTGGCACTTTCCCGCAACTTGTGTCAAAATATAAAATATTCCATGGACTCAACATGCCTTTCAGCAAATAGCCTGAGGTGTCTACTTTCCAAAATGGGGTCATTTGGGGGGGTTTTGTGCCATCTGGGCATTTTATGGCCTTCAAAACTGTGATAGGTAGTGAGGAGTGAAATCAAAAATTTACGCCCTTAGAAATCCTGAAAGCGGTGATTGGTTTTTGGGGCCCCATACGCGGCTAGGCTCCCACATGTCTCTCACATGTCTATAAGCGTATATTTATTGGTTTGCGCAAAAGTTATAGTGTCTACAAACTAGGGTACATTTTCTGGAATTTACACAGCTTTTAGTTTATGACTGCCTATGTCATTTCTTGAGGTGCTAAAATGGCAGGGCAGTACAAACCCCCCCAAATGACCCCATTTTGGAAAGTAGACACCCCAAGGAAATTGCTGAGAGGCATGTTGAACCCATTGAATATTTTTTTTTTTTGTTATTATTCAATCACTTGGGACAAAAAAAAATAAATATTCAATGGGTTCAACATGCCTCTCAGCAATTTCCTTGGGGTGTCTACTTTCCAAAATGGGGTCATAAAAGCTGTGTAAATTCCAGAAAATGTACCCTAGTTTGTAGACACTATAACTTTTGCGCAAACCAATAAATATACGCTTATTGACATTTTTTTTACCAAAGACATGTGGCCGAATACATTTTGGCCTAAATGTATGACTAAAATTGAGTTTGTTGGATTTTTTTAACAAACAGTAGAAAATATCATTTTTTTTCAAAATGTTCGCTCTTTTTCCTTTTATAGCGCAAAAAATAAAAACGGCAGAGGGGGGAGGTGGAGACTCATCACCTGAGGGGGGAAGGTGGAGACTCATCACCTGAGGGAGGAAGGTGGAGACTTATCACCTGAGGGGGAAGGTGGAGACATCACTTAAGAGGGGAAGGTGGAGACTCATCACCTGAGGGGGGAGGTGGAGACTTATCACCTGAGGGGGAAGGTGGAGACATCACTTAAGAGGGGAAGGTGGAGACTCATCACCTGAGGGGGAGGTGGAGACTTATCACCTGAGGAGGGAAGGTGGAGACTCATCACCTGAGGGGGGGAGGTGGAGACTCATCACCTGAAGAGGGAAAGGCAGAGTCATATTACCTGAGAGGGGAAGGTGGAGACTCATCTGCTAAAGGGGAAGGTGGAGACTAATCACCATAGGTGGAGACTCATCACCTGAGGGGGGAAGGTGGAGACTCATCACCTGAGGGGGGGTGGAGACTCATCACCTGAGGGGGGGAGTGGAGACTCCTTACCTGAGGGGGGAGGTGGAGACTCATCACCTGGGGGGGAAGGTGGAGACTTATCACTTAAGAGGGGAAGGTGGAGATTCTTTACCTGAGGGAGGAAGGTGGAGACTCATCACCTGAGGGGGGAAGGTGGAGACTTATCACTTAAGAGGGGAAGGTGGAGACTCATCACCTGAAGGAGGAAGGTGGAGACATCACCTGAGGGGGGAAGATGGAGACTCATCACCTGAGGGAGGAATGTGGAGACACGTCCCCTGAGGAGGGAAAGTTGGAGACTCATTACCTGAGAGGTTAAATTTCACAGTTAATTGGGTCACCTATTGTTTCTGTCTGTCTATGTGTTTATGCTTATGATAATGTGTAATACATTTTGTGGGCTCGGTGCCGGCAGTCTGACCTGGGGTGGGATGAATCACAACATTGTCGGGGTGGACAATGAGTCACCTAGGTGGCTAGTTGTTTAATTAGCTTAATGTTTACAGCTTGGATTTTTAGGGTAATATGATCAACCCATGTACATAAGTATCCCAGGCTCCTCCCATGTACATAAGTATCACAGGCTCCTCCCATGTACATAAGTATCACAGACTCCTCCCATGTACATAAGTATCACAGACTCCTCCCATGTACATAAGTATCCCAGGCTCCTCCCATGTACATAAGTATCACAGGCTCCTCCCATGTACATAAGTATCACAGACTTCTCCCATGTACATAAGTATCACAGGCTCCTCCCATGTACAAAAGTATCACAGGCTCCTCCCATGTACATAAGTATCACAGTCTCCTCCCATGTACATAAATATCACAGACTCCTCCCATGTACATAAATATCACAGACTCCTCCCATGTACATGAGTATCACAGACTCCTCCCATGTACACAAGTATCACAGGCTTCTCCCATGTACATAAGTATCACAGACTCCTCCCATGTACATAAGTATCACAGGCTCCTCCCATGTACATAAGTATCACAGGCTCCTCCCATGTACATAAGTATCACAGACTCCTCCCATGTACATAAGTATCACAGGCTCCTCCCATGTACATAAGTATCACAGACTCCTCCCATGTACATAAGTATCACAGGCTCCTCCCATGTACAAAAGTATCAGAGGCTCCTCCCATGTACATAAGTATCACAGTCTCCTCCCATGTACATAAATATCACAGACTCCTCCCATGTACATAAATATCACAGACTCCTCCCATGTACATGAGTATCACAGACTCCTCCCATGTACATAAGTATCACAGACTCATCCCATGTACATAAATATCACAGACTCCTCCCATGTACAAAAGTATCACAGGCTCCTCCCATGTACATAAGTATCACAGGCTCCTCCCATGTACATAAGTATCACAGACTCCTCCCATGTACATAATTATCACAGACTCCTCTAATGTACATAAGTATCACAGACTCCTCCCATGTACATAAATATCACAGACTCCTCCCATGTACATAAGTATCACAGGCTCCTCCCATGTACATGAGTATCACAGACTCCTCCCATGTACATAAGTATCACAGGCTCCTCCCATGTACATAAGTATCACAGGCTCCTCCCATGTACATAAGTATCACAGACTCCTCCCATGTACATAAGTATCACAGGCTCCTCCCATGTACATAAGTATCACAGACTCCTCCCATGTACATAAGTATCACAGGCTCCTCCCATGTACATAGGTATCACAGGCTCCTCCCATGTACATAGGTATCACAGACTCCTCCCATGTACATAAGTATCACAGACTCCTCCCATGTACATAAGTATCACAGGCTCCTCCCATGTACATAAGTATCACAGGCTCCTCCCATGTACATAAGTATCACAGGCTCCTCCTATGTACATAAGTATCACAGACTCCTCCCATGTACATAAGTATCACAGGCTCCTCCCATGTACATAAGTATCACAGCCTTTGCTCAATACTCAGCCCCTTTGGCACCAATTACAGCCTCAAGTCTTGTTGAGTATGATGCTACAAGCTTGGCACACCTATTTTTGGGCAGTTTCTCCCATTCTTCTTTGTAGGACCTCTCAAGCTCCAACAGGTTGGATGGGGAGCGTCGGTGTACAGCCATTTTCAGATCTCTCCAGAGATGTTCAATCGGGTTCAAGTCTGGGCTCTGGCTGGGTCACTCAAGGACATTCACAGAGTTGTCCTGTAGCTACTCCTTTGTAATCTTGGCTGTGTGCTTAGGCTCATTATCCTTTTGGAGGATGAACCTTCTCCCCAGTCTGAGGTCCAGAGCACTCTGGAGCAGGTTTTCATCATGGATGTCTCTGTACATTGCTGCATTCATCTTTCCCTCCATCCTGACTAGTCTCCCAGTTCCTTTCGCTGAAAAACATCCCCACAGCATGATGCTGCCACCACCATGCTTCACTGTTGGGATGGTATTGACCAGGTGATGAGTGGTGCCTGGTTTCCTCCAGACATGATGTTTGCCATTCAGGCCAAAGAGTTCAATCTTTGTTTCAACAGACCAGAGAATTTTGTTTCTCATGGTCTGAGAGTCCTTCAGGTGCCTTTTGAAAAACTCCAGGTGAGTTGTCATGTGCCTTTTACTAAGGAGTGGCTTCCGTCTGGCCACTCTACCATACAGGCCTGATTGGTGGAGTGCTGCAGAGATGGTTGCTCTTCTGGAAGGTTCTACTCTCTTCACAGAGAAACACTGGAGCTCTGTCAGAGTGAACATCGGGTTCTTGGTCACCTCCCTGACTTAGGCCCTTCTCCCCCAATCGCTCAGTTTGGCCGGGTGGCCCACTCTAGGAAGAGTCCTGGTGGTTCTGAACTTCTTTCATTTACAGATGATGGAGGCCACTGTGCTCATTGGGACCTTCAATGCTGCAGACATTTTTCTGTACCCTTCCCCAGATCTGTGCCTCCATACAATCCTGTCTCAAAGGTCTACAGACAATTCCTTGGACTTCATGGCTTGGTTTGTGCTCTGACATGCACTGTTATCTGTGAGATCTTATATAGACAGGTGTGTGCCTTTCCAAATCATGTCCAATCAACTGAATTTACCACAGGTGGACTCCAATCCAGTTGTAGAAACATCTCAAGGATGATTAGTGGAAACAGAATGCACCTGAGCTCAATTCTGAGTGCCATGGCAAAGGCTGTGATACTTACAGTATCTCTCAAAAGTAAGTACACCCCTCACATTTTTGTAAATCTTTTCTTTTATCTTTTCATGTGACAACACTGAAGAAGACACTTTTCTACAATGTAGAAGTGTACAGCTTGTATAATAGTGTAAATTTACTGTTCCCTCAAAATAACTCAACACACAGCCATTAATGTCTAAACCGCTGGTAACAAAAGTGAGGACACCCCTAAGTGAAAATGTCCAAATTGGGACAAAAGTGTCAATATTTTGTGTGGTCACCATTATTTTCCAGCACTGCCTTAACACTCTTGGGCATGGAGGTCACCAGAGCTTCACAGGTTGTCACTGGAGTCCTCTTCCCCTCCTCCATGACGACATCACGGAGCTGGTGGATGTTAGAGACCTTGCGCTTCTCCACCTTCTGTTTGAGGATGTCCCACAGATGCTCAATAGGGTTTAGGTCTGGAGTCATGCTTGGCCAGTCCATCACCTTTACCCTCAGCTTCTTTAGTAAGGCAGTGGTGGTCTTGGAGGTGTGTTTGGGGTGGTTATCATGTTAGAATACTGCCCTGCGGCCCAGTCTCTGAAGGGAGGGGATCATGCTCTGCTTCATTATGCCACAGTATATGTTGACATTCATGGTTCCCTCAATGATCTGTAGCCCCCCAGTGCCGGCAGCACTCATGCAGCCCCAGACCATGACACTCCCACCACCATGCTTGACTGTAGACAAGACACACTTGTCTTTGTCCTCCTCACCTGGTTGCCCCCACACACGCTTGTCACCATCTGAACCAAATACGTTTATCTTGGTCTCATCAGACCACAGGACATGGTTCCAGTAATCCATGTCCTTAGTCTGCTTGTCTTCAGCAAACTGTTTGTGGACTTTCTTGTACATCATCTTTAGAAGAGGTTTCCTTCTGGGATGACAGCCATGCAGACCAATTTGATGCAGTGTGCGGCGTACGTATAGTGTAATTTCTTGAGTGTTGTCACATGAAAAGATAGAATAAAATATTTACAAAAATGTGAATGATTGGTGTACTTACTTTTGTGAGATAATGTATTAACCACTTGAAGACCCAGCCTTTTCTGGCACTTTAGAACCCCCAAACATTATATCTTCTGTTTCAGCAGAGACCCTAGAGAATTAAATGACAATCGTTGCAATATTTTACGTTACACGGTATTTGCACAGCGGTCTTTCAAATGGCAATTTTTTTGGAAAAAATACACTTTAATTATAAAAAAAAGCAAAATACAATATTTGACCCAACTGTTTTGCATAATGTGAAAGATGATGTTACGCCGAGTAAAGAGATACCTAACATGACGCGCTTTAAAATTGTTGCCATTCAACGATCGTTGAATGGCAACAAACTACAGTACTTAAAAATCTCCATAGTCCATGCTTTAAAAATGTTTACAGGTCACCTGTTTAGAATTACAGAGGAGGTCTAGGGCTAGAATTATTGCTCTCGCTCTGATGTTCGCGGCGATACCTCACATGTGTGTTTTGAACACCGATGACATATGCGTGCGTGCGCAACCTACGTATGCGTTCACTTCTGTGCGCAAGCTCCTAGGGACAGGACGATTTTTTTAAAAATTCTTATTTAATTTACTTCTTATTTTTTATTTTTACACTGTCCCTTTAATTTAATTTTTTTTTTCACTTATATTCCTATTACAAGGAAGGTAAACATCCCCTGTAATAGAAATAAAGGATGACAGGTTCTCTTTATGAAGAGATCTGGGGTCAAAAAGACCCCAAATCTCTCCTTTAAAGCGGAGTTCCGCTTAAAAAAAAAAAATTCAGCAGCTACAAATACTGCAGCTGCTCACCTTTAATAGTCGGACACATACCTGTCCCAGGGTCCAGCGATGCGGGGGAACGAAGCCCCGCTCCTCTCCTCCTCCTCTCTGCGGCACCGGCATTGTAACTGTGGGGCGCCTCGCTGTGACTTCACAGCCGGGCACTCACTGTGCATACGCGAGCCGCGCCGCCTGCCGTGACTGGCCGGGCAATCATCTGGGACCTGTCACGTGTCCCAGATGATTGCCGAGAGGGAGGGGGTAGAGGTGACCTCCCTTCAGGTGCCCTGGGGGGAAGTGGAAGCTGGGACCCTCTGAAAAGAGGGTTTCCGTCCCCCCCCCCCAAAAAATGACATGCCAAATGTATCATGTCAGGGGGTCACCTCCCTTAAAGCGGAAGTTCCATTTTTGGGTGGAACTTCGCTGTAACTTTAAAAGCAAAAGATCAAAAATGGTTGCTTTAACAAAAAATAAATAAATAAATATTTACTCTGGCCCGGAAGAAGGAAGTGATGTCAGACGTTGCTTTGGTCCTCCAAGGGCACAGAGATGAGAGATGGCCAGCTTGGCTCCACTCTTCTCAATGCTCAGCTAATGGCAGCATCGGATTGCTCTCAGGCTTTCCGATGGGTCAGGTAATTCATTCCATGTATTAAGGTGAAAAATCTTCTGTAGTTCTGCAGCCCCCCCAGTCCCCCCGTTTTACTTACCTGAACCCTGGAGACGAGCACAGCAGCTCTAGCTGGTGTCTCGTGTCCTGATTGGATAGATTAATAGCAGCCATTAGCTCCCGCTGCTGTCAATCAAACCCAATGATGCGGGAGATGGGGGGCGGGCCGAGTCTTGCATTCTGTGTCTATGGGCGCAGGACTCGGGGGCGCGCCCGCACGGGTGTCCACCAAAGGAGAGCACTTCTTCAATGTGGGCCCTCGATGCGGGGAGGAGCCACCAGTGCCGATGAGGGACCCCTGAAAATGAGGATCGGGTGCCACTCTCTGCAAAACCAACTGCACAGAGGAGGTAAGTAGGGATGAGCTTGATGTTTGGGTCGAACATGAGTTCGACTCGAACATCGGGTGTTCGCCCATTCGCTGAATATTGAACAATATGGGGCGTTCGTGGGAAATTCAGTTGCCCGCGGAACACCCCATAATGCACTGTGAGATTGCAGTGCATTGCTGTATGATGATTGGCCAAAGCATGCACCTGACCTGCATGCTTTGGCCAACCACAGCGCCCTCAGCTAAGAGAGCCATAATTGGCCAAAGGCAGGGTGCCTTTGGCCAATCATGGCTCAGGGGGACTAAGTCCACACCCCACACTATATAAGGCTGCCTGCATGACGGCCTTGTGTAGTGTTGTTAGCGTGGACGGAGTCATAGCGTGATTTAGATTTCAACAGGAAGGTTATTCAGTTAGTGGCAGTGTATTTAATATATATATATATATATATATATATATATATATACAGTCAGTCTAATATATATATATATATATATATATATATATATATATATTCTGCATCCAGTCAGTGTAGCCTAGAGATCTACATTCTACAGTGCATTCTGTGGTGTACTATTTCTAATCTACTTCACTACTTCAGGCAGTGTATTTGATATACAAATACAGACAGTCTAGTATATATATATATATATATGTATATATATATATATATATATATATATATATATATATATATATATATATATATATATATATACACACTCTGCAGCATCCAGTGTAGCCTATATCTACAGTGCATTCCGTGGTTTACTGTTTCTACTACTTTTCTGGTGGTGTACACAATACAGTGCAGTGTGGTTTTGCCAAACAAAATATACATCATGTCCGGAAGGCCACCAAGGAGAGGCAGACGCTCTCAGGCCACTAAAAGAGGGCAAGCAGGCTCTGTGTCTACAGTCAACAGTGCTGATCATGGCCATTATGCATCCTCTGCAGGTGGCCGTGGGGCACGCTTGTCCTTTTTTTCTATTGCTGGCCGTGTTATTGAGCCAGAACATGCAGAAGAGTTGGTGGAGTGGATAACAGAGCCGTCCTCATCCTCCCCATCCTCTGTCACCCAGGCTCAGAGTAGTTTGCCTTCCAATGCAGCTGCCAAAGTGGCTTATTCCACCAGCTCCTTGTCCACAGTCACTCCTTCCGTAGCCCCACCATCATGCATGGAGGAGTCCCCCAAACTATTTGACCACAGTGTTGGGTACATGCTGCTGGAGGATGCACAGTGATTAGAAGGCTCCGATGTTGGTTCCCAGGTTGAGGAAGGGAGTAATGTGAGCCTAGAGAGAGGGGGTGCCCAAGAAGGACAAGAAACTGGCAGTCATGTTTCCCCCGCCGCAGCATACTGCCAAGTTTGCTCCAGTGACGAGGGGGGAGGGGATGATGAGGTCACTGACTCAACTTGGGTGCCTGATATAAAGAGAGGAGGAGGAGGAGGCACAACTCCAATGAGGCAAGATGTCCTCTTGGGTGCAGCTTAAGGGCAGCCACCCTACTGCATCACACCGCAGAGCTCCGCAGGTGCAAGGCGCTGCTGACTCCCCGCTGATTTTGATAAGTTCCTTGGTGTGGGCCTTTTTTTACATGTGTGCAGCAGATCGCACCATTGCTGTTTGCAACCTATGTCTGAAGTGGATCAAGCATGGACAAAACAGCAGCTGCTTGGGCACCACATGTTTGACCAGACATATGACGACCCTCCCATGCAGTCAGTTGGCAACAGCACTTGAAAGACCCACATCAAAGAAAAAGGCAGACTTCTCCTTGCTCCTCATCTGGGATCTCCAACCCCACTATACCTCCAGTCCTCTCAAAAGCCTGCACTGAGAGGAATGAAGGTATAACAATATGTGTCCCAAGTACTTGCAGCCAATCTGCCATCAGTACAAATCCATCTGATTTTAGCAGGTAAATTTCCCTACCCCAGTTGCAGAACCATAAAAAGAATTTCGGTCCCAGCCATCCACATGCTCACCATCTGAATGCTAGCCTGGCCAAATTGCTGCAATTGCTGCCTTTTCAGCTGGTAGACTCTGCCCCCTTCCGTGAATTTGTGGAATGTGCTGTACCTCAGTGGCAGGTTCCAAAACGCCATTTCTTTTCACGGAAGCCCATACTGGCTCTCTACCGGCATGTGGAAGGCAATGTTTTGGCCTTGTTGGACAGGGTGATCAGCAGTAAGGTGCATATTACTGCTGACTCATGGTCCAGCAAGCATGGACAGGGACGTTACCTTTCTTTCATAGCGCACTGGGTAACTCTGCTGGCAGCTGGGAAGGATGCAGGACAGGGTTCAGTATTGTTGGAGCTTGTTCCGCCACCATGCCTTTAAAATGCTAGTGGTGATTCTGCCACAGCTCTCTCCTCCACCCCCTCCTCTTCTTCTTTCTCTATGGCCTCTTCTGCAGATTTGTCCTCTGAACCAGCGGTGCTCCGTAAGTGTTCAAGGGGCTATGCAAGCACTCAGGCAAAAAGATGCCATGCGGTGCTTGAGTTGGTCTGCCTAGGGGACAGGAGCCACCCTGGGGCAGAGATTCTGTCAGCTCTGCAGGGGCAGGCTCAGAGGTAGTTGAAGCCAAGCCAGCTTCAGCCAGGAATGGTTGTATGCAACAATGGCACCAACCTTCTCTCCACCCTCCAACAGGGACACTTGACCCATGTTCCATGTTTGGCACACATCCTGAATTTGGTGGTGCAGTGGTTCTTGAGCAGGTAACCAGGCTTACAGGATCTCCTGAGGCAGGCCAGAAAAGTCTGTGGTCATTTCCACCGGTTATACAATGCCAGTGCTCGGCTGTCTGATATTCAAAGGGAATGCAACCTGCCCACCAACCGCCTCATTTATGACATGCCCACCAGGTGGAACTCTACATTGGCAATGCTGCAGTGGCTGCACTCGCAGCAGAGGACCATCAATGAGTTCCTGTGCGAGTATGGCACCAGGACAGGGGAGCTTTACTTTTTTTCGCCACACCAGTGGCTACTGATAAAGGATGTATGCACTGTCCTGTCACCATTTAAGGTGGCCACGTGGATGGTGAGCAGCGACAATGCATGCATCAGTGATACTGTCCCTCTTGTCTTCCTGTTGGAGCATACGCTTTGTGGAATAATGGACAGGTCACTTGAGGCAGAACAGCGGGAGGAAGAGGAGGACTTCTTTACCTCTCAAGACCCTCTTTATCCAGATAGCATTCTTGTGGGCCCGCCAAAAACACAGGAAGAAGAGGAGGAGGAGGATTGTGTCAGCATGGGCGTGGAGTATAAAACTCAGCAGCAGTCTTCAAGGGATGGTTTTCAGTCCCTAGAAACCCAAGGAGTTGTACATGGTTGGAAGGAGGTAGTTTCTGACAATGTCATCCTCAGTGACCAAGAGGACTCACAATTGAATGTGTCTGCAAACTTACGCTGCATGGCCTGCCTGATTCTGCAAAGCCTGCAAAAGGACCCTAGGATTCTTGGTATCAAGAAGAGGGATAATTACTGGCTGGCAACCCTTCTTGATCCACGTTACAAGGGTAAGGTTGCAGAATTCATCCTGCCTTCTCAGAGGGAGCAGAGGATGAAACATCTTCAGGAGACCATGAAGAAAGATTTGTGCAATGCGTTTCCAGATCCTGTGAGGTTACAATTTCCTGGTGCTGGACAACGTGTTGCTGAGGCTTCGGTCAGTCAGACGAAGATTGGTGGAGAAGGTGGCTGGCTGACCGATGCCTTTAGACAATTTTTTAGTCCTCAGCGCCAAGGTCTGATCGGTTCCAGCAACCATCGCCAACGTCTGCATTACACGGTGCAGGAATATCTTGGGGCAAGAGTAGACTTGGAGACCTTTCCAAAAGACCATCCACTGGGTTACTGGGTCTTGAGGATGGACCACTGGCCGGAACTTGCTCAATATGCAACTGAGCTACTGGCCTGTCCTGCGTCCAGTGTTCTTTCTGGATGCACATTCAGTGCTGCTGGAGGGTTTGTAACGGATCATAGAGTGCGCCTGTCCACAGACTCCATTGATAGGCTCACATTCATAAAAATGAATCAGTCTTGGATCGGCAGCAGCTATCAAACACCTGATGCTGATGTAACTGATTGATTTTTCTATGGACGAGGGATCCCTTGAAGACTGACTATGCTGAGTGACTATCCTATTCCTCCTCAAACTTGATGATGCTAGCTGACCAACAATATTTTTGGTTTAGGGCACCACCACCACTGCCTAAGGCCCAATTTTTCTGCCCCTGTTTAACAGGGGCATGTAATTACAATGTTTGATCAAATATTTCACAGCAGGGCCCGTTCCTTCGCCCAAAAAGTGTAACTGAGGGCTTACAGTGTTCTGGCACTGCCACCACTTAAGGCCCAATTTTCTGCAGAGTATATAGGGCAGGCCGTATAGTATATATACTTCTGTTCAGATTATATATAGTGCCTGGGGGCCCCCCACACCATTTTATTTTTTAAATTTGGGTGCAGGGTTTCCCTTATTATCCATACCAGACCCAATGATCCTTGTAATGGGCTGGGGGGGGACCCATGCCGTTTTTCTCAATGATTTTCATATATATTGCCGGGACCCGACAATACATTACAGCCGCAAGCAGTGTTACACGACTTTTTTTCCTTTAGAAATGTAATTTTGCTGCGGTATTGTTCTAAACACGGGAAACACGCGCCACTTTGCAAGCATACTATAGACACCCCCAGGCATGATATTTCATTTTTATTGTTTCACTTTAATCATTCTTAAAATCACTGCTCCCAAAAAAACGGCCGTTTTTCAAAAACTTTTTTTTTTGCATTGATCCATGTCCCCTGGGACAGGACCCGGGTCCCCAAACACTTTTTAGGGCAAAAACTTGCATATAAGCCTTTAGAATTAGCACTTTTGATTTTTCACGTTTGTGTCCCATAGACTTTAACGGTGTTTGCATGTTCAAACAAACTTTTTGGAATGTTCGCATGTTCTGGTGTGAACTGAACCGGGGGGGGGGGGGTGTTCAGCTCATTCCTGGAGGTAAGTATGACATGTTTGTTATTTAAAAAAAAACCGCGAGGGTTTAGTAACCCTTTAAGCATTATTATAAGAGCTGCTCTGTGCTGAATACAATTTTTTTATTGTTGTACTTTATGCTTTGCTATATGTCCCCCACTGCAGTGTCCAGCCCCCCATGGCATCTGTTTGATTACCCCCTAGACAGACACACACACAGAAATATCCAAAGACACCGGTGTGCCGGCGGGTAACACGAATCTCCGCCATGACTAGGATTACATGGAGCTCAGTACAGATCATCTGTATAATGAAGAACATAGACATGAAGTACGATACGTCTCATAAAAATAACCTTCATTTCCATAAAGATGAAGGAGATCTCCACTGTGACTGTGGAATTTTCTCTCTCGTGTTCTCCGACTGCCTGGAAAAACCAAAGCCAGGCTCATGTGATGGGTCCGGGTTCATCTAAAAAAGAAAATTGTTATTAATTGTATCTTCTGTGAAATACCTCATTGAAAGTACAGAGAGAGACGTATTTATAAAGGATCTGATTGCTCAGTAACACTCACTCTATTTGGAAGCACATTCACCAGGTGAAAAAAAAAAAAACGCACTAGCGATGAGCCGAACTCCCCCGGGGTTCGGCCTGGTATAGGTTTGGCAAACTTCAAAGAAGTTCAGATGTTGAACCCAACTGAAAACAACAGGAAAGAACCTGTAGGATTAAAAATGTCCATTTTCTGGGCTAACAGGCAAGGCAGAGTGTATTAAAAAATAGCATGGGAGGGGGCGGAGTTTACACTAATTAACCACTTAAGGACCGAGCCTCTTTTTTTAGATGTGGTGTTTACAAGTTAAAAACAGGGTTTTTTTTGCTAGAAAATTACTTAGATCCCCCAAACATTATACTTTCTTTTTCTAACACCCTAGAGAATAAAATGGCGGTCGTTGCAATACTTTCTGTCACACCGTATTTGCGCAGCGGTCTTACAAGCGCACTTTTTTTTTTTTTTTAAAAATACACTTTTTTTAATTAAAAAAATAAGACAACAGCAGCCCATTTTTTTTTAATATTGTGAAAGATAATGTTACGCCGAGTAAATTGATACATGTCACGCTTCAAAATTGCGCCTGCTCGTGGAATGCCGACAAAGTTTTTTTTTTAAATTGTTTGTTTATTGAAAGTTTACAATGTTAGACAATGATATAGCAATATACATGCAAATCAAATGAAATAACGTAAGGAGAAAGTCCATCTCAAGGAATCCACATCATCACACTATATGAATAATCATGGATAGAAATAAAGTAACAAGTGATTGACAGACAAAATATACACATCTGGTGGAGGGGAGAAAAGTTAGTTCAAAAAGAAATCAGCAAAAATGTATTCAAGATATTGGTTAACTACGTGAGCGCCATGTCTGTTTGGGTTTCTCCAAATTGTATTCAGAAGCATCCCAGGGATCCCAGATTTTATCAAAACTAGGAAGAGTTTCCTCAATAATAGCCGTAAGATGTTCCATCCTACGAATATCCCCTATGATATTTAGAAATTGTGCAAAAGTAGGGGGAGCATTGGTCAACCAGCACTGGGGAATGGCCCTTTTAGCTGCTAGCAAAATGAAGGCCATCAATTACCTGTGAAGCTTGGACATTTTTTGGATCGGGAGGCCTAGTAGAAGATATATTGGTTGGAAAGGGATGGAAAGGTTCAATATTTTCTCTAATAATGTGTGAATCTGTGTCCAAAAAGACAACAATACGAGGCAATCCCAAAATATACGATAATGAGTGCCTACAGACACCCCACATCTCCAACATAAACCTGAAGTTGTCAATTTATGTTCCATCAAGAAATCTGGAGCCCTATACCAAAACATACAGATTTTATAGGCAGTTTCTTTTTGGGTCACACATCTGGATACTTTAGAAGTAGCGTCCCAGATCTCTCTCCACTCTTGTAGAGCAATAGGCCGATCTAAGATGTGGGACCATTTACGCATGTATGGGTGGGTGTGCTCCGTAATAGGAGGGGTTTCTTGCAATATTTTATATATAGTGGAAATTAGACTGGGTTCGTGAGGACCTCTGGAGCACGTCAGTTCAAATTGTGTGGGTATGGAAAGTGTCAGTTGTGGTAATTTTTTTGAGAAAAAAAGTTTAATTTGAAGAAATGAGTAAAAGAGATTCTTCGGGATTCCATGCTTAGATTGTAGTTCTGGGAAGGTATATATTCTGTGTGTCAACGGATGGACTATATGACGTAGCTGGAATATACCTGCTTTTGTCCAAGGTAACATAGCTTCGAAGGATAGACTATCAGGGATTTCTGGGTTAAAAGTGATATTTATTAAAGGAGAACATGGGGATGCAAGTGGATATTTACCCGAACATTTTTTCCAAATTGAGAGAGTAAAAAGCATTGGATTTAGGCATATCTTACGCAGTTGGGCGAAAGATTTATCAGTAGATGGCCATAACAAGCTACATGGATGAGCTGGGATTGTAATGCTCATCTCAATTTTGGACCAACGATTAGGTACTAATCTAGACGTCCAAGAGGCTATAGGCCTCAGGTGTGTAGCATAATAATATTTGATTATGTCCGGTGCTCCTAGGCCACCTCTAGCTGGGGATGTAAGGAGAATTGAGCTGGCTATTCTATGGGATTTATTATCCCATATAAAATTCAAAAAACTTCTCTGGAGGATTTTGAGCTGAGACATCAGGACCATCACTGGCAAGGTTTCAAAGAGATATAAAAGTTTTGGGAGAATCAACATTTTTAGGACGTTTACCCTACCTAGAAGGGAGAGAGGGAATTTCGTCCAGATTTTCAATAGATTGTTGATTTCAGTGAACATAGGAGGGAAATTTGCTTGGAAAAGGGTAGAATACGAAGGAGTCAAATAGACCCCAAGGTATTTTAATGACTGAGGACACCATCGATAATTAAAATTGCCTTGTAGGGTCAAGAGTACATCTGCCGAAATATTAATAGGGAGCGCAGTTTTGGATGAGTTGATTTTATAACCTGAAATATCTCCAAATAAGGCCAAGGTTGTGTGTAGTGAAGGAAGTGATATGTGAGGGTGAGGTGAAGTTAAGAGAATGTCGTCCGCGAAAAGTGATAGTTTGTATTCCCGTTGTCTCAACTGAACTCCACTTATGTCTGGATGGGATCTGATAGCCTCTGCTAGGGGTTCTAAGCTAAGGATAAAAAGAAGGGGAGAGAGGGGGCAACCCTGGCGAGTACCATTAGTTAGAGTAAATGATGGAGACACATGGGAAGCCATCTGCACTTGGGACGAGGGTGAGGAATAAAGTGCTTTTAGCGCTTGTACAAAGGGGCCAGAAAAGCCATATCTACGTAAAATAGCAAACAGGAATGACCAATTCAAGCGGTCAAACGCTTTCTGAGCGTCTAGGCTAAGAATCAAGGCAGGCTTCTTAGTTTTCGTCAGGAGATAAATAAGATCAACTGTTCTCCTAGTGTTGTCTCCTGCCTGTCTAGCGGGGACAAACCCGACCTGGTCCCTATGCACAAGCGATGGGAGGAGAGAGGAAAGTCTATTGGCCAAGATTTTAGTGAAAATTTTATAGTCAGAATTAAGAAGGGCAATGGGGCGATAATTATCTGGTAAAGAGGGATCCTTCCCGAGCTTTGGAATGACTGTAATGAAGGCGTGAAGAAATTGGGAGTGGGGTATTTTACCTGACATTAGCGAAGAGAACAGATTAGCCATATGGGGTAATAGAACTGGGAGGAAACCTTTGAAGTAAGGGTAAGAAAGTCCATCAGGGCCAGGAGCTTTGTGATTAGGAAGCTGATTCACCAACTTAGTAATCTCTTCAACAGAAATGGGGGCATTTAGACCTATGCGGTCCTCAGTGGATATTGTGGGGAGTCTCAAAGATTCTACGAAGGAGTCAAATTTTTCCTGGATAAATTGAAAATTCGGGTCTGTTGATAGACAGTTGTACAAACCTTGGTAAAAGTCACCAAAGACCCTTGACATATTACGAGGACAATATGTGGGTTCACCGTTAGACTGTATTAAACGGTCAGGAGTGGATGTAAATGCTCTAGGTCTCAGTTTGTTAACCAACATTCTATGAGGCTTGTTTGCAAACTCATAAAACTTTCGCTTGGACCATAGATTGGATTTGGTAAATTTGGTCAGGTCCAAGGATTTGATGCGATTACGCAGTGAGACCACAGTTCTAAGGCGGGACACCATAGGGAGGCTGAGTAGGCAGTTCTCTGCTTTAGATAGATCATCTAAAAGGGATGATCTCTGAAGTTCACAATCTCGTTTGTAACGAGAGCCTGCAGAGATGCACTCTCCTCTAAAAAAAGCCTTATGGGCTTCCCATAGGGTGAACGCCCCAGAGACTGAACCCTCATTAAATTCAAAGAACTCCTTCAACTTTCCCTGTAAATGGAGATGAATCTCAGGTACCTTGAGAAGAGACTCATTAAGGCGCCAATGGCATGTTCTAGGTGTGGGCTTTGACAGAAGGAGATCTAGAGCAATGGGTGCATGATCTGACCAAGTTATAGGATGTATTTCGGAGTTTACCACATAGGGTAGAAGGGGAGCTGAGACAAAGAAATGATCTAATCTGGTATATAATTTATGAGGTGGAGAGTAAAATGTAAATTGTTTGGCCAACGGGTGTTTTACCCTCCACGTGTCAAACAAATTATGAGATCTTATCAATTTCCTGAATGCAGTGGAAAGCTTCTGAACCTGAGGGGATGGAGCATGTGGGCGAGTCTATCCCTAGTTGGTGACATACAAACATTAAAGTCTCCTCCATGGCGACAAACTTTTACCCTTAAAAATATACATAGACGACGTTTAAAAAAATTCTACAGGTTGCATGTTTTGCGTTACAGAGGAGGTCTAGGGCTAGAATTATTGCTCTCACTCTACTGATCACGGCGATACCTCACATGTGTGGTTTGAACACCGTTTTCGTATGTGGGCACTACTCACGTATGCGTTTGCTTCTGCGTGCGAGCTCGGCGGGACGGGGAGCGTTTAAACTTTTTTTTTTTTATTTATTTTACCTTTTATTTTTTATTTTTTTTACACTGTTTAAAAAAAAAATGTGTCACTTTTATTCCTATTACAGGGAATGTAAACATCCCTTGTAATAGTAAAAAGCATGACAGGACCTCTTAAATGTGAGATCTGGGGGGTCAAAAAGATCTCACATCTCATATTTACACTAAAATGCAATAAAAAAAATGTCATTTAAAAAATTGAAAAAAAAAAATGACCCTTTAAGAGCTATGGGCGGAAGTGACGTTTTGACGTTGCTTCTGCCCTGCAGTGTCATGGAGACGGGTGGGGGCCATCTTCCCCTCACTCGTCTCCATACACAGCCACGGGAAGGATCCGATTGCCTCCACCGTTGGCGATGGCTCTGGTAAGCGGCGGAGGGCACCAGATCACGGCGGGAGGGAGGGGCCCTCTCCCGCCACCTATAAAAGTGATCTTGTGGCAAATCCGCCGCAGAGACCACTTTTATCTTGTACCGGACCACCGCAGAAACCAATTTTATCTTGTACCGGACCACCGCAGAAACCACTTTTATCTTATACCGGACCGCCGCAAAAAAACATTTTTATCTTGTACCGGACCGACCGCGGAGGCCACTTTTATCTTGTACCAGACCGCCGCAGAAACCACTTTTATCTTGTACCAGACCGCCGCAGAGACCACTTTTATTTTGTACCGGACCAACCACAGAGACCACTTTTATCTTGTACCGGACCAACCGCAGAGGCCACTTCTATCTTGTAACGGACCGCCGCAGAGACCACTTTTATCTTGTACCGGACCGACCGCAGAGACCACTTTTATCTTGTACCGGACCGCCGCAGAAACCACTTTTATCTTGTACCGGACTGGCGGAGAGACCACTTTTATCTTGTACCGGACCAACCGCAAAGGCCACTTTTATCTTGTACCGGACCGCCGCAGAGACCACTTTTATCTTGTACTGGACCGCCGCAAAAACCACTTTTATCTTGCTCCAGGCCGCCGCAGAGACCACTTTTATCTTGCTCCAGGCCGCCGCAGAGACCACTTTTATCTTGTACCGGACCGACCGCAGAGGCCACTTTTATCTTGTACCGGACCATCGCAGAGACCACTTTTATCTTGTACTGGACCAACCACAGAGGCCACTTTTATCTTGTACTGGACCACCGCAGAGGCCACTTTTATCTTGTACCGGACTGACCGCAGAGGCCACTTTTATCTTGTACCAGACCACCGCAGAGACCACTTTTATCTTGTACCGCACTGACCGCAGAGACCACTTTTATCTTGTACACGACCGACCGCAGAGGCCACTTTTATCTTGTACCAGACCACCGTAGAGACCACTTTTATCTTGTACCGGACCACCACAGAGACCACTTTTATCTTGTATCGGACCACCACAGAGACCACTTTTATCTTGTACCAGACCGCCGCAGAAACCACTTTTATCTTGTACCGGACCGACCGCAGAGACCACTTTTATTTTGTACCGGACCAACCACAGAGGCCACTTCTATCTTGTACCGGACCGCCCGCAGAGACCACTTTTATCCTGTACCGGACCACTGCAGAGACCACTTTTATCTTGTACCGGACCAACCACAGAGGCCACTTCTATCTTGTACCGGACCGCCCGCAGAGACCACTTTTATCTCGTACCGGACCGACCGCAGAGACCACTTTTATCTTGTACCGGACCGCCGCAGAGACCACTTTTATCTTGTACCAGACTGGCGGAGAGACCACTTTTATCTTGTACCGGACCGACCGCAGAGGCCACTTTTATCTTGTACCGGACCGCCGCAGAGACCACTTTTATCTTGTACTGGACCGCCGCAAAAACCACTTTTATCTTGCACCAGGCCGCCGCAGAGACCACTTTTATCTTGTACCGCACCGACCGCAGAGACCACTTTTATCTTGTACCGGACCGACCGCAGAGGCACTTTTATCTGGTACCGGACCATCGCAGAGACCACTTTTATCTTGTACTTGACCAACCACAGAGGCCACTTTTATCTTGTACTGGACCACCGCAGAGGCCACTTTTATATTGTACCGGACTGACCGCAGAGGCCATTTTTATCTTGTACCAGACCACCGCAGAGACCACTTTTATCTTGTACCGCACCGACCGCAGAGACCACTTTTATCTTGTACAGGACCGACCGCAGAGACAACTTTTATCTTGTACCGGACCGACCGCAGAGGCCACTTTTATCTTGTACCGGACCGCTGCAGAGACCACTTTTATCTTGTACCGGACCGCTGCAGAGACCACTTTTATCTTGTAACGGACCGACCGCAGAGGCCACTTTTATCTTGTACCGGACCGACCGCAGAGACCACTTTTATCTTGTACCGGACCGACTGCAGAGACCACTTTTATCTTGTACCGGACCGACCGCAGAGACCACTTTTATCTTGTACCGGACCGACCGCAGAGACCACTTTTATCTTGTACCGGACCGACCGCAGAGACCACTTTTATCTTGTACCGGGCCGACCGCAGAGACCACTTTTATCTTGTACCGGACCGACCGCAGAGACCACTTTTATCTTGTACCGGACCGACCGCAGAGACCACTTTTTATCTTGTACCGGACCGACCGCAGAGACCACTTTTATCTTGTACTTGACCAACCACAGAGGCCACTTTTATCTTGTACTGGACCACCGCAGAGGCCACTTTTATATTGTACCGGACTGACCGCAGAGGCCATTTTTATCTTGTACCAGACCACCGCAGAGACCACTTTTATCTTGTACCGCACCGACCGCAGAGACCACTTTTATCTTGTACAGGACCGACCGCAGAGACAACTTTTATCTTGTACCGGACCGACCGCAGAGGCCACTTTTATCTTGTACCGGACCGCTGCAGAGACCACTTTTATCTTGTACCGGACCGCTGCAGAGACCACTTTTATCTTGTAACGGACCGACCGCAGAGGCCACTTTTATCTTGTACCGGACCGACCGCAGAGACCACTTTTATCTTGTACCGGACCGACCGCAGAGACCACTTTTATCTTGTACCGGACCGACCGCAGAGACCACTTTTATCTTGTACCGGACCGACCGCAGAGACCACTTTTATCTTGTACCGGACCGACCGCAGAGACCACTTTTATCTTGTACCGGACCGACCGCAGAGACCACTTTTATCTTGTACCGGACCGACCGCAGAGACCACTT
Organism: Aquarana catesbeiana; assembly: GCA_037953035.1. Classification (NCBI taxonomy): domain Eukaryota; kingdom Metazoa; phylum Chordata; class Amphibia; order Anura; family Ranidae; genus Aquarana; species Aquarana catesbeiana. The sequence continues at coordinate 1,622,252 of JBBHAA010001942.1, forward strand.
TTATCTTGTACCGGACCGACCGCAGAGACCACTTTTATCTTGTACCGGACCGACCGCAGAGACCACTTTTATCTTGTACCAGACCGACCGCAGAGACCACTTTTATCTTGTACCGGACCGACCGCAGAGACCACTTTTATCTTGTACCGGACCGACCGCAGAGACCACTTTTATCTTGTACCGGACCGACCGCAGAGACCACTTTTATCTTGTACCGGACCGACCGCAGAGACCACTTTTATCTTGTACCGGACTGACCGCAGAGGCCACTTTTATCTTGTACCGGACCGCTGCAGAGACCACTTTTATCTTGTACCGGACCGACCGCAGAGACCACTTTTATCTTGTACCGGGCCGACCGCAGAGACCACTTTTATCTTGTAACGGACCGACCGCAGAGGCCACTTTTATCTTGTACTGGACCGACCGCAGAGGCCACTTTTATCTTGTACCGGACCGCCGCAGAGACCACTTTTATCTTGTACCGGACCACTGCAGAGACCACTTTTATCTTGTACCGGACCGACCGCAGAGACCACTTTTACCTTGTACCGGGCCGACCGCAGAGACCACTTTTATCTTGTACCGGACCGCCGCAGAGACCACTTTTATCTTGTACCGGACCGCTGCAGAGACCACTTTTATCTTGTACCGGACCGACCGCAGAGACCACTTTTATCTTGTACCGGGCCGACCGCAGAGACCACTTTTATCTTGTAACGGACCAACCGCAGAGGCCACTTTTATCTTGTACCGGACCGACCGCAGAGACCACTTTTATCTTGTACCGGACCGACCGCAGAGACCACTTTTATCTTGTACCGGACCACTGCAGAGACCACTTTTATCTTGTACCGGGCCGACCACAGAGACCACTTTTATCTTGTACCGGACCGACCGCAGAGACCACTTTTATCTTGTACAGGACCGACCGCGGAGACAACTTTTATCTTGTACCGAATTGACCGCAGAGGCCACTTTTATCTTGTACCGGACCAACCACAGAGGCCACTTTTATCTTGTACCGGACCGCCGTAGAGACCACTTTTATCTTGTACCGGACCGACCGCAGAGGCCACTTTTATCTTGTACCGAATTGACCGCAGAGGCCACTTTTATCTTGTACCGGACTGACCGCAGAGACCACTTTTATCTTGTACCGGACCACTGCAGAGACCACTTTTATCTTGTACCGGACCGACCGCAGAGACCACTTTTATCTTGTACCGGACCGACCGCAGAGACCACTTTTATCTTGTACCGGACCGACCACAGAGGCCACTTTTATCTTGTACCGAATTGACCGCAGAGGCCACTTTTATCTTGTACTGGACCGACCGCAGAGGCCACTTTTATCTTGTACCGGACCGCCGCAGAGACCACTTTTATCTTGTACCGGACCACTGCAGAGACCACTTTTATCTTGTACCGGACCGACCGCAGAGACCACTTTTATCTTGTACCGGACCGACCGCAGAGGCCACTTTTATCTTGTACCGGACCGCTGCAGAGACCACTTTTATCTTGTACCGGACCGCTGCAGAGACCACTTTTATCTTGTAACGGACCGACCGCAGAGGCCACTTTTATCTTGTACCGGACCGACCGCAGAGACCACTTTTATCTTGTACCGGACCGACTGCAGAGACCACTTTTATCTTGTACCGGACCGACCGCAGAGACCACTTTTATCTTGTACCGGACCGACCGCAGAGACCACTTTTATCTTGTACCGGACCGACCGCAGAGACCACTTTTATCTTGTACCGGGCCGACCGCAGAGACCACTTTTATCTTGTACCGGACCGACCGCAGAGACCACTTTTATCTTGTACCGGACCGACCGCAGAGACCACTTTTTATCTTGTACCGGACCGACCGCAGAGACCACTTTTATCTTGTACTTGACCAACCACAGAGGCCACTTTTATCTTGTACTGGACCACCGCAGAGGCCACTTTTATATTGTACCGGACTGACCGCAGAGGCCATTTTTATCTTGTACCAGACCACCGCAGAGACCACTTTTATCTTGTACCGCACCGACCGCAGAGACCACTTTTATCTTGTACAGGACCGACCGCAGAGACAACTTTTATCTTGTACCGGACCGACCGCAGAGGCCACTTTTATCTTGTACCGGACCGCTGCAGAGACCACTTTTATCTTGTACCGGACCGCTGCAGAGACCACTTTTATCTTGTAACGGACCGACCGCAGAGGCCACTTTTATCTTGTACCGGACCGACCGCAGAGACCACTTTTATCTTGTACCGGACCGACCGCAGAGACCACTTTTATCTTGTACCGGACCGACCGCAGAGACCACTTTTATCTTGTACCGGACCGACCGCAGAGACCACTTTTATCTTGTACCGGACCGACCACAGAGGCCACTTTTATCTTGTACCGAATTGACCGCAGAGGCCACTTTTATCTTGTACTGGACCGACCGCAGAGGCCACTTTTATCTTGTACCGGACCGCCGCAGAGACCACTTTTATCTTGTACCGGACCACTGCAGAGACCACTTTTATCTTGTACCGGACCGACCGCAGAGACCACTTTTATCTTGTACCGGACCGACCGCAGAGACCACTTTTATCTTGTACCGGACCGACCGCAGAGACCACTTTTATCTTGTACCGAATTGACCGCAGAGGCCACTTTTATCTTGTACCGAATTGACCGCAGAGGCCACTTTTATCTTGTACCGGACTGACCGCAGAGACCACTTTTATCTTGTACCGGACCACTGCAGAGACCACTTTTATCTTGTACCGGACCGACCGCAGAGACCACTTTTATCTTGTACCGGACCGACCGCAGAGACCACTTTTATCTTGTACAGGACCGACCGCGGAGACAACTTTTATCTTGTACCGAATTGACCGCAGAGGCCACTTTTATCTTGTACCGGACCAACCACAGAGGCCACTTTTATCTTGTACCGGACCGCCGTAGAGACCACTTTTATCTTGTACCGGACCGACCGCAGAGGCCACTTTTATCTTGTACTGGACCAACCACAGAGGCCACTTTTATCTTGTACCGAATTGACCGCAGAGGCCACTTTTATCTTGTACTGGACCGACCGCAGAGACCACTTTTATCTTGTACCGGACCGACCGCAGAGACCACTTTTATCTTGTACCGGACCAACCACAGAGGCCACTTTTATCTTGTACCGCACCGACCGCAGAGACCACTTTTATCTTGTACAGGACCGACCGCAGAGACCACTTTTATCTTGTACAGGACCGACCGCGGAGACAACTTTTATCTTGTACCGAATTGACCGCAGAGGCCACTTTTATCTTGTACCGGACCGACCGCAGAGACCACTTTTATCTTGTACCGGACCGACCGCAGAGACCACTTTTATCTTGTACCGGACCAACCACAGTGGCCACTTTTATCTTGTACCGGACCGCCGTAGAGACCACTTTTATCTTGTACCGGACCGACCGCAGAGGCCACTTTTATCTTGTACTGGACCGCCGCAGAGACCACTTTTATCTTGTACCGGATCACTGCAGAGACCACTTTTATCTTGTACCGGGCCGACCGCAGAGACCACTTTTATCTTGTACCGGACCGACCGCAGAGACCACTTTTATCTTGTACTGGACCGACCGCAGAGACCACTTTTATCTTGTACCGGACCGACCGCAGAGACCACTTTTATCTTGTACCAGACTGACCGCAGAGGCCACTTTTATCTTGTACCAGACCGACCGCAGAGACCACTTTTATCTTGTACCGGACCAACCACAGAGGCCACTTTTATCTTGTACCGGACCGCCGCAGAGACCACTTTTATCTTGTAGCGGACCACCGCACAGACCACTTTTATCTTGTACCGGACCGCCGCAGAGACCACTTTTATCTTGTACCGGACCGACCGCAGAGATCACTTTTATCTTGTACTAGTCCGACTGCAGAGACCACTTTTATCTTGTACCGGACCGCCACAGAGACCACTTTTATCTTGTACCGGACCGACCGCAGAGACCACTTTTATCTTGTACCAGACCGACCGCAGAGACCACTTTTATCTTGTTCCGGACCGACCGCAGAGACCGCTTTTATCTTGTACTGGACCGCTGGCCGAACACGGGGTTACAGGGGTTATGGCAGCTAGCTGCAGCCATAACAACAATATCCGTCCTCAAAGTAAGAACGTACATTGGCGCGTGGCGGTTCGGAAATGTGGTTAAAATGATTGTAAAGGATGAAGGTGAATTCTATGCATTAAGATAAAAAGCCTTCTGTGCGCAGCACCCCACCCCCAGCACCCCCCTAATACTTACCTGAACCCCATCTCTATCCAGAGATGTCCACGAGTCCCTCAGCCGTCCGAGAATCTCCATCCCGATTGGCTGAGACACAGCAGTGGCACCATTAGCTCCCGCTGCTGTCAATCAAAGTCAGTCAGCCAATCAAGAGAGAGAGGGTGCGGGGCCGGGTGAGGGCTACGTGTCTGAATGGACACAGGGAGCTGTGGTTCAGCTCAGGTGCCCCCCATAGCAAGCTGCTTGCTTTGGGGGGCACTCGACAGGAGGGAGGGGCCAGGAGCAGCAAAAAGGGACTCGAGAAGAGGAGGATCGGGGCTGCAAATCCAACTGCACAGAGGAAGTAAGTAGAACATGTTTAATTATTTTTAAAAAGATGAGACTTTACAATTACATAATATTACATAGTTACATAGTAGGTGAGGTTGAAAAAAGACACAAGTCCATCAAGTCCAACCTATGTGTGTGATTATGTGTCAGTATTACATTATATATCTCTGTATATTGCGGTCATTCAGGTGATTATCTAATAGTTTCTTGAAGCTATCAATGCTCCCCGCTGAGACCACCGCCTGTGGAAGGGAATTCCACATCCTTGCCGCTCTTACAGTAAAGAACCCTCTACGTAGTTTAAGGTTAAGCCTCTTTTCTTCTAATTTTAATGAGTGGCCGCGAGTCTTATTAAACTCTCTTCTGCGAAAAAGTTTTCTCCCTATTGTGGGGTCACCAGTACAGTATTTGTATATTGTGGGGTCACCAGTCCGGTATTTCTCTATTGTGGGGTCACCAGTCCGGTATTTATATATTGTGGGGTCACCAGTCCGGTATTTGTAAATTGAAATCATATCCCCTCTCAAGCGTCTCTTCTCCAGAGAGAATAAGTTCAGAGCTCACAACCTTTCCTCATAACTAAGATCCTCCAGACCCTTTATTAGCTTTGTTGCCCTTCTTTGTACTCGCTCCATTTCCAGTACATCCTTCCTGAGGACTGGTGCCCAGAACTGGACAGCATACTCCAGGTGCGGCCGGACCAGAGTCTTGTAGAGCGGGAGAATTATCGTTTTATCTCTGGAGTTGATCCCCTTTTTAATGCCAACATTCTGTTTGCTTTGTTAGCAGCTGCTTGGCATTGCATGTCATTGCTCAGCCTATCATCTACTAGGACCCCCAGGTCCTTTTCCATCCTAGATTCCCCCAGAGGTTCTCCCCCATACCTGAGCTCCTCCCTCCCCCATTGCTGAGCCTATCATCTACTAGGACCCCCAGGTCCTTTTCCATTCTAAATCCCCCAGAGGTTCTCCCCCCAGTCTATAGATCGCATTCAGATTTTTGCCACCCAAATGCATTATTTTACATTTTTCTACATTGAACCTCATTTACCATGTAGTTGCCCCTCCCCCATTAATTTGTTCAGATCTTTTTACAAGGTTTCCACATCCTGCGGAGAAGTTATTGCCCTGCTAAGCTTAGTATCTGTGACGGAATCCGGATTCCCTGTTGGGTATTTCCACCAAGAAGCTGCTTCCCAAGTCCTGGAACACGAGAACCATGGATATGGCTATAGAAACCCCAAGAACCAGACAACACCAGTCATGGAGTGAACTAGAATAAGAACTGCTTTATTTGAGAAACACACTGAATTTCTGCAGAAAACCATCAGATAAGGACTACGCCCATTATCTCACACAATGGTCACTTTAGACAGTAGAGCTAATCCTATTATCATGACAATGACCACCCCAGACAGTCCGGCTCCCACATAGGACTAACTTATGCATAAGAAGCCAAAAGAATTTAATGACCAGATCTGTCTGGATAACTTAAGAACACATTAAAACACAGAGTTCTCCAGGGAATGGTTCTCCTGCAGCCCAAAGTCCGTAACAGTATCGTCCGCAAATACAGAGATTGAACTGTTTATCCCATCCTCCAGGTCATTTATGAATAAATTAAATAGGATTGGTCCCAGCACAGAACCCTGGGGAACCCCACTACCCACCCCTGACCATTCTGAGTATTCCCCATTTATCACCACCCTCTGAACTCGCCCTTGTAGCCAGTTTTCAATCCATGTACTCACCCTATGGTCCATGCCAACGCACCTTATTTTGTACAGTAAACATTTATGGGGAACTGTGTCAAATGCTTTTGTAAAATCCAGATACACCACGTCTACAGGCCTTCCTTTATCTAGATGGCAACTCACCTCCTCATAGAAGGTTAATAGATTGGTTTGGCAAGAACGATTCTTCATGAATCCATGCTGATTACTGCTAATGATATCATTCTTATTACTAAAATCTTGTATATAGTCCCTTATCATCCCCTCCAAGAGTTTACATACTATTGATGTTAGGCTAACTGGTCTGTAATTCCCAGGGATGTATTTTGGGACCTTTTTATATACTGGTGCTACATTGGCTTTTCTCCAATCAGCTGGTACCATTCCAGTCAGTAGACTGTACGTAAAAATTAGGAACAATGGTCTGGCAATTACTTGACTGAGTTCCTTAAGGATCCTCGGATGCAAGCCATCTGGTCCCGGTGATTTATTAATGTTAAGTTTCCCAAGTCTAATTTTAATTCTGTCCTCTGTTAGCCATGGAGGTGCTTCCTGTGTTGTGTCATGAGGATAAACACTGCAGTTTTAGTTACTGAAGCCCCCCGATTCCCTTGTGAAGACTGAGGAGAAGAATAAATTCAATACCTTCGCCATCTTCCCATCCTTTGTAACCAGATGTCCTTCCTCATTCTTTATGGGGCCAATATGGTCTGTCCTCCTAGTCTTACTATTTATGTACTTAAAAAAATTCTTGGGATTTTCTTACTCTCCTCCGCTATGTGTCTTTCCTGTTCTATTTTAGCCGTCCTAATTGCACCCTCACATTTCTTGTTGCATTCTTTGTAAAGTTGGAATGCTGATGATGATCCCTCGGCCTTGTTTTTTTTTATGCATTTTTACATTGGAGTTAAGCCACCCAGGACTTTTATTAGCTCTTTTAAATGTATTACCCAATGGGATGCACTGGCTAATACACAGGCTTTTATTTAATATGCTCTTAAAACAAACCCATCTTTCCTCCGTGCTCTTTGTTCCTAAGATTTTATCCCAATTATTATCTTCTAACAAGGTTCGTAGTTTAGGGAAGTTAGGTCTTTTGAAATTCAGTGTCTTTGTATTCCCCTTATGTTTCCTATTTGTGTGATTTATACTGAAGCCAATTGACATCACATCCGTGATCAGGTCTGTATTGTTGGTAATTAGTAGATCCAGTAACGCTTTATTTCTAGTTGGTGCGTCTACCATCTGACCCATAGAATTGTCCTGCAAGACTTTTAGTAACTGGCAAGCCTTAGATGAATGCGCAGTTCCCTCCTCCCAGTCTATGTCTGGATAATTAAAATCCCCCATTATGATAACACTCAACAAGACAATACACAGGTACTCAACAAGACTATACACGGGTACTCAACAAGACAATACACAGGTACTCAACAAGACAATACACAGGTACTCAACAAGACTATACACGGGTACTCAACAAGACAATACACAGGTACTCAACAAGACAATACACAGGTACTCAACAAGACTATACACGGGTACTCAACAAGACAATACACAGGTACTCAACAAGACAATACACAGGTACTCAACAAGACTATACACGGGTACTCAACAAGACAATACACAGGTACTCAACAAGACAATACACAGGTACTTGAGAAAGTCACGTGGACTGTGATGTAACGCATGGGAGGAGCCAGTGACAAGCTTTGCTGTTACGAGTTACAAGAACAGCAGCAGCGGCTTTGGAGGAGTCACACTGGCAGTGTCTGACTGCTTTGCCTAAACACTTGCGAGGTTATGTGAGGTTATGTATCAATTTGTGGTTATCTCTCTTCTGTGTTTCTTATTCTGTTATTCTTATTATTGTCCCCGGTCCCGCTGTACCTGAGGTCAGTGATCACCCGTTAAAAGACATCGGGTCGCCACTTTACTGGTCCAGGGATTTGAAATCCCTGCAGCCTTCTCTCTTCTTCTACCCCCCCCCCCCCGCTGACAGGACTGGCTAGGGGATTTCTGGTTGGTCAGCGCTGTCCACATGAGCAAGGTCCATAAAGACATGGATGAGCAAGTTCGGGGTGTAGGAACTTGACTGGCCTGCACTGGTGGGCAGTCATGTTGGAACAGGAAGGGGGCGTCCCCAAACTGGTCCCACAAAGTTGGGAGCATGAAATTGTCCAAAATATCTTGGTATGCTGACGCCTTAAGAGTTCCCTCCCCTCCACCCCCCTGACACCATAACCCCCCTCCCCCCACACCATAACCCCCCTCCCCCCCACACCATAATCCCCCTCCCCCACACCATAATTCCCCCTCCCCCACACCATAATTCCCCCCCGACACCATAATCCCCCTCCACCCCACACCATAATCCTCCCCTCCACCCCCCTGACACCATATTCCCCCTCCCCCCACACCATAATCCCCCCTCCCCCCACACCATAATCCCCCCCCACCATAATCCCCCCTCCACCCCACACAATAATCCTCCCCTCCACCCCCCTGACACCATAATCCCCCCTCCCCCCACACCATAATCCCCCCTCCCCCCACACCATAATCCCCCCTTCACCACACACCATAATCCCCCCTCCCTCCACACCATAATCCCCCCTCCACCCCACACCATAATCCCCCCTCCCCCCACACCATAATCCCCCCTCTACCCCACACCATAATCCCCCCTCCCCATACACCATAATCCCCCCTCCCCCCACACCATAATCCCCCTCCACCCCACACCATAATCCCCCCTCCCCCCACACCATAATCCCCCCTCCCCCCACACCATAATCCTCCCCTCCCCCACACCATAATCCCCCTCCACCCCACACCATAATCCTCCCCTCCCCCACACCATAATCCCCCTCCACCCCACACCATAATCCCCCCCACCCCACACAATAATCCTCCCCTCCACCCCCCTGACACCTTAATCCCCCCTCCCCCCACACCATAATCCCCCCTCCACCCCCCACACTATAATCCCCCCTTCACCCCCCCACACCATAATCCCCTCTCCCCGCCACACCATAATCTCCCCTCCACCCCCCCACCATCCATAATCCCCCTCCACCCCCCAAACACCCCCCCAGTTCGCCCCAGAACATGCGAACTGGCAAAAAATTTGTTCGAACACGTGAACGCCGTTAAAGTCTATGGGACACGAACATGAATAATCAAAAGTGCTAATTTTAAAAGCTTATATGCAAGTTATTGTCATAAAAAGTGTTTGGGGACCCGGGTCCTGCCCCAGGGGACATGGATCAATGCAAAAAAGTTTTAAAAACGGCCGTTTTTTCGGGAGCAGTGATTTTAATAATGCTTAAAGTCAAACAATAAAAGTGTAATATCCCTTTAAATTTCGTAGCTGGGGGGGGTGACATTTCTAAAGAAAAAAAAGTCATTTAAAAGTACTATCGCTAGTGCCGGCTATAATGAATTGTTGGTCTGACAATACACATAAAAGTTCATTGATAAAAACGGCATGGGATCCCCCCACAGGGGAACCCGAACCAAAATTTAAAAAAAAATGTGTGGGGCCCCCTCAAATTCCATAACAGGCCCTTCAGGTCTGGTATGGGTTTTAAGGGGAACCCTGCGCCAATTTTTTTTTTTTAAATGGCATGGGGTCCCCCCAAAAATCCATACCAGACCCTTATCCGAGCAGGCAACCTGGCAGGCCGCAGGAAAATAAGGGGGGATAAGAGAGCGCCCCCCCTAAACCATACCAAGCCACATGCCCTCAACATTGGGAGGGTGCTTTGGGGTATCCCCCCAAAGCACCTTGTCCCCATGTTGATGGGGAGAAGAGCCTCATGCCCACAACCCTTGCCCGGTGGTTGTGGGGGTCTGCAGGTGGGGGGGCTTATCGGAATCTGGAAGCCCCCTTTAACAAGGGGACCCCTAGATCCCGACCCCCCCTGTGTGAAATGGTAACGGGGTATAAATGTACCCCTACCATTTCACAAAAAAGTGTGAAGTTGGTAAAAAAAAAAGACAATACACGCCTTGCCTCCTTTATTAAAAAAATTTAAAAACAAAACTGTCCCACGAAGTCTTGTTCTTTTTCTTATCTCGCTCCGACGCACCGAAAAAAAAAAAAAAAAGCTGCAAGCCGCCTACGATCTGCCTCCATGGGAGGGACCCGCAGTAATGATGGGCCTCTCAGGTGACAGTTCTTTTATAACTTTTATAACTGAGGGCGGGGCCACACAATAACATTGCCGGGTGACCCCGCCCCCCTCTGACGCATGGGGACATCCCTATGGCTTTCCCGTAGCATCAAAGGGGGGCGGGGGCCACCCGGTCACTGCTCCCGAAAAAACGGCCATTTTTAAAAAACTTTTTTTTGCATTGATCCATGTCCCCTGGGACAATAACTTGCATATAAGTCTTTAAAATGAGCACTTTTGATTTCTCCCATAGACTTTTAAAGGGGGTTCCGCGGCTTTCGAATTTGCAGCGAACACCCCAAATTGTTCGCTATTCGACGAACAGGCGAACAGCCGATGTTCATCATCAGGCCCATCCCTAGTGCCCATCAGTGCCCATCAGTGCCGCCCATCAGTGCCCATCAGTGCCGCCTCATCAGTGTCCATCAGTGCCGCCTCATCAGTGCCCATCAGTGCCGCCTCATCAATGCCCATCAGTGCCGCCTCATCAGTGCCCATCAGTGCCGCCTCATCAGTGTCCATCAGTGCCGCCTCATCAGTGCCCATCAGTGCCGCCTCATCAGTGTCCATCCGTGCCGCCTCATCAGTGCCCATCCGTGCCGCCTCATCAGTGCCCATCCGTGCCGCCTCATCAGTGTCCATCAGTGCCGCCTCATCAGTGCCCATCAGTGCCGCCTCATCAGTGCCCATCAGTGAAGTAGAAAAATTACTTATTGGCTAAATTTTATAACAGAAACCAAGAAAAACTTTTTTTCAAAATGTTTTGTCTTTTTTCATTTGTTTAGCAAAAAATTAAAAAAAACCCCATTGGTGCACCACAGTCGAAGTGGTTAAGATATCAATCTAGTTTTATTGGGTAAACATTATAAAAATGTTCTGCTACCGACACATATTCCCCCAGTTGGGATTTATGTATAGAATTATTGACCTTGTCATGTGACATATGTTAGTAATAAGAAGGATATATTGCGCCTCAATCAATCTTTTGGTGAGGAACTAGTATCCTCCGTATTATTTTGTATTCTCTCTCTATATATATATTATTGAGTTGTAGGAAGTCACTTTTCCGCTGTTTCTGCCGTTTACTTTACAAAACATCTCCACATTTTTAGGGTGCCACAACTTCCTTTATATTCATAATTCTCCCCATTATCAAGACAAGAGAAGCGGTAGTGTGTAGAGTCCATCCAAATAAGAACAGATACCGAGACTGAACATGTTTACAATGTAATGTCCTATTTCCGATATTTATTGATATCGATTATTTCTTATTGGTATCAGTTTGTATTGATTATCCCTTATTGGTATCAGTTTGTATTGATTATCCCTTATTGGTATCAGTTTGTATTGATTATCCCTTATTGGTATCAGTTTGTATAATGTCTGTGATGCTCTGCACACTTTGTGCCCTCAGGACAGGACGGGTTTAGTGGACGGACAGTCACCTCTTGAGGACACTTTTCAGCTCCGTCTATCTCTGATTACTATGAAATGAAGAAACATTCTGATGATTTGGTTAGAAGAGAGGAATGGAAAGTACTTTGTGTGTAATAAAATCTCCTTCATTTCCATGAAGAGGAGAACTAAACACCACAGACTATTCCAAACCATTTACCGGGATCATGTTATATGATGGAACGAGAAATCTAATCTGAGGAACGTTCCATGACTCCAGTCTACTCCACCATCGACGGGAGCAAAAAAAAATCATTCCAGAAATACACCGACCCAATTTATTTATTTATGAATTCATATTTTACTTTGCACCATATTAGAACTTAATATAAAGATGTATAAAATGTTCCATTAAACCATTACTTCTAACCAGAAATTAGGAAGCTGCAAGAGTTATATTATTATTGTTATTAATAATTATTAATAATAATAATAAATATATATATAATGTAGATGTATTAAGTATATGCCAACCTTCTACTTCACAACCATCTACAATAAACACAGAATGTAGATGACCACTATGGGAACATGATTTTTTCTCTTCCCTTAGTACCGGGTCATAGTAGAACCTTCTTACTTAGCAGCAGGTCATGGTGAAATCTTCATACTTAGCACCAGGTCATGGTAGAACCTTTGTAGCAGCAGGTCATGGTGGAACTTTCTTTTTTAGCACCAGGTCATGGTGAATCCTTCTTACTTAGCAACAGGTCATGGTGGAACCTTCTTAACCACTTGAGTTTCAGCATCTTTAGTTAAAACCACTTCTTTCGGGGGCCATGGTCAAAAGATGTCTTTGGTTGGAAGAAGAATACCAGGGTTATGGCTGCAGAAACACACCATAACCCCAGTATTGTTTTTTTCAGCTGGCAATTCTCTAACCGCTAAAAGTGATATCCAAGCAGCTGATTAGCTTCTGGATTGCTTTTAGAAGCGGCAGTAGGGGTCGGTAGCCCCTGGAACCATTTTAGCGGTCACAGAGACCCAATGCTAAGTAAGAAGGTTCTACCATGACCTGGTACTAAGGGAAGAGAAGAAATCATGGCCCATAGTGGTCAACTACATTCTGTTTTTATTGTTATACTAATATGGACTGGGTAATGTGTTGGGATCTATACTGGTATGGACTGGGTAATGTGTTAGGATCTATACTGGTATGGACTGGGTAATGTGTTGGGATCTATACTGGTATGGACTGGGTAATGTGTTAGGATCTATACTGGTATGGACTGGGTAATGTGTTAGGATCTATACTGGTATGGACTGGGTAATGTGTTGGGATCTATACTGGTATGGACTGGGTAATGTGTTGGGATCTATACTGGTATGGACTGGGTAATGTGTTAGGATCTATACTGGTATGGACTGGGTAATGTGTTAGGATCCATACTGGTATGGACTGGGTAATGTCTTAGAAAGGAAAGAATGCCACATCGTTTGTTGGAAATGAAAATTAGCACCCTATAGAGGGCTGAATTCAAAGACACCCCGAAAATCAAAGTGAAAAAAATGGTGCCGCAGGTTAGTCCATTTTGCTGAAATTTCATTGCAGCAACTCAAAGTGGTCCTCCGCTTGCTTGTATGCATGACTAATAACGTCGGCATGCTCCTAATGAGACGATGGATGGTGTCCTGCGGTATTTTCTCCCAGATCTGCATGAGAACATCACTGAGCTCCTGAACAGACTGAGGTGCAACCTGGCGGTGTCGGATGGACCGAAACATAATGTCCCAGAGGTGTTCTATTAGATTTAGGTCAGGTGAGCGTGGGGGCCATTCAATGGTATCAATTCCTTCATTCTCTAGGAACTGGCTGCACACTCTCGCCACATGAGGCAGCTCATTGTTGTGCACCAGGAGGAACCCAGGACCCACTGCACCAGCGTAGGGTCTGACAATGGGTTCAAGGATTTCATTCTGAATGGCAGTCAGGATGCCATTGTCTAGCCTATGGAGTTCTGTGCATCCCTCCATGGATATGCCTCCCCAGACCATCACTGACCCACCACCAAACCGGTCATGCTGAACGATGTTACAGGCAGCATAATGTTCTCCACGACTTCTTCAGACCCTTTCACGTCTGTCACATGTGCTCAGGGTGAACCTGCTCTTCTCTGTAAAAAGCACAGGAAGTGCCAGTGGCAGGCCTGCCAGTTCTGGTGTTCAATGGCAAATGCCAATCAAGCTCCACCATGCCGGGCAGTGAGCACAGGGACCACTAAAGGACTTTGGGCCCTCATGCCACCCTCATGAAGTCTGTTTCTGATTGTTTGGTCAGAGACATTCACACCAGTGGCCTGCTGGAGGTCATTTTGTAGGGCTTTGGCAGTGCTCAACCTGTTCCTCCTTGCACAAAGGAGCAGATACCGGTCCTGCTGATGGGTTAAGGACCTATTACGGCCCTGTCCAGCTCTCCTAGAGCAACTGCCTGTCTCCTAGAATCTTCTCCAAGATCTTGAGACTGTGCTGGGAGGCACAGCAAACCTTCTGTCAATGGCATTGTCAGGGCTGGGCTCAGCCCTTCTTTCTCTGAGCTGGCCGTTCAGCTGTCAGCTATTGCCAGCTCCCATCTCTCCACAATGACTCAGCTGTTGTTGATTCTGCTCGTCAGTCCTGCCTACTTAAAGCCGTCTAGCTCACTTGATCTCTGCCTTCGCCTTTGGTCACATCTCAGAGACTTTCTCCTGCTTTCCTGTTGAAGACTTGCTCGGCTGACGTTCCTTCTGGCTCCTCATCCTGCTTGCTGTACTACTACGTTTATCTCTAGCTCTCTGACATTTGCTTGGCTGACTACCCGATCCGGTTACTGAACTCTGCCTTGTTTTGACTACGCTTACTCTGTTTACCTTATTATTAATATTAATATTAATATTATTATTATTATTAAACAAGTATGACTTAACTATTCTTCTGTCTCGGTCTGATTCATGGTTCCTGATAGGCATATATTGATGTACCCTCCTGGAGGAGTTGGACTGCCTGTGTAACCTCTATAGGGTCCAGGTATCGCCCCATGCTAACAGTAGTGGCACTGACCCTAGCCAAATGCAAAACTAGTAAAAAACAGTCAGAAAAGATGAGTAGGGGAAAAAATGTCTGTGGCCTCCACCTGTAAAACCATTCCTGTTTTGGAGGTCGTCTCATTGTTGCCCATCTTGTGCACTTGTTGGTAATTTTATTGACACCTAAGCAGCTGAAACTGATTAACAACCCCTTCTGCTAACTACCCAACCAGATCAATATCCCCGGAGTTTCCTTGACTTGATTCTATACTACTATACTCTCCTGTCTGCGGGTGCTTGTTTTGTTGGGTTTTTTTATGTTATAATTATTATTATTATTATTGTTTCTGTTTCTCTAATGTGGTTGATTGCATATATTATACAGTTTGCAGGTATATTATATAATAATATTGGATTGTTTGCATTACTTAGAAGTTATCATTGTGTGACTATCAAGTGGATCCCGAAGAAGCCCAATCTGGGCAAAACGCGTTGATACCACCACCGCCTTTGGCCTTGCTGGTTGTATTCACAAACCTGGCAATAATGTTTTCGTGATTTTAAATTGTACCTTTAGGTTTTTACCTGTGGAATAATAAATATTGTTGTTTTTAAGTACATTTCGCATGTGTTGTTTACAGGCACACCAAAAATCCCCCTCATTCCCGTGTCTCCCGTAGGGGCAAACTCGGGGACACCCTGTTTTTCCTATAGATTGATGTGTGGGGATTGTGCCGACATTTTTCTACCTATGCATTGCCTTGATAAAGTATTCAT
Organism: Aquarana catesbeiana; assembly: GCA_037953035.1. NCBI lineage: Eukaryota > Metazoa > Chordata > Amphibia > Anura > Ranidae > Aquarana > Aquarana catesbeiana. Next base: position 1,638,024 of record JBBHAA010001942.1, read on the forward strand.
ACCCCTTGAAATTTCCCACATTTTCTCATTTTACAACCAAAAACGTAAATGTATTTTATTGAGATTTTATGTGATAGACCAACACAAAGTGACACATAATTGTGAAGTGGAAGGAAAATGATAAATTATACAAATAAATATGTGAAAAGTGTGGGGGGGGGGCATTTGTATTCAGCCCCCTTTACTCTGATACCCCTAACTAAAATCTAGTGGAACCAATTGCCTTCAGAAGTCACCTAATTAGAAAATAGAGTCCTCCTGTGTGTCATTTAATCTCAGTATAAATACAGCTGTTCTGTGAAGCCCTCAGAGGTTTGTTAGAGAACCTTAGTGAACAAACAGCATCATGAAGGCCAAGGAACACACCAGACAGGTCAGGGATAAAGTTGTTGAGAAGTTTAAAGAATACTTTTTCAAGGCACTGTACAAATTCCCGCACTCGACCTTTTTGATGTTCTGCCTTTTCCCCTCAGTTAAACATAGAGAGACATTTAATGCTCTGTAAATTATAGATTATTACTCACAAATGAAAAAACATCTTATTCAAAGATACATTGTGCTGGGGAAAAGGAAAACACAAAAGATGAGGGGGAAGAAGGAGGCTCATCAACCGTGGGAGGAAGATGGCAGCACATCACCAGATGGAGACTCATCACCTGAGGGGGAAGAAGAAGACTCATCAACCATGGGAGGAAGATGGCAGCACATCACCAGATGGAGACTCATCACCTGAGAGGGAAGAAGAAGACTCATTAACCATGGGAGGAAGATGGCAGCACATCACCAGATGGAGACTCATCACCTGAGGGGAAAGAAGAAGACTCATCAACCATGGGAGGAAGATGGCAGCACATCGCCAGATGGAGACTTATCACCTGAGGGGGAAGAAGAAGACTCATCAACCGTGGGAGGAAGATGGCAGCACATCACCAGATGGAGACTTATCACCTGAGGGGGAAGAAGAAGACTCATAAACCATGGGAGGAAGATGGCAGCACATCACCAGATGGAGACTCATCACCTGAGAGGGAAGAAGACTCATCAACCATGGGAGGAAGATGGCAGCACATCACCAGATGGAGACTCATCACCTGAGAGGGAAGAAGAAGACTCATTAACCGTGGGAGGAAGATGGCAGCACATCACCAGATGGAGACTCATCACCTGAGGGGGAAGAAGAAGACTCATCAACCGTGGGAGGAAGATGGCAGCACATCACCAGATGGAGACTCATTACCTGAGGGGGAAGAAGGAGGCTCATCAACCATGGGAGGAAGATGGCAGCACTTCACCAGATGGAGACTCATTACCTGAGGGGGAAGAAGGAGGCTCATCAACCATGGGAGGAAGATGGCAGCACTTCACCAGATGGAGACTCATTACCTGAGGGGGAAGAAGGAGGCTCATCAACCATGGGAGGAAGATGGCAGCACATCACCAGATGGAGACTCATTACCTGAGGGGGAAGAAGGAGGCTCATCAACCATGGGAGGAAGATGGCAGCACTTCACCAGATGGAGACTCATCACCTGAGGGGGAAGAAGGAGGCTCATCAACCATGGGAGGAAGATGGCAGCACATCACCAGATGGAGACTTATCACCTGAGGGGGAAGAAGGAGGCTCATCAACCGTGGGAGGAAGATGGCAGCACATCACCAGATGGAGACTTATCACGTGAGGGGGAAGAAGGAGGCTCATCAACCATGGGAGGAAGATGGCAGCACTTCACCAGATGGAGACTCATTACCTGAGGGGGAAGAAAGAGGCTCATCAACCGTGGGAGGAAGATGGCAGCACACCACCAGATGGAGACTCATCACCTGAGAGGGAAGAAGAAGTCTTATCAGCCATGGGAGGAAGATGGCAGCACATCACCAGATGGAGACTCATCACCTGAGGGGGAAGAAGAAGACTCATCAACCATGGGAGGAAGATGGCAACATATCACCAGATGGAGACTCATCACCTGAGAGGGAAGAAGAAGTCTTATCAGCCATGGGAGGAAGATGGCAGCACATCACCAGATGGAGACTCATCACCTGAGGGGGAAGAAGAAGACTCATCAACCATGGGAGGAAGATGGCAGCACATCACCAGATGGAGACTCATTACCTGAGGGGGAAGAAGAAGACTCATCAACCATGGGAGGAAGATGGCAGCACATCACCAGATGGAGACTCATCACCTGAGGGGGAAGAAGAAGACTCATCAACCATGGGAGGAAAATGGCAGCATTTCACCAGATGGCGACTCATCACCTGGGGGGGAAGGAAGAAATGTATCTCCTGATACTATCTCCTGTATCTCCAGACACATCTGAAGAGAGGGGAGTGTAGAGACACATTGCTTGAGGGGGAAGGGGTAGGGATTAATCACCATGTTAGAGTGGGTACGAGAGCCCCTAGAAACTTCCCCCTGTAGAGGTAGCTCAGGATAATTAACGTTATTAATTTTACAACAGTTAAAATTTAATGAATAGAGTATTTGTGCTTGGCGGGGTAGAAGATTTGTGCTAGGAAGAGGAAGGGTTTTTTGTTGGGGGGGGGGGATTTGTACTGGGGGCATATGGTGAGAGAAAGGATTTGAGCTGGGTGGGTTGGGGGGTGCAAAGATTTGTGCCAGGAGGGGGGGATTTTAGCAGGGGGTGGATTTGTACTGGAAGGAAGGATGGAGTTATGCTTAGGGGGTATGCAGATTAGTGCTTAATTTTTTTTTTGGGGGGGGGGAATTTTGCTGACACATAATCATACATCTTGGGGGGGGTCGCAATTTGGCATGTTCGCCCTGGGCTCTAGTTGACCTTGTCCCGACACAGGCTCCCACTCTGAACTCCTCACCATGAAGTCAGTTCCCCTCTATAAATGCCCCAACAACAGACACACATGCAAAGGAAACAATGTCACAAAATATAACAACCCCTACATGCATCAACCATATACTACAGGCACACATACAGTTATATGATTTACCAACCAACTTGGGGGAGGCTACAGCACATCACCTTAAGGGATGGGCTGGGGCACATCACCAGATAGACGAAGGCAGAGGCTCATCACCTGGGGGAGAAAGGTGGAGGCTAATCCCCCACAGATGGGGTGGAGAAGACTCATCTCCTGAAGAACAAGGCAGAAACTCATTTCTTGAGGGGGACAGGTGAGGACACATCACCAGAGAGGTGAAGTCAGAGGCTCATCACCTTGGGGATAATTCCCCAAAAGGGGTGGATTGAAAACGCATCTCCTGAAGAACAAGGCAGAAACTCATTTCCTGAGGGGGGCAGGTGGGGACACATCACCAGAGAGGTGAAGGCAGAGGCTCATCACATGGGGGAGAAAGGTGGAGGCTAATCCCGCAAAGATGGGGTGGAGAAGACTTATCTCCCGAGAGAGAAGGCAGAAACTCATTTATTGAAGGGGACAGGTGGGAACACATCACCAGAGAGGTGAAGGCAGAGGCTCATCACAGGGGGGGAGAAAGGTGGAGGCTAATCCTGCAAAGATGGGGTAGAGAAGACTTATCTCCCGAGAGAGAAGGCAGAAACTCATTTACTGAAGGGGACAGGTGGGAACACATCACCAGAGAGGTGAAGGCAGAGGCTCATCACAGGGGGGGAGAAAGGTGGAGGCTAATCCTGCAAAGATGGGGTGGAGAAGACTTATCTCCCGAGAGAGAAGGCAGAAACTCATTTATTGAAGGGGACAGGTGGGAACACATCACCAGAGAGGTGAAGGCAGAGGCTCATCACAGGGGGGGAGAAAGGTGGAGGCTAATCCTGCAAAGATGGGGTGGAGAAGACTTATCTCCTGAAGAACAAGGCAGAAACTCCTTTCCTGAGGGGGACAGGTGGGAACACATCACCAGAGAGGTGAAGGCAGAGGCTCATCACCTGGGGGATAATCCCCCAAAGGGGGAGGAGAAAACTCATCTCCTGAGAGCACAGCAGAAACTCATTTCCTGAGGGGGACAGGTTGGGACACATCACCAAACACTAAATAGTGGGGACTTATTACTTTAAGGAAAGAAGGTGGAGACACATCACCAGGAAGGGAAGGCAGAGACTCATCACCTAAGGTAGAGGAGAGGGGATTCATCACCTGAGGGGGGGAGGCAGATAAACATCACCTGAAGTGGGAAGGCTGGGGCACAAGCCTTGGGTGAAGCAGGCAGACATTGTCACTTTGAGGGGGGAAAGCAGAGGAAAGGCGGAGGCTGATTACCTAAGAGGAAGGGGTGGGGCTCATCTCTAGAGAAGGGAAGATAGGGACACGTCAACTAATGGGGGAAGGGCAAAGATTCAGCATGGGGGGAAGTTGTATTACATAACCTAAGGGGGAAGGTGGGAACACATCTCCAGAGGAAAAAGACAGAGACTAATCACTTGAGGGGGTAAGGTGAGGACTTATCACCAGGAGGAAAGGCAGAGACACATCACCTGAGAGGGGGAGAGGCAAGAACTGACTTGCCCCTGTGGGGGGAGGGTAGGGACACATCCCTTGAAGGGTGGTGCCGGGACTCATCTTTCTTATTTAGTTTCAAATGTTTTATTGAAGTGTTTCTGTTTTTCAGCTGAAGTTTTATAATATCCTATAGGACCAGAGAACTGCTACCTGGAGTTCTTCAGGACATCCACAATGACAATATACAAACCATCAAGTATATTATAAATATTTTTACTCTCAATGTTTTTATTCTCAAAGTTAAAATTCTGTTTCTCTAAGAAAAGTTTGGTTCTGGATTTTACTGGCAAATAGTAAAAGGAACACAGCCAACACACTTCAAAGGATTAGGATTCTCCTTTATCAGGGATCTTAGAGATGAGATTGGACATATTGACACCGTTAAACACCAAGACCTCGGAACGTTCTCTGAAGTGGTTCCACTGCAGATTTCTGATATCATCTCTAAGGCCCCATACACACTATTAGATTTTCTGCAGATTTTTGTCTTCACATTTACCAAAACCATATAATATGAGGTCAAACCTTAAGAGTTTCAACTTGTATGCAATCAGGCAGGCCCTTGCACTACATGGTTGTGGTAAATCTGAAGACAAAAATCTGCAGAAAATCTAATAGTGTGTATGGAGCATTAGTGCCCCGAAGAAGGAGGAGACCTAATCTCCTAAAATGCTTTGGATACATTAATTTACCAATTACCAATAGTTGTACCAAGTAATAATAGTACCAAGTCTGGAACTGAACTCTACGTGTGTAAGACACATCACTTGAGGCACACATATCAAAGCCTTCCAACCAGAACCTCCAGGAGATAAAGGGATTGTAAAAGCTGTTTTTTTTTTCTTTAATAACAAACATCTCTTACTGACCTGCTCTGTGCAATGGTATTGCACAGAGCAACCCCGAACCACCGCTTCTGGGGTCCCCCACCAGTGCTCTTGCACCAGCGCTCTTGTCTCCTTCTTTTCTCTGTGTGCCCCCGTAGCAAGCCACTTGCTATGAGGGCACATGTGCAGGCTTGCTCCCAAGCCGGGCTGTGTGGATCCAGAGACACACACAGAGCAGCTCGGCCCACCCCCTTGCGACTTCCTCACATGATTTGACTTACAGCGGTGGAAGCCCATGGCTCCCGGTGCTCTCAGCCAACCTTGTGAGAGCACAGAGAGCGGAGAGAAGGACTGAAGCCGGACATAGCCTTGGAAGGATACAGGACTCATGTACATGGTAGGGCGGGGCGCTGAAGGGCACTGCTATTGTAAGGTTTTTTTTTTTTACCTTAATGCAGAGAATGCCTTTACAACCACTTGAAGTATCCCAGGGCTCTCATAAGGTCACGCCAGTTATTAATTCCTCAGTCTCCTGTTGCTCTTTTGTACCTTTGTAGTAACAATGTGAGAGGCTGCAGTCCGGGCTGATCTGTGTCAGATTTTTTGTGAGCATAGCCAAGAACTGAACAGGCACTGGTGTAGCACCCTTCTAGTGTAGGATGTTAGGCTCCTTGTGTAATCAAGGGAGCAGTAATTGGTTGTTCTGGTCGGTTCAGGGTTTCACAGGCTGAGAGTTTGATTGCTTCCTGCTGCCTCTGGAGGAGGCTTCCAGAGTTTAGATTGGGAGATTCAAATTATCCAGCCTGAATATTTATCAGGTTCTAGCCAATCCCTGGAGAGGAGTGTCCAGAGTGATAAATAGTCTGAGACACTGGAAAGCTGGGTTCCTTCTACCCGAGGGTTCCAGAGCCAGACAGTTGTTCTGGAGGCCAAGAGCCTGGATGGGGTGTGCTAGAGGCTGATTGCAGAACGTAACCAAAGGGGATCTGGCCTGGAGAGGTGCCGTCTCACTCATTGGACTATGTCTGGAGTATACTGGGTGGTGGAATGCTGTCCTGGGGACCTGGGAGCAATGACCCTAAACTAATTCCTGTGACCTTGTCGTGTTCTGGAAACCGCACTGGATACGAGCAGTTGTGCATCAGCGCAAGGTAACCGGATGCCAAAAAGACTTGCTCCATGGTCCTCAGCTGTGAGGACTTAGACTGGCCAACACCCACTGTTACTTGGGAGGAAGATTGTCCTCTGAGCGTTTTGAAGTATCCCATGCCCTAATCCTCCATCCTCTGTTTGACGTTTTTAAGCAATAAACTACAAAAATAGACAACCTCAATGCCTCGTACACATGGTCGGAATTTCTGACAACAAATGTTCGATCGGAGCTTGTTATCGGAAAATCCGACCTTGTGTAGGCTTCATCGGACATTTGCTGTTGGAATTTCTGACAACAAATGTTTAAGAGCTGGTTCTCAAATTTTCCAACAACAAAACTTGTCGGAAATTCCGATCATGTGTACACAATTCCGACGCACAAAAATCCACGCATGCTCTGAATCAAGCAGAAGAGCCGCACTGGCTATTGAACTTCATATTTCTCGGCTCGTCGTACGTGTTGTACGTCACCGCGTTTTTAACGTTCGGAATTTCCGACAACATTTGTGTGACCGTGTGTATGCAAGACAAGTTTGAGCCAACATCCGTCGGAAAACAATCCATGGTTTTGTTGTTGGAATGTCCGATCGTCTGTACGCAGCTCTAGACTGTTTATTGGAGCCGGAATGAGTGGACTGGCGCTTGGGTGGCTGGCAGCCTCTGTACTGTTAGGGAAGATCCAGTTAAGACCAGCAGCCTCGTTGGGGGTATAACGCTACATTGGCACTAACACAATTGTGTCATAGCTGAGTTAGCATCACAGTTCAGGACGTAGATGGTGACCATGGAAGAGGTCTCCTTTCTTCTGGAGAGAAAAGCAGATGAAGGTTTTATCAGAGCATGGACAGACACTGAGCATGGAAGCACCAACCTAAAAGCTGCACTTCACCCTCTTACTCATCTTCACTCCTCCACTTATGAAATCGGGCATTAATTTTACAAACTCTTCTTGCCCGCCCCTGTGCACGTCATTCGCCTAGGCAAGTTAAGTGCGCTTTGCCTGCTGTGCCTCCGGGGATATGTGACTTGCATATCGAATGATGTGCACGGGGGAGGTGGAGGGCATTAGCTTGCATTGAGAAAAGAGGAAGGAGGCAGGCCTGGACAGTAATTGGGAGAGCCACCAGCTGAACCCGGAATAGCCAGTGGCTTTCCGATGACGTCACGCATGAAGATGGCGGCGCTGACCAAGCATGGGGCAGAAAGGAGGGGGGATCTCAGCCAGACAATGCTGGATCTGGTGGGCAGGTAAGTATATGTTAGATGTGCAGGACCCTCAATAAGGTAAGACGGGGATAAGAAAAAAAAAAGAGGGGGGATTTGGAAGGACCACTTTATTAAAATCTCAGGACAGGTTCGCTTTAAAGTGTCACATTTATTAAAGGCAACAGGAATGCCGGAAAAAAAACGTGCTATAGAAGAAAAAAATATCTACAAACGTTCCTCAGCTTTGTCAGCACGGCACACACCCAGGTGAACACGCTCTGGTATCGTATCCCTGTATGGCGCAGAACGGAGAGGCAATCATTTGCATTGGTTATACTCCAATAATCAACCCGGGATATGCTGTCATAAATATCTTCTGGTGAGCCGGAGAGCAGCAGAACTGAAGATGTTGCTACTACAGATTATCTTGCTGCCCATCCACGTCTTAGAAAGCCTTCTGTCCTTTTACTTCAACTTCTACATTGTGGTCTTCCACGTGAGAAGACTCAGGAATGGGAGGAAGCTGAACCCTTCCAGCCTCCTCCAGCTGGTCATGGGAGCCACTAACATCAGCATGCGAGGAACAATGCTCGGGAGTTTAATTTCCTCATGGTTCCCTACTTATCATGATATAAGGTTGTTCTATATATTCATCCTTATAGTCCCTTACCACTTACAGTTCAGCTATTGGCTCATTGCCTGGCTCAGCATCTATTACTGCACCACCATCACCAACATCAGACACCAAATCTTTATCTGGATGAAGAGGACCCTTAACTCCTTCTTGCCTCACCTGCTTTTCCTCTCCGCGGTTGTGTCTTTAATCCTGCCTGTCCAGTCAGTCTGGTCTATACACATCCAAATCTCCGATGACAACTCCACCCTCAGCTCCATTTTACCCAAATTTCATCTATCCAAACCTGACTCCATTGTATTATTGATTAGCTGTCTCTGTTCCTTTCTGCCCTTCCTGGTGACCCTCGGCTCCCTCGTGGTGACCATGTCCTCTCTGTTCAGACATATCTGGAAGGTGAAGAAGAATGACTTGGGATTTGCTCCTCCGAACCTCCAGGCTCATGTCAGCGCTGTGAGAACCATGATATCATTTCTTCTACTTTCTGTCCTCGTCAATGTTGCTGAGATCGTTAAAATGGTGGCAACAGGTTTGCTCTGCCAATCTTTCCAACTGATCATCTTTCTAACGGTCACTGCCTTTTCTTTTGCAGAAGCCGCCATTATTATCCAGTCCAGCCGAAAGCTGAAGAAGGCGTTTCCACAAATGTTCTGTGTTGGAAGATTTATGGGAGGCCAGAACTAGGACCTCAGTCCTCCAATGAGTACCATCATCTATATGTACCATTAGAGATAAGGGCATGGCCTCATATAGGACTGAATTAGAGATGAGAGGATTCCGTTTATGACAAATTTGTTGAATCTAAGAAAAAAAATCAGATATTGATGGTCATTTGAGGTCCTTGGAGAATGGAAACCGGGAGTTCTAACACACAGACTTGCTACGAAATGCTTTGCTGGATCTGAACGCTGGGGATATACGCTCACCGCTAACCAGCCAATCACATGGCAGCAACTCAATGCATTTAGGCATCTAGATGTGGTGAAGATGACTTTCTGAAGTTCAAACCGAGCGTCAGAATGGGGAAGAAAGGGGGTTGAAGTGACTTTGAACGTGGCATGGTTGTTGGTGGCGGACGGGCTGGTCTGAGTATTTCTGGGATTTTCACACACAACCATCTCTCAGGATTACAGAAAATAGATATATATATAAAAAGACAATAAAAATCCCCAGAAAAGTCCCTCATTGTAAATACATCATCAATCACAATGCCGGCCCCCCGCCTACTTGTTGTACACGACCAATCTCTACACAACACACAGACAGATCACAGCTCCCTGGATTGTCCTCAGCTGTATACATTTCTTATAAAGGGAATATCTGGGACTTGAAATGAGGTGCCTCCATCCCTATCAGGTGCGAGAAGGGAGGGAGGTTTGGGACATTGAATGAGTGGAAACATATTTGATCAGCAAAAACCACGTTTAATCGGAAATACACACGACATAAGACATATACATGCTCAAATGATTAGTTAAATCATCATAACCAATGGCCCAATGTTGAGTCAAACCATGTAGAGGTATCAACATGGAGAAAAGTTGTATGAACATCACATACATTCGCTCCTGAAGAGGCGATATAATCACTGAAATGCGTTGAGATAATAGGCTATCCATGATGCATTATGCTTTTACATACGATGTCATTCACTCTATTTTAATGTCAACTCCCTTTTCTGTATGGAGCCAACCAGCAAAGAGAAGTTGTATAAACATCTTGGGCTGGTTGGCTCCATACAGAAAAGGGAGTTGACATTACAATAGAGTGAATGACATCGTATGTAAAAGCATAATGCATCATGGATAGCCTACTATCTCGACGCGTTTCAGCGATTATATCACCTCATCAGGAGCGAACGCATGTGATGTTCATACAACTTTTCTCCGTGTTGATACCTCTACATGTTATTACCCAACATTGGGCCATTGGTTAAGATGATGATTTAACAAACCATTTAGTGCATGTATATGTTTTATGTCGTGTGCATTTCCAATAAAATTGTTTTTTTTTTGTTGATCAAATATGTTTCCGCTCATGCACCTCGTCAGCTACATAAAGGAAGAGGCGAGGATAGTGGTGACATCTCCGCCCACATATGGCCAGGGTTCTGTTTGGGCAATGTTATTGGCCAAACATGGCCATGCCTCCATATTTAGGCAATGATGGAATTCGCTCCATTCTGCACCTACTTGCCTACATGGTCAGGGATGGCTATGGAAGGAAAGGACCAGGTGATGCCAACAGCTGGTTCATTCACATGAGGGGGGAGGGGTGATGTCAGTGGTTGGTAAGGGTGCAGCAGGTGCAAGCCCCCATTGTTTTCTTAGCAACCACTGACAGCCGGAAGCTGCCACGTTTGCCCACCCAAACACCCTAAACATTTGGTTCTCAAACAAATGTCCAAACAGCCAGTGCTATTTCTGAACGGGGGGGGTGAGCTCAGGTGTGTTTGAACACGAGTTTGAACCTGCCTGAGCTTTCCAGCCAGGGAGATGTTGAAACAGGCAACCAATCATAGGAGGCAAAGGCATTCCCTGACCTCCAGTCGCACATATGTGCAGCTTCAGAGTGGGGAATGCCTCCACCTATGGTTGGCTGTTACTTTTACAGCTTCTCAGCCGGAAATCTCAGATGGGTTCGGACCTGAATATACATGAGCCCATCCCCAGTCCAGAGTGAAAGGCTTCACTCATCCCTAGTAATGTCTTATTTCTGATATTGATTACCCTTTGTCAATGTCAGTTTGTATTGATTATCCTTGATTGGTATCAGTTTGTATCATGTCTGCACTATTTGGGGTTGATTTACTAAAAGTGAAGAGTGCAAAATCTGGTGCACCTCTTGAGGACACTTCTCAGCTCCGTCTGTCTCAGCTTACCATGACATGAAGAGACCTCTGGGAGGCGATGAAGTAACATGGAGCTCCTCCATGATCTGGATTACACACCGTTACAGCCTCCAAGTTCTGATGATTTGGTTAGGAGAAGAAGAGGAATGGAAAGTACTTTGTGTGTAATAAAATCTCCTTCATTTCCATGGAGAGGAGAACTAAACACCACCGACTCTTCCAAAACCATCTACCGGGATCATGTTATATGATGGCCGAGATATCTAATCTGAGGAACGTTCCGTGACTCCAGTGTGTTCTGCCGTCAATGGGAGCAGAAATTCATTCCAGAAATACACCGACCGACGTTGTTGTTTTGATTTATTAATGTTGCACTTTTAATATAAAGCGTTATTGAATGTTACATGAAACCATTTCTTCTCAACGCAAATTAGGGAGCTGCAGTAGGAAATGTTTATTACAGTATATATATTTATATATATATATATATATATATATATATGTATATGTATATATGTATATATATAATGTATATATGTATATATATAATGCAGCAGTGCCACCTGGTGGGTTTTTTGTTCAGGGGGTGGAAAATAAAACAACCACCCCCCCTCGGTGGTCACGGCACTAACAATACCCGCCCACGCGTGTCTGCCGGTTGGTCCAGCACTTATCTAGATAGATAGATCCAGATAGATGGGGGTGTCATCCAGCGCAGTGGGGTCTGGGCGGCGGCTCCAGGCTAGCAGGTGCGGGGTCCAGGCAGCGGCTCCAGGCTAGCGGGTGTGGGGTCCAGGCAGCGGCTCCAGGCTAGTGGGTGTGGGGTCCAAGCAGCGGCTCAAGGCTAGTGGGTGCGGTGTCCAGGCAGTGGCTCCAGGCTAGCCGGTGTGAGGTCCGAGCAGCGGCTCCAGGCTAACAGGTGTGGGGTCCGGGCAGCGGCTCCAGGCTAACGGGTATGGGGTCCGGACAGCGGCTCCAGGCTAGCGGGTGTGAGGTCCGGGAAGCAGCTCCAGGCTAGCGGGTGCGGGGTTCGGGCAGCGGTTCCAGGCTAGTGGGTGTGGGGTCCGGGCAGCGGCTCCAGGCTAGTGGGTGGGGTGTCCAGGCAGCGGCTCCAGGCTAGTGGGTGCGGTGTCCGGGCAGCAGCTCCAGGCTAGCGGGTGAGACGTCCAGGCAGAGGCTCCAGGCTAGCGGGTGTGGGGTCCGGGCAACGGCTCCAGGCTAGCGGGTGTGGGGTCCAGGCGATGGCTTCAGGCTAGCAGGTGTGGGGTCCAGGCAGCAGCTCCAGGCTAGCAGGTGTGGGGTCCAGGCAGCGGCTCCAGGCTAGCGTGTACAGGGTCCGGGCAGTGGCTCCAGGCTAGAGGGTGTAGGGTTCAGGCAGCGGCTCCAGGCTAGCGTGCACGGGGTCCGGGCAGCGGCTCCAGGCTAGCGGGTGTAGGGTCCAGGCAGCGGCTCCAGGCTAGTGGGTACGGGGTCCAAGCAGTGGCTCCAGGCTAGTGGGTACGGGTCCGGGCAGCGGCTCCAGGCTAGCAGGTGTGAGGTCCAGGTAGCGGCTCCAGGCTAGCGGGTGTGGGGCCAGGCAGCGGCTCCAGGCTAGCGGGTGTGGGGTCCGGGCAGTGGCTCCAGGCTAGCGGGTGTGAGGTCTGGGCAGCGGCTCCAGGCTAGCAGGTGCGGGGTCCGGGCAGCAGTTCCAGGCTAGCAGGTGCAGGGTACAGGCAGCAGCTCCAGGCTAGTGGGTGAGGTGTCCGGGCAGAGGCTCCAGGCTAGCGGGTATGGGGTCCGGGCAATGGCTCCAGGCTAGTGGGTGTGGGGTCCGGGCAGCGGCTCCAGGCTAGTGGGTGCGGTGTCCAGGCAGCGGCTACAGGCTAGCGGGTGTGGGGTCCAGGCAGCGGTTCCAGGCTAGCGGGTGTGGGGTCCAGGTAGCGGCTCCAGGCGAGCGGGTGTGGGGTCCAGGCAGCGGCTCCAGGCTAGTGAGTACGGGGTCCGGGCAGGGGCTCCAGGCTAGTGGGTACGGGGTCCGGGCAGCGGCTCCAGGCTAGCGGGTGTGGGGTCCAGGCAGCGGCTCCAGGCTAGCGTGTACGGGGTCCGGACAGCGGCTCCAGGCGAGCGGATGTGGGGTCCGGGCAGCGGTTCCAGGCTAGCGGATGTGGGGTCTGGGCAGTGGTTCCAGGCTAGCGGGTGGGGGGTCTGGGCAGCGGTTCCAGGCTAGCGGGTGGGGGGTCTGGGCAGCGGTTCCAGGCTAGCGGGTGGGGGGTCTGGGCAGCGGTTCCAGGCTAGCGGGTGGGGGGTCTGGGCAGCGGTTCCAGGCTAGCGGGTGCAGGGTCCGGGTTGATTTTATTGGAGATGTTTTATAGCAGAAATTAAAAAAAATGTTTTAAAAAAAAAAAATGTTCAGTTTTTTTCATTTTTTTTATTTATAAAAAAAACAAAACAAAAACGCAGAGGGGATCAAATACCACCAAAAGAAAGCTCTATTTGTGTGAAAAAATACTATAAATGTAATTTGTGTACAATGTTGCATGACCGCGCAATTACCAGCCACAGTAGTGCCGTGCCGAAAAATGTGTTTGTTTTTGTTTCATTCGTTTTTGTTTTTTTCATTCTTCGGGTCATTCGTTATGATCGAAATTTGTACATTTTTACAAATTTTAAATTAGAAAATTCGGAAATAGGAAAGAAGATCTGAAAATTCGAAAGAATAGCCAACTAACTAATAACAACTAACTATTACATTTTAGGTATTGGAATTTCCTTTCAAATTTGGCTGTTGGTGAACGTAACGATTACAAATTTATCCGAAGTTACGAAATATCCGAAATAACGAATGCCGCATTTGAACAAATGGAGTGGTACAAATTGATAATAAATAATAATAATAAAAAGTTATTATTGTTATTTATTATTATTAATTTGCTACGTTCCATTTGTTTAAATACGGCATTTGTTATTTTGGATAATTCGTAACTTCGGATAAATTTGTATTCGTTACTTTCACTAACAGCCAAATTTTAAAGGAAATTCCAACACCTATAATTTAATAATTAGTAATGGTTAAGTTATTATTAGTTAGTTGTTATTTCAGATTTTTGAATTTTCTGGTTTTTGAATTTCCGTAAATTAGAACGACAAATTAGTTAATTTGGAAATTTCCGAATTAACGAAAACTCGTTTAACAAATTTTTTTGCATATTCATAAATTCGAATATTCGGAAATGCAAAAATTCGGAAAAATTAAGAATTTTCGAATATTCGAATTTACAAATATTCGAATTTACAAATATTATGAAAAATTAGTTAAATGGGTTTTCGTTAATTTGGATATTTCCTGAATTAACAAATTTGTAGATTTTTGTTCTTTTGAATTTTCGTTTTCGTTCGTATTTTTTAGATTTTTGGAGTTTTCACATTTTTGGATTTTCACATTTTTGAATTTCCAAATTTTCTGATTTTCTGATTTTTGGATTTCGAATTTTCGATTTTCTAATTTCTGGATTTTCGAATTTCCGAACTTCCGGACTTCCGAATTTCAAATTTACAAATTTACGAATGTTCGAATTTACAAATATTCAAGAAAATGTGTTAAACGGGTTTTCGTTAATTCGAATATTTCTGAATTAACAAGTTTGTCGAAATTTGTTAAAAAACGAATTCGGAATGAAACAAATTGTACATGTCTAGTGCTGAATAGCAAAAAATGGCCTGGTCTTGAAAGGGGTAAAACCTTCTGCAACCTGAAATGGTTAAACAGTGAGGTGACCACCCTCTACTTCCCAACTATCTTCAATAAACACGGAAGGTAGATGACCACTGTAGGCCGTGATTCTGCTTTCTTCTCATGTTTTCCTCTCTTCCCATAGCACCGGGTCATGGTGGCACCTCATCTCACCTTCTCATGAGATTGATGTCTCCATTAAAAGATTTATTTGAAGCTTTGCCGCATCCAGGAAATGGCCCATCTGAGGTCATCTTTTGTACTGTAGAGATTATATGGACATCGTACTCGTGGGTACATATACTTCTTGAATACGGTTCACACGATTCAGTATAATCTAAAGCAGTGGTTCTCAACCTCTGTCCTCAAGGAACCCCAACAGGCCATGTTTTGGGAATTTCTCTTAGATAAAATAGCTGTCCAAAATACCAAACCATTGACTCTGATTTAAGGAAAACCTGCAAACATGGCCTGTTGGGGGTATCTGAGGACTGAAGTTAAGAACCACTGATCTAAAGGAATCAAGTCCTACTTCTAATAACTGTGCCATACCATTTATATTATTGCTCTTTGGTTGGAATTCTATAGATGCCAGGCGTTCCAGGTCTGCAAGGACAGTTCCACATCTTGGACCTCAGTCTTGATGATGGTTCTGGGCATTGTCCTGTAATCACAATGTCACCCTTATTTGAGTTATAGGACATGTGCAGTAATTCCATAGAGCTCTTATTATGTTGACCAGGGGGGCAGAAGTGGGCAGTCCTTACATGATAAAGACAAGGCTTGGGTGATCTATTTTGAAAAGTGGAAGTGGTCTGGGTGGGACCGCCAAGTCACTGGGTAGGCCTGAGGTAGATTGTGGATGGGCCAAAGCTTAGTGGGAATGCATCACAAGAGAAAGAGAGAGAGGGCGGGGACACACTACCTGAGGAAGGGGGCTGGGACACATCAACTGAAGAGGAAGGTGGGGACCCATTATCAGAGAAAGAAATCAGAGACTAATCACCTGAGGAGGGGGCAGGCGGAGACTAATCACCTGAGGGGGAGGCAGAGACTTATCACCTGAGGAGGGGGGAGGCAGAGACTAATCACCTGAGGAGGGGGAGGCGGAGACTAATCACCTGAGGAGGGGGGAGGCGGAGACTAATCACCTGAGGAGGGGGAGGAGGAGACTAATCACCTGAGAAGGGGGAGGCGGAGACTAATCACCTGAGAAGGGGGAGGCGGAGACTAATCACCTAAGAAGGGGGGAGGAGGAGACTAATCACCTGAGGAGGGGGGAGGCGGAGACTAATCACCTGAGGAGGGGGGAGGCGGAGACTAATCACCTGAGGAGGGGGAGGAGGAGACTAATCACCTGAGGAGGGGGAGGAGGAGACTAATCACCTGAGGAGGGGGGAGGCGGAGACTAATCACCTGAGGAGGGGGAGGAGGAGACTAATCACCTGAGGAGGGGGAGGCGGAGACTAATCATCTGAGGAGGGGGAGGCAGAGACTAATCACCTGAGGAGGGGGGAGGTGGAGACTAATCACCTGAGGAGGGGGGAGGCGGAGACTAATCACCTGAGGAGGGGGAGGAGGAGACTAATCACCTGAGGAGGGGGGAGGCGGAGACTAATCACCTGAGGAGGGGGGAGGCGGAGACTAATCACCTGAGGAGGGGGAAGGCGGAGACTAATCACCTGAGGAGGGGGAGGCGGAGACTAATCACCTAAGAAGGGGGGAGGAGGAGACTAATCACCTGAGGAGGGGGAGGTGGAGACTAATCACCTGAGGTGGGGGGAGGCGGAGACTAATCACCTGAGAAGGGGGAAGGCAGAGACTCTTCACTGTCAGGAAAGGAAGAGACACATCACCCATGGGGAGAAGGCAGAGACTTATCTCCTGAGGGAGGAAGGTGGTGACACATCATCTGAGGGGGGATGTGGGGATGCATCATGAGAAAGCGAGGAGGTGGGAACACATCACCTGAGGGGGAAGGTGGATACTAATCACCTGGGGTGAGGGGAGGCGGAAAGTCATTACTTGAGGGGGAAAGATGGAGACACATCATCAGGGAGAGTAGGTAAAGTGTCATCACTTGAGGGGGAAAGATGGAGGCTCCTCACCTGAGAGGGCAACATGAGAACTTATCAATATGAAGAAAGACAGAGACACATTAGGGACTCATCACCTGATTGAGAAAGGTAGGGACACATTACCTGTGGTGGGAAGATAGGGACACACACACACAGTTCAATAAACGACATTAGACATATGGAGAACCTTGTTGCACTGTACTGTATAGATATGTAGCACCCTCTAGTTAGTGAATGCTAGAAGTGAGGACATTTTGGTAGAGTAGGTAAATTTAGGCAGGCCTAGCTGGTGGCTAGGCCTGTTTGTTTTCATTCTGGGCTGGGAGTGGCTCAGGGAGAGTTGGGTGACTGACAGGTTGCATCACCTCCCCCTTCCTTCTAGAAGGTCCTGGAAGGAGAGGAGGGAAGGAGAGGTGGAGCTGCCTGGTGTATCTGGGGAGCCTTGACCAATCCCCAACTTGGATTGGCAGGGGGAAGGCCTACTTAAATACCTGTGGTCAGCCCAGCTGGGGAGGAGTTGTCGGGTGGAAGAGATGGAGTGAGAGAGTGTGGAGGCTGTCGGGGCCCACGGAGAGCTCCCCAGTCTGGGGGGGGTGACACTAGGCCAATCCTGATGGTACTCATGACTGAATGACAGCTCCCTCCCTATATAAGGGAACATGTGGGGGGAATGGTGGTGACATCATTAACAGAATTAACTGGCCAGCGGCCATTGTCGGGTCCTGGATCAGCTGCTGGTGGCACTGTGGTTCCTAGAGGGGAAGGTTGTAGTTTTGGCATCCACCATCAGTCTTCACCTAATGTTGGCTGCTGGGAGACGGCTGCTGGTGCACACTGGAACTACAGCCTTCTGCTTTGGGAATCACAGTACCACCAGCAGGTGATCCAGGTCCTGGCGGCCATGTTTGGACTATGATGTCGCTGCTATCCCCACCACTATGCTTACGTGACAGGGGAATCCCAGCCCTGTAGGGCAATGTGCCATGCTGTCAATGGCTCCTAGGGGCGTGGTAGGTGCAAACACCAATGGTTTCCTTAGGAACCAGAGACAGTGAGAATCTGTGATTTACAGAAGTGGTATTTTGACCACTTTGACCGTTGAACAGAGGGCCCAATGGGCAAAAAGTTTGGGTGTTCATCCAAATGCCTGAACAGCCAAAGTTTGGTCTGGACCCTCACTCATTGGGAATTTAATTCTCTGCTATGAAAAACATTTTTATTATTAAGGGGAAAACTTCATAATAAAATGAGGAGGACTCTGAGAGCTGGCATTGTATCAACAATCTCCACCATAAATAGGATTACACGGGATTTCCATCACAGCTTCCAAATTCAGATCATTTGTACAAGGAGAGGAACGGCATGTAAAGTATGATATGTCCAATACAAGTACCTTCATTTCCATAATGAGAAGAACACCTCCAACCATTAATCAATCTCATGTTATCTGGTTGCTTAGAAAACAAATACAAAACAATGTTGTATTATAACCAGTTCAACTCACCGTCACCCTCATTAACATGAGAAGATGATGAGAAATCTGTACAGTATATGGAATGTCACACTGAGAGGTGTACAGCTCATCCAAGAAATGATGTTTTATATATTGTAGATCAGCGGTCTCAAACTCCATTTCATCATGGGTCACATCAGCATTACGGTTGCCCTCCAAAGGCTGATTAAACTGTATCTGTAAGACTAGATGTCCAGAGCACACTCAGATGTCAAGAGCCCCCCCCTCCCATCGTCAGAAGTCAAGAGTTCCCCACCCTCCTGTAAGGTAAACTGGATTCCCAGCACCAGAAAACCAGTGCTGGCTTATGCTCATACTTGTGCGCATGCACATTGCTCACATGCTCATACTTCTAGGCAACGAGGCATTGTTAGATGTACCATTCCAGTTTGCTGCGCTCGCGTTCGTGTATGCCTTTGCACATGTACACGCACATGTGAGCACACCAACTAGCGTCTGCACTTGGAGCCCAGTGGCCTATTTAAACCTGTCTGTCATCATGAGAAATTGCTGAATGGTCTTCAGCTTGTACCTATATTCCTAAGACCTGATCCATAGAACCTGCTTGCCTGTGTATGACCCAGCTTTCCTCTGGATTTAGCCTTTGCTCCTGCATCGACCTTGTGCATCTGATCACTCTGACCTTGGCCTGTTTACTTGACTTGTCTTTGCCTGCTGATTCTATACTGCGCTGTCTGGCTGTTACCAACCTTGATCTGCTTCCTGGACTTGCTGTACCTGCTGATTCTGTACTGCGCTGCATGGCTGTTACCAACCTTGGCCTGCTTCCTTGACTTGCTGTTCCTGCTGATTCTGTACTGCGCTGCCTGGCTGTTACCAACCTTGGCCTGCTTCCTTGACTTGCTGTTCCTGCTGATTCTGTACTGTGCTGCCTGGCTGTTACCAACCTTGGCCTGCTTCCTTGACTTGCTGTTCCTGCTGATTCTGTACTGTGCTGCCTGGCTGTTACCAACCTTGGCCTGCTTCCTTGACTTGCTGTTCCTGCTGATTCTGTACTGCGCTGCCTGGCTGTTACCAACCTTGGCCTGCTTCCTTGACTTACTGTTCCTGCTGATTCTGTACTGCGCTGCCTGGCTGTTATCAACTGTGGCTTACGCATGCGTTTGCAAATGCGTGCGGACTAAACCCCTGTTTTTAACGCATACTGTTAGACAGGTTAATTTGGTTGTCTGCGAGCTGGTGGTAAGTAGGCTTGGAATTTTTTCCTGGGCATTCCCCAGGCCTTGTTTATATCTGTTTGTAGCCCTCCAATGCCGCTTACTGCGATAGCAGCTATAAATGAGGGTGGTGGCAAGTTTTTTGAGATCACCTTGGTGTGTGTATATTGGTCCAGCAACGCACCAGCACCTTTGCAGCCATTGTGCTATTTGCTGGGTGTCTGGTGTGCCCTGTACCTTTAAGAAGGGATGGGCTGCCCTTCAGTCCACCTGCCCTCATTTATCCATCAGAATGCATGTGCCTCCACTGTGGGGACACTCATACTTTAGTGTTAGGACCACAGATATCAGGGTGCCGTGACGAGGCTCTGTGGCTTACGCATGCGTTTGCAAATGCGTGCGGACTAAACCCCTGTTTTTAACGCATACTGTTAGACAGGTTAATTTGGTTGTCTGCGAGCTGGTGGTAAGTAGGCTTGGAATTTTTTCCTGGGCATTCCCCAGGCCTTGTTTATATCTGTTATCAACTTTGTCCTGGTTCCTGGACTTGCTGTTCCTGCTGATTCTGTACTGCACTGCCTGGCTGTTACCGACTTTGGCCTGCTTCCTGGACTTGCTATTCCTGCTGATTCTGTACTGCGCCGCCTGGCTGCTACCGACTTTGGCCTGCTTCCTGGACTTGCTGTTCCTGCTGATTCTGTACTGCGCCGCCTGGCTGTTACCGACTTTGGCCTGCTTCCTGGACTTGTTGTACCTGCTGATTCTGTACTGCGCTGCCTGGCTGTTACCGACTTTGGCCTGCTTCCTGGACTTGCTGTTCCTGCTGATTCTGTACTGCGCTGCCTGGCTGTTACCAACCTTGGCCTGCTTCCTGGACTTGCTGTACCTGCTAATTCTGTACTGCACTGCCTGGCTGTTACTGACCTTGGTCTGCTTCCTGGACTTGCTGTACCTGCTGATTCTGTACTGCGCCGCCTGGCTGTTAAAGACTTTGGCCTGCTTCCTGGACTTGCTGTACCTGCTGATTCTGTACTGCACCGCCTGGCTGCTACCGACTTTGGCCTGCTTCCTGGACTTGCTGTACCTGCTAATTCTGTACTGCACTGCCTGGCTGTTACTGACCTTGGTCTGCTTCCTGGACTTGCTGTACCTGCTGATTCTGTACTGCGCTGCCTGGCTGTTACCGACTTTGGCCTGCTTCCTGGACTTGCTGTTCCTGCTGATTCTGTACTGCGCTGCCTGGCTGTTACCAACCTTGGCCTGCTTCCTGGACTTGCTGTACCTGCTAATTCTGTACTGCACTGCCTGGCTGTTACTGACCTTGGTCTGCTTCCTGGACTTGCTGTACCTGCTGATTCTGTACTGCGCCGCCTGGCTGTTAAAGACTTTGGCCTGCTTCCTGGACTTGCTGTACCTGCTGATTCTGTACTGCACCGCCTGGCTGCTACCGACTTTGGCCTGCTTCCTGGACTTGCTGTACCTGCTAATTCTGTACTGCACTGCCTGGCTGTTACTGACCTTGGTCTGCTTCCTGGACTTGCTGTACCTGCTGATTCTGTACTGCGCCGCCTGGCTGTTACCGACTTTGACCTGCTTCCTGGACTTGCTGTACCTGCTGATTCTGTACTGCGCTGCCTGGCTGTTACCGACCTTGGTCTGGTTCCTGGACTTGCTGTGCCTGCTGACTCGGTCCCTTGTTGCCCGGCTGTCGCTGATCGCTGCATGCACACCGGCTCTGCTACCATCTCCTGCTCTGGTGCCAAACTGCTTTAGGATCCTGTCCTGAGGACTGCAACCCCCATCTACATTCACCTAAACAGTGGACTTTGCCAGCCAGCTACTCCGGCACTCATGCCACTCCGTTCCCCTACACTCTCTGTCTCCACCTTCAGGAGTGTTGGGCAGGAGGTGCAAGAGAGGCCTCCACAACATTCCAGTTGTCACCAGTACATGATACCTCCATTACATCAACGTGCACCCCCATTACCCCAATGCATCTACACCCCATGATACCACCCCCTGGAGGCTGCTGGTCCTGCTGATTTCTTGAACTCTTCTGAGGGTACAGCCAGCAGCCTGGCTGAAGAGAGTTAAACTGACCCAGTTGACCCTCAACCACCCAAGGTCTCCATCCCCGATCAGAAAATGACAGCTTTGAAGGTGATTCCGTGGAGGACAGTGAGGTCTACTGCCCAATACAATTCAAACATGGACAGATTCCTGCAAATAATAGGATTTTTTGAAACAGCTTACCTGTAAAATCCTTTTCTTTCGAAGGACATCACGGGACACAGAGCCACAGTAATTACTGATGGGTTATATAGGTATCACTGGTGATTGGACACTGGCACACCCTATCAGGAAGTTCAACCCCCTATATAATCCCTCCCCCTTGCAGGGATACCTCAGTTTTGTAGCCAAGCAATATAGTGTATTAGAAGAGGGGCGGGACCTCTGTGTCCCGTGATGTCCTTCGAAAGAAAAGGATTTTACAGGTAAGCTGTTTTAAAAAATCCTATTTTCTTTCTCGAACATCACGGGACACAGAGCCACAGTAATTACTGATGGGATGTCCCAGAGCAATGCTACCTGAGGGGGAAACCACGACCAAGTAGGGTGCAATCAGACCTGAGGACACTGTACCGCTGCCTGCAGCACACCACACCCAAAGGCGATATCCTCATGCCTTCTCACATCCACCTGATAGAATCTGGTGAATGTATGAACTGAAGACCAGGTTGCGGCCTTGCAGATTTGAGCCATAGAGGCCCGGTGATGCACTGCCCAAGAAGCACCAATAGCCCTTGTGGAATGTGCCCTGATCTGAAACGGAGGAATCTTCTGTTTCAAACCGTAAGCTTGAATGATCAACTGTCGAATCCATTTAGAAATGGTAGCTTTTGACGCTGCCTGTCCTCTATTGGGACCCTCTGGCAGCACAAACAAAACATCCGTCTTGCAGATCTGAGCAGTTGCCCCTAGATAGGCCTTAACTGCTCTTACTACATCCAACAAATGTAGAGATCTCTCTTCCGGAGAACAGGGATCTGGAAAAAAGGAAGGTAGAACAATGTCTTGGTTTAAATGAAAATCAGAAACCACCTTCGGTAAAAAACTAGGATGAGGGCGTAGTACCACTCTATCCTTGTGTATAATCAAATAAGGCTCCTTACAGGAAAGAGCTGCTAATTCTGATACTCTTCTAGCAGAAGAGATGGCCACCAGAAAAATTAATTTCCTTGTCAACAAGACGAAAGGAATCTGACTTATTGGTTCAAAAGGCTGTCTTTGTAACACAGCCAGGACCAAATTCAAGTCCCAGGGGTTTAGGGGCGCTTTAACCGGAGGATTAAGATGCATCAACCCCTGCATAAAGTTTCGGACCAAAGAATGCGAAGCAAGTGGCCGCTGAAATAATACTGATAAAGCAGAAACCTGGCCCTTGATGGTACTCAAGGCCAGCTTCATCTCTAATCCCATCTGTAG
Source organism: Aquarana catesbeiana (assembly GCA_037953035.1). Classification (NCBI taxonomy): domain Eukaryota; kingdom Metazoa; phylum Chordata; class Amphibia; order Anura; family Ranidae; genus Aquarana; species Aquarana catesbeiana. The sequence continues at coordinate 1,661,116 of JBBHAA010001942.1, forward strand.
AAAATCAAGGATTCTACCTATGACAAATTTCCTGGGATGCCAACCTCTGGATTCACACCAGGTTATATAAGCCTTCCAGACTCTATGATAAATCATCCTGGAAGCTGGCTTCCTTGCATTAATCAAGGTAGATATGACAGGACCTGAGAGCCCACGACTCTTCAGAACGTGGGTCTCAATAGCCAAACCGTCAAATTTAGCGTTTGTAAGGCAGGATGGAACACTGGACCTTGAGATAACAGGTCTGGGCGTTCCGGTAGGGTCCACGGGGAACCTACTGTCATCCTTACTATTTCTGCATACCAAGTCCTTCTGGGCCAAGCGGGGGCCACCAGAAGTACCGACTTCCTTTCCTGCCTGATCCTGCAAAGGAGTCGTGGTAGTAGCAGAATAGGCGGGAATGCGTAAATCAGTGAGAACCGATGCCACGGAATCACCAACGCATCCGTCCCGCATGCAAGAGGATCTTTTGTCCTTACCACAAATCTGTCTATCTTTTTGTTGAATCGGGATGCAAAGAGATCTACATCTGGGACCCCCCATCTTTGGCATATGGCCCAAAAGACGTCGGGGTGCAGAGACCATTCCCCTGGAAATAACTGCTGGCGACTTAGATAGTCCGCCTGCCAATTCTCTATTCCCGGGATGAAAACTGCCGATATGCATGGCACATGCATCTCTGCCCAGACTAAGATCTGGTTCACCTCTTTTTGAGCAGCTCGGCTCCGGGTGCCTCCCTGATGATTGACATAAGCCACTGCTGTGGCATTGTCGGACTGGATCCTGACCGGACAACCCTGTAGCCTGATAGTCCAGGCTTTTAGAGCTATATGTATCGCCCGGATCTCCAGAATGTTGATGGGTAAGGTCCTCTCTGTCTTGGACCATACCCCTTGGACCGCAGCCTGTTCCAGAACTGCTCCCCAACCTGACAGACTGGCATCTGTTATTACCACCGTCCAGGTAACCGGTAGAAAGGATTTCCCCTTCTGCAGGTTTTCGGGTATGAGCCACCAATTGAGGCTCTGACGCACCGCATGCGACAGGTGCATCGGAAAGTCTAATGCCTGAACCTTCTTGTTCCAGGTCGACAGAATACTGTGTTGCAGCATTCTTGAGTGAAACTGAGCATAGGGAACTGCTTCGAATGAAGACACCATCTTCCCTAGTAGCCTCATACAAAGGCGGACTGAGGGACCCTTCTTGGTCCTTACTGTCAGAATCAGCTCTCTCAAAGCAGTGATCTTTGCCTGGGGTAGAAATATTTTCTCCTGGCTTGTATCTATAATCAGACCTAAATACTCCAGTCTTCTTACTGGTTTTAGGAAAGACTTTTCTAAGTTGAGGATCCAACCCAGGTGTTCTAGATACCTGACTGTGGTCCTCAAGTTTTCATTCAAAGAGGCTACCGACCGGTCTATCAAGAGCAGGTCGTCTAGGTATGCTATGACAGCTATACCCTGAGCCCTTAATCTGGCCAGAGGAGGAGCCAAGATCACTCGAGGTGCAGTGGCTATCCCGAAAGGCAGAGCCACAAACTGGAAATGGCGCCCTCCTACCTCGAAGCGCAGAAACTTCTGATGAGCAGGAAAAATGGGCACATGCAGATATGCATCTCTGATGTCTATTGATGCCAGAAATTCTCCTCCCTGCAGGGTGGGAACTACTGTTCGAATTGATTCCATGCGGAAGGATTGAATCCTTAGGAATCGGTTCAGATCCCTTAAGTCCAAAATGGGCCTGACATCCCCATTTGGCTTTTGGACCGTAAAAAGGTTGGAATAGAAGCCCAATCCCTGGTCCTTTGCGGGAACTATCATAATGACCTCCTGCGACAAAAGTCGCTCTAACGCTAGAAGGAGCGACTGCTTCTTCTCTGGGTCTCTGGGAACATTTGATCTGAGGAACCGAGGAGAAGGGAATTCCTGAAACTCCAGCTTGTACCCTAAGGTTACCGTGGAGACTACCCATCTGTCCTTGAAGTCCTCGTGCCAGAGCTCTGAGAACTGTCGCAGTCTTCCCCCCACTCGAGTGAGCGGGGGCGCCCCCTCATGCAGAGGTCTTAGTGTTTTGCCTAGTAGGCTTCTTTCCCCAGGACTTCTTTTGTCCCTGGGGTTGACTCTTGTCTCTGGACCCCGATGGAGGCGGCCGTCGAGACTGCCTGGAGGCTGAAGCCCCCGGCGCTGGGGAAAGAGTCCGTTTGAAAGAGGGACGCTTACTCTTCTTCTTGACAGGTAAGAGAGTGCTTTTCCCACAAGAGATTCTCTTGATATAGTTATCCAAGTCCTCTCCAAACAACCTTGCACCACGAAATGGAAACCCAGCCAGTAGCTTCTTACATGGTGCTTCGGCTGACCAATTTTTCAACCATAGGATTCTACGTATATGCACCAACCCCAGTGAAAGACGGGAGGTTTGCACGATAGAATCTCTAATGGCGTCAACCACAAAGCATAAGGCCGCTGGAAGGTTAGCAAACCCCTGGGCCTGCTGTTCAGGTAATACTTTGATGACCTGCTTAACATGGTCTCTTAAGTATTGACAGACTCCAATCGCTGCTACTGCAGGTTGGGCCACTGATCCTGCTAAGGAGAAAACATCCTTCAATAGGGATTCCATCCTTTTATCTACAGGATCCCTGAGCATCTGAGCATTGTCTACAGGACAAGTCAGGCTATTATTTACGGAGGAAATGGCGGCATCAATAGCCGGTATTCCCCACATTTTAATAAACTTTTCTTCCATCGGATAAAGTGTTGAAAACTTTCTCGGCGGAAAAAAACGTTTGTCTGGGTGATCCCACTCAGAATAAATAAGCTTTTCAAGTAAAGTATGAACAGGAAAAGCATGTGCTGCTTGGAAAGGTTTCAGTGACCCCAAAGCAGAAGAGGATTCTTTAGCAGTTTCAGGTACGGGCAACTTAAATGTGGAGCGGACCAATCCAGTGAGGATCTGCACTAAGACTTTCTCCTCTTGGGAAGTCTCAGTGGGTCCCTCTCCACCTGAATCCTCCGAAGAGGAATCATCCATCCCATCCCGATCCTCTGAAAGGGATTCATCTCCTTTATCCCAGAGCTCCTCTGTCTGAGGGTCTTGGGGAACAGAGGAAAGCCTAGTGCGTTTTCTTCCACTGAGTGAAGATGTAATCACGGCCATTAATCTTTCCTCTAGACCATTAATGGTTGAGGAAAAAACCTCTTGTGTAATATATACAGGGGCTGAAGTGCCAGAAGCAGGTGTAGCCCCTGACCCCGATGGCTCTCCCTGGCTAGCCGTCCCTGGCCCATCTTTAGGGGGGGAGGATGCTGCCGACAGGGGGCCCTCAGAACCTGAACGAGATCCCCTAGTGTCTCTGGTTCCTGGGGTGCTTGAACCTCTTCTACCCATAGTGCAAAGCAACAAGGTGTGAGGTATACAAATGAACACTGCCCGCTGAGCGATGTAGTCTGGCTAAAAGCCTTGCTACCCAATGCTCAGTCTGGTGTTACTTCAGTAAATGCTGCCTAGGAGAATGCCTGTGTCCCACCTTACATGCGACCGTCAGCTCTGTGTCTCTCAGAAGGCTGAGTGCACCTGTACAGAGTGCCTCTAATAGCCTGCAGCTGGCCTGAGTGGGAGTCTAAGCACCTGTGCTGACGTCCCGCCCCCTCCTCTACCGCCCCCCCCCCTCGAGTTTTGAAAAAAACGAGCGCTTCCCGCGCTGCCGACTCTCCTGTCATGCTTCCGGAGAAAGGCTGGGGATGGGGGGGGGGGAGGAGGGAGACTGGTAACAAGATCTGCCTGAATGGCTATCTTCAGAGATGGTGGCCATTAGGCCGCAGAGCCCGGGTGGTATAACCACTTTCTAGACCCCTGTGGCCCCTCTCTAGCCTGGGGGGAACATTCAAACATGAGAAATCCCCCCTTCCACCTTACCTGTTTGCAGCCTGCTTGAGACGCTGGGACATAAACAGCGATTACAACACCTGAGACAGAGTCAGCATGTGCAGGTTTGTGCTCTTGGCAGCCCCCAGTGGTCACAATAGGCATAGCATGCATTTACCTTAAAGGAGAAAAGCCACTAGAACTCAAAAATTCTGTGGAATCTCCTCTTACCTTATCCAGCCGCAGGGTGCTGTTTACACAGACCCAATCTTCACCTCTCACGGTGGGCTCCGTTTGAAAAAACCGTCAGAGACTGGGGCCCCCATCAGTAGGGGGATCCAACAGTTCTGGGACCGTAAAGCACCTCGCCAGAAATTAGGAAGTTTAAAGCCATTTTCTGATCTGCGGGGTCCAGCTCTCTAAAAAGAGAAGCATTACAGGTAAAACCTTGTTTCTTCGGACACGAGTCCCGGGTACCATTCAATTCGGCCATGAAAAGACACTTTGAATGGATCCGGTTCGCCTGGCTTGCCCCAGTATAGGATCTTAGGATATTCCCTTTGGAGCTCAGCACAGGACATCTTTACACGTCCATCACCTAAGACACTGGCGTAAAAACTGAGGTATCCCTGCAAGGGGGAGGGATTATATAGGGGGTTGAACTTCCTGATAGGGTGTGCCAGTGTCCAATCACCAGTGATACCTATATAACCCATCAGTAATTACTGTGGCTCTGTGTCCCGTGATGTTCGAGAAAGAAACTATGATTATGCTGTTTGAAATGCTATTGTTATTACCGTAATTATGTTTCCTGCAGTTATGTGTTGTTCTTCACTGTGTTGTGATCATAGGTGTGCCCAGCCTATTGCTTTAGGGTGTGCACCCCAAATGTATTAAAACATGGATGATGTTAGTAGAGCAGTGGATGGCGTCAGTAGGGCAGAGGTTGGCATCAGTAGGGCAGAGGTCGCTGTCAGTAGGGCAGAGGTTGGCATCAGTAGGGCAGAGGTTGCTTTCAGTAGGGCAGAGGTCACTGTCAGTAGGGCAGAGGTTGCTTTCAGTAGGGTAGAGGTCACTGTCAGTAGGGCAGAGGTTGCTTTCAGTAGGGTAGAGGTCACTGTCAGTAGGGCAGAGGTTGCTGTCAGTAGGATAGAGGTTGCTGTCAGTAGGGCAGAGGTTGGCATCGGTAGGGCAGAGGTCGCTGTCAGTAGGGCAGAGGTCACTGTCAGTAGGGCAGAGGTCACTGTCAGTAGGGCAGAGGTTGCTTTCAGTAGGGTAGAGGTCACTGTCAGTAGGGCAGAGGTTGCTTTCAGTAGGGTAGAGGTCACTGTCAGTAGAGCAGAGGTTGCTGTCAGTAGGGTAGAGGTCGCTGTCAGTAGGGCAGAGGTCACTGTTAGCAGGGCAGAGGTCGCTGTCAGTAGGGCAGAGGTCACTGTCAGTAGGGCAGAGGTTGCTGTCAGTAGGGTAGAGGTTGCTGTCAGTAGGGTAGAGGTCGCTGTCAGTAGGGCAGAGGTCACTGTTAGTAGGGCAGAGGTTGCTGTCAGTAGGGTAGAGGTTGCTGTTAGTAGGGCAGAGGTTGGCGTCAGTAGGGCAGAGGTCGCTGTCAGTAGGGCAGAGGTCACTGTTAGTAGGGCAGAGGTCGCTGTCAGTAGGGTAGAGGTCGCTGTCAGTAGGGTAGAGGTCGCTGTCAGTAGGGCAGAGGTTGCTGTCAGTAGGGTAGAGGTTGCTATCAGTAGGGCAGAGGTTGGCGTCAGTAGGGCAGAGGTCGCTGCCAGTAGGGTAGAGGTCGCTGTCAGTAGGGCAGAGGTCGCTGTCAGTAGGGTAGAGGTCGCTGTCAGTAGGGCAGAGGTCGCTGTTAGTAGGGCAGAGGTTGCTGTCAGTAGGGCAGAGGTTGCTGTCAGTAGGGTAGAGGTTGCTGTTAGTAGGGCAGAGGTTGGCGTCAGTAGGGCAGAGGTCGCTGCCAGTAGGGTAGAGGTTGCTGTCAGTAGGGCAGAGGTCGCTGTCAGTAGGGCAGAGGTCGCTGTCAGTAGGGCAGAGGTTGCTGTCAGTAGGACAGAGGTTGCTGTCAGTAGGGTAGGGGTTGCTGTCAGTAGGGTAGAGGTCGCTGTCAGTAGGGCAGAGGTCGCTGTCAGTAGGGCAGAGGTTGCTGTTAGTAGGGTAGAGGTCGCTGTCAGTAGGGCAGAGGTCGCTGTCAGTAGGGCAGAGGTTGCTGTCTGTAGGGTAGAGGTCGCTGTCAGTAGGGCAGAGGTCGCTGTCAGTAGGGCAGAGGTTGCTGTCAGTAGGGTAGAGGTTGCTGTCAGTAGGGCAGAGGTTGCTGTCAGTAGGGCAGAGGTTGCTGTCAGTAGGGCAGAGGTTGCTGTCAGTAGTTTTTCTATTCATATTTTTTTATTACTTCTTACAATTTTTTTAGGAGCTGCATTGGGGGGGCTTTGGGAAAGGCCACCAGTTGGCGAGTGAAGAGGATCCAGTGAGAGTGATACCTTATATTCTGGAGGGGTAAGAAACAACAGTATCTGCCAGATGAGCATTTTTTGGAATTTCCCTCTTCCTTCCTTCTCTCCCCAGATTCCTGGTATTAGCGTGACCATACCAGACTCTGGGAGACCATTAAGACTGTTTCAAGATAACAAAGTCTCAACTAATTGAAGACCTTTATTTTTAATCTGAGGAAATTACTGTTTATGGAAGCCACCAGGAGATAGCTACACTGAGAAAGGGTCATTCATCCTTCCAGTTTGGTGCTTTGGTGAATAGTCATGTGTAATGGACTCCTGGAAAAAGCTGAGATTAGAAACTTCCTGAGCTGACGATGGGACACATGAGAAAAGACTAGTTGATGCCTGCAGAGATTGGGGCCTACTCTCAGACTTCCAACTCAAAGAGCTCATTAAGTGCTGCAGGGGTAAGGTGGGGCAAATCGTGAACCCTGAAGTTATCGGTTTGGTCTCCTAAGATGTGAGTAATGATCCCCCTTAACCCTTAATAAATAGTTCTCTTGGCATAACATGATAGAGTATCCCCAAACCTAAAAGATGGTCACGCATGGTAGCCCTTCTGTCATGCTAATTGTACCCTGTATTCCCTCCATGGGAGAGGTAATAAAAAGGGGGGCACCTCTCCCAAAGCACTCAGACTCATCATTGATGGTGATTGGGCTCTTCTACACCCCCCCCCCAATAGTAATAGAGTATGGGCTTCCAGGTGGAGGCAAGTGGTTGCTACCAACTGCCCTGTGAAAGACATACTCAAAACTTCTCAAAAGAAATTTAGTTTAAAAAAAATATATATAAAAAAAAAAAAACACTGTTCTCAATGAAAAATAATATTCAGGTTTTCAGACGGTTCTTGTAATATGTCTCTATGGTCTCAAATTCCTTTTTACCTTTCTACACAAACAAAGGTAGCCATTAAATCCATTATGGACATTTGCATATCTCTCTTTTCATCTCTCTGTACTATATCAGTGTAAGCATTTATTTCATCCAGCCAATCGTTAATTTCATCCATTGACACTGATCTGCACCGCCTAACAGCAGAACCTCTCTGACAACAAACACGGCAAGCATGTGGCTGGTCTCAGATATAATTAGACTTGTCACCATTTTCCTTAACGTGGTGTCAGGTCTGACTCTGAATTCCTACATAGTGGCTGTGTACGTCCGGGAATGGAGGAAGAAAAAAGGCTTCAATGTGGCCGACAGAATTGCCCTCTTGTCGGCTCTCACCGGGATCGTTTACCAATGTTCTTGCACCGTTGATAATCTGATATTCTTTTTCGGGTCTTCCTCATCGCATGACAAAAGACAAAATCTACTCGCCTTTGCTTTTTATATTTTTATTACGTATGAGAGCGTCTGGAACACGGCTTGGCTTTCCATCTACTACTGCCTGAAACTGGTCAAGTGTTCCCACCGCATTTTCCTTCAGTTACAGAGAAGATTGTCCTCTTCTATCACACAGATACTCATAGTCTCCTTCGTGGGATCAATCTTCATAACGCTTCCACTTCCTTGGACCTTAGATTTTCATTACCATAACACGACCAATGATCCATCTTCAAACCGCCATTCCATTGAAATTGATTTCCGATACGTTCCCCTCAGTATATTCTTTGGTTCTCTACTCCCGTTTCTTCTGAGCTTCATCTGCATTGGGCTCAGTGTGAGGTCTCTCCTGAGTCACGTCCACCAGATCCGTCACAATTCATCTCAGTTCAGCTCATCTCCACAACTGGAGGGTCATCTCCGAGCAGTCAGGACCATGATCCTCCAGGTCTGCCTTTGCTTGGCTCTCTATCTGGCTGTCTTTAGCATGATCATGTTCTCCCCGTACTTAGGAATGATTGTAAGAATATTTATTTTCATAATCGTTACCAGCTACCCTTCTGCTCTAGCCCTCATCTCAATCCAGGGGAACCCAAAGATAAGATACAGACCACCTACCTAGATATCTTTTATCTCTCTTTTATTTATTTTCTTTATTATTTCCTTTCGCCAAACCATTTTCCCTTTGAGAAGAACCTCTACCTAGCTCTTTTTCTTCATTTTTCACTCTTCACTCTGTTAGATTTAAGAATATTTTAATCTTATGGGGAAGAGATTGTCATGGACCGTTTCATCAATGTGTGAAAAATCCATGATTATTTCCATTTTACCTAAGAAAATTCAAAAGGGTGATGTTGATTATTGTATTTAAACACCTTGCTAATTATATCTTTATGATGTAAGAGAGTGTCTGGAGAACGCTCTCATACGGCATACGTCTAAAGACTTACAAATGTAGATAGATGAACCTGCGCTTTGGGTAGGGTATCAAAAAGAAATACATATAATAAAAGCAGCTAGCACAATTTGCAGGTAACAAACATCAATAAGTAAGATAAAATGAGGCTCTTCTTTATATATGTGATCAAAGTCCTTCACAAGAGTCCATACAGAGTCCAATCAAGCTAGGAACATGGAAGGCACCTCGGGAGTCTATATAATATTTCAAGAAAATAATAAGAGAGAAGTAGTCCTCCACCTGCATCACAGCAGACAGAGCCTTTTACCCTAAATGGTGGACCACCTAAGATGTATGTGGTCAAACAGCACTCAACTAACCACAAGATACTATCAGATTCCCAGCAAGCTTCATAGGGGTTTTGGCCTGTATGTAGTCCTTCCTCATGCATAATCACTCCAAAAATCTGATCGCCGTTTCATGCATATCAGAAAAAAAAGAAAACAGAACCCCCTCATGGTGTAGTATAAGATAAGGGGTCAAACAGCGCTCTATTAACCACAGGACACCATCAGATTTCTGGCAAGCTTCATAGGGCTTATATGTAGTCCTTCCTCATGGATAATCACTCCAGAATCACTCGCCATTCAGTGCATATCAGAAAAATAACAGCGCATGTCATCAAAGCCTGAAAAGTTTCAAACCAGCAAAATCGCCGCGGCCCTGTCGCGTTCTGACATCACGCGTCCTAGCTCCACCCTACGCATTTTGTTGGGGGCCTGATGACGTCTTATAATGAAATGCATACGGTGGAGCAACGACATGCGTGACAGCTGCAGCTCCACCCTACGCATTTTGGTTGGGGGCCTGATGACGTCTTATGATGATGAAACGCGTACGGTGGAGCTACGACACGCGTGACATCACAACACATGAAGATCGCGGCCATCTAGGTTGGTTTCAAGCTTTTCATGCTTTGATGACACGCTCTTTTTCATTGTGTATACTGTGAGTATTCTGGAGTTTTTAAATAAATGTTGAAATGCCTTTTAATATCACGCCATGAGGGGGTTCTGTTTCTTTTTTCTGATATGCATGGAATTGTGAGTGTGTCTGGAGTGATTATCCATGAGGAAGGACTGCATATAAGCTAAAACCCCTATGAAGCTTGCCAGGGAATCTGATGGTGTCTTGTGGTTAATTGAGGGCTTATATCTTAGGTAGTCCACAATTTAGGGTTAAAGGCTCGGTATGCTGTGGTCCACGTCTGAAGGCTTGACTGACATATTGGATTCTAATATATAGGCAGTTGAATGTGATTGTCCCATCCCCTACAGCCCCGTTTGGGTGCATCAGTTCCCCTCTGCCAATGTCCCCTTGAGGAACACAGATCTCCTGCCCAGCAGGTTCTCCCATCACTAGTCAGAGCGTTGTATAAATCTTTAGTAAGCACAGGATGTCATTGACATTATATTTCCTTCTATATCCACTATGTTACATAAATGATATGAGAAGGAAATACTTTACTTTCTAGTGCGGGACCTGAGAGTAAAATTCAGTACTTCATTAGATACAAGATCTCCACATCTCATCCCATAATTCCCTTGTCTCTCAGTAAAGAGGACCTCCCTTGCAGAGGCGGCTCTAGGCTTTGAGAGGCCTTAGGCAAAACTTGGACATGAGGCCCCACTCACTCCCATAATGGGAAAAATACTAAAAATGAACTGGGGCATGGGTAAGGCAATCATTGGGAGTTCAGGAGTGGGGCTAACAATTTAGGTGTGCTGTAACCTGTAGTGTTCAGGTCTACAGCTCACGGAACATTGGCATGATCAGCGAGCTGTGATATAAAAACATTTAATAAAAATAGCATTAAAGGGGTTGTAAACTCCTGTTTAAAAAAAAAAAAAAAAAAAAATAACAAACATATACTTACCTCCACTGTGCAGTTTGTTTTTTGAACAAACATCCTCTTCTGGGGTCCCCTAACGCCGGTCGCGGCTCCTCCCCGCATTGGGAAACCACCTAGGAGAAGTGCTCTCCCTGGGGGTTACCTTGCGGGCGCGCTCCCTTTTCCAACATTTGCGTCCAAAGACACAGAATTCCGGACTCAGCCCCGCCCCCTACGTCATTGGATTTGATTGACAGCAGCAATGGCTGGGCTGTAAAATGGGGGGGAGCTGGGGGGCTGCTGAGTGACAGAAGTTTTTTCACACTAATGCATAGGATGCATTAAGGTGAAAAAACATGAGGGTTTACAACCCCTTTAAAAAATAGAAACAAATCTTAGAGCTTACCTATTTTATGTGAAACTTGTGCTTTTTTTTTTCCACAGACGCTCAGTTCTGGGTTTAACTTAGGTAAGCAGTGTACAGGGGACAGCAGGGCAGAGCACAGGAGGTCAGGAGACAATACGTAGGGGGCAGCAGGGGACATTATGGGGCACACAGCAGAACATGGGGCACACTGCAGAACATGGGGCACACTGCAGAACATTGGGCACATCATGGGGCACACAGCAGCACATCGGGCACATCATTGGGCACACAGCAAAATATGGGGCACATCATGGAGCACACAGCAGAACATGGGGCACATCATGGGGCACCCAGCAGAACATGGGGCACATAATGGGGCACACAGCAGAACACTGGGCACATCATGGGGCACACAGCAGAACCTTGAAAACATCATGGGGCACACAGCAGAACATGGGGCACATCATGGGTCTCACAGCAGGGCATAGGACAAACAGCAGGGCATGGGACACATCACAGGGCACACAGCAAAACATGAGGTACATCATGGGGCTCACAGCAGAACATGGGGCACTTTAAGGGGCTCACGGCTGGGCATGGGGCACACCATGGGGCAAGCAGCATAACATGGGGTACACAGCAAGGCTTATCAGAAGGCACACAGCAGGCCATGGGGCACACAGCAGGGTACAGGGCACAGCAGGGTACATAGTACAGGGCACAGTAGGGTGCATGGTACAGGGCACAGCAGGGTACTGGGCACATCAGGATACAGGGCACAGGGTATGGGGCACAGCAGGTTGCAGGGTATTGGTCACATCAGGGTATGGGTCACAGCAGGACACATCAGGGTACTGGTACAGGGTATGTGGCACTGGGCACAGCAGAGCACATCAGGGTACTGGGCACAGGGTATGGGGCACATTAGGGTACTGGACATGGCAGGGTACAGGGCACATCAGGGTACTGGGCACATCGGGGTACTGGGCACAGGGTTTGGGGCACATCAGGGTACTGGACATGGCAGGGCACAGGGCACATCAGGGTACTGGACACATCAGGGTACTGGGCACATCAGGGTACTGGACACATCAGGGTACAGGGCACATCAAGGTACTGGGCAGATCAGGGTACTGGGCAGATCAGGGTACTGGGCACAGGGTATGGGGCACATAAGGGTACTGGACATGGCAGGGCACAGGGTACAGGGTACTGGGCACATCAGGGTACTGGGCACATCAGGGTACTGGACACATCAGGGTACAGGGCACATCAGGGTACTGGACACATCAGGGTACTGGGCACATCATGGTACTGGGCACAGGGTATGGGGCACGTCAGGGTACTGGACATGGCAGGGTACAGGGCACATCAGGGTACTGGGCACAGGGTATGGGGCACATCAGGGTACTGGACATGGCAGGGCACAGGGTACAGGGCACATCAGGGTACTGGGCACAGGGTATGGGGCACATCAGGTTACTGGACATGGCAGGGCACAGGGTACTGGACACATCAGGGTACTGGACACATCAGGGTACTGGGCACATCAGGGTACTGGAAACATCAGGGTACTGGGCACATCAGGGTACTGGGCACAGGGTTTGGGGAACATCAGGGTACTGGACATGGCAGGGTACAGGGCACATCAGGGTACTGGGCACAGGGTATGGGGCACATCAGGGTACTGGACATGGCAGGGCACAGGGTACAGGGCACATCAGGGTACTGGGCACAGGGTATGGGGCACATCAGGGTACTGGACATGGCAGGGCACAGGGTACAGGACACATCAGGGTACTGGGCACAGGGTATGGGGCACATCAGGGTACTGGACATGGCAGGGCACAGAGTACAGGGCACATCAGGGTACTGAACATGGCAGGGCACAGGGTACAGGGCACATCAGGGTACTGGGCATAGGGTATGGTGTACGTCAGAATACTGGGCACAGCAGGGTACACTTTCCTTTCAGTTTCCTTTAAATGCAGAGTAGCGCGGGAAGTGGCTGTATTATAATAAGTCCTTTGTGTCCTCTCTCATGTCGCTCTGCTCCCCGGCAGCCCCTCCCCTCCTCTCCTCTCGTTGTATGCTTGTGACATCACCTGGAATGGACAGGAGGAGAGGAGGGGAGGGGCCGCCAGGGAGCAGCGCGACATGAGAGAGGACAGTAAGGACTACAGCCGCTTCCCGCGCTACTCTGCATGTCGGCCGATACTCGATCTACCCGTCAGCTGCCTGTGATTGACGGGTAGATCGCCGCAGAGCTGGTGACTTTGTGGCATAACAGACAGGGAAACCACCACTGTTAAACACTGCAACAGGCAAATTAGGCGGCTGCGAGGCCCCTGTGAGGGCGAGGCCTTAGGGGACCGCCTAACTTGCCTAATTATAGAGCCGACTCTGCTCCCTTGGATCCCAATGATCAGAACTGATTGGGGCTTGTGGCAAACATTGACTGACAACAAACCTCCCAACCCAGACCAATCTCCTTTCAGGTGGTTTGATCGCTTCCTCACCAATCATGATGTCTCCTGTACAGACAGAGGGTCTTTGTGGAGTTATTATGGGAGCTCACTGAATTTATTCTGATTCAGATTTCATATATATGATGTGCCCAAGGCTTGGTTCACACTGCCGCGACTTGGGATCCGACTCGTGAGACCCCAAGTGGTATGACACGTGAAATCCCATGTTAGTCAATGAGAACTGTCTTAGCGCTACTGAAGTCGCTCCGACTTTGGAAAAGGTTCCGGTACTACTTCAAGGTGACTTCTATCTGACTTCTGCCCACAGACTTTAATGGAAGTCACCTCCAAATCACATCCTCGTCTATATTGCTGTGATTTGGATCCAACATTACAGGCAGATTACCCAGACCCTCCTTGGGGTGTAGCCCCTCCCTGTCACATCAAGTTCCATCAAAGTAGCATCAAGTCACCAGAAAGTCACCTGACAAAGTCACACTGTAAGTCGGGCAACTTCCAGGTTGCAGTAATGTGAACCGAGCCTGAAGGACGTTTTCCTGTATTGACTAACCAGATGATTGTGAATTTCTGGACAGACCCACATTTGATTTATCCAAAGATAAATGAGAAACATAAAGATTGGTGGATCTATCTCCTGGGATTTTACTGTCTGGAGATCGGGAAATGGATTTTTAGGGAACCAGATCCCCCCCCACCAAGTTCTAAGGAAGATTTATTGAAGAGGAAAAGATTTCCAGAACTCCCCTCATCTCTACAACTTTCCTTATGTTTTATTATTGGGGTGTTGGGTCATATTTTAGTGATTATTTTGGGATATAGTATGTAGTTGTTGATATTAATATTATTATTATTATTATTATTAGTATTATTATTATTATTATTAGGTCATATTTTAGTGATTTTTTTGGATATAGTATGTAGTTGTTATTGTTGATATTATTATTATTATTATTATTATTATTATTATTATTATTATTATTATTATTTTAGTGATTATTTTGGGATATAGTATGTAGTTGTTGATATTAATATTATTATTATTATTATTATTATTAGGTCATATTTTTGTGATTTGTTTGGATATAGTATGTAGTTGTTGTTGTTGATATTATTATTATTATTATTATTATTATTGTGATTTTTTTGGGATATAGTATGTAGTTGTTGTTGATATTAATATTATTATTATTATTATTAATATTATTATTAGGTCATATTTTAGTGATTTATTTTAGATATAGTATGTAGTTGTAGTTCTTATTATTATCTATGATGTGGGGGAGGGGTCTGTGTGTGTTCTCATTGTCTATTGGTGGTTGGGTGACACTTTCACTGGTGGAATTCTCCAATATCTTCATTGTGTGTTATTTATCTCTAGAAGGCGTTTAATGAAATAAACAATTAAACATCCATATTGATCAATGTAGTTGTCTTATTTCTCCCCCATCAATATTACATGTTGTGATCTGTTATGGTTTTTAGATTTTAAACATAAATCAATAACTGGGATCTCTGATATCCCCCTTCCGATATAATGGTATCTCCTTTCTATTCATAACCACAACATGTGATCAGATATCACTTCTCTATGAAAAGGACACAAACCTCACATTGGACATTTCTGAGGAGCTGGGTCAGCATTTCTCAGCCAGGGTTCCAGGGATGTCTTCATGGGGGGTTCTGGGTTTGAGAAGAGGTGTATTATTCTTCATCGATGTCCAATATAAGGGGTTCTTCTATATCAACCACCAATATAAAGGGGTCCTTCTCTACCAACCACCAATATAAAGGGGCCCTTCTATACCAACCGCCAATATAAAGGGGCCCTTCTATACCAACCACCAATATAAAGGGGTCCTTCTATACCAAACACCAATATAAAGGGGCCCTTCTATAATAACCACCAATAAAAAGGGGCCCTTCTATACCAACCACCAATATAAAGGGGCCCTTCTATACCAACCACCAATATAAAGGTGTCCTTCTATACCAACCACCAATATAAAGGGGTCCTTCTATACCAACCACCAATATAAAGGGGCCCTTCTATACCAACCACCAATATAAAGGGGCCCTTCTATACCAACCACCAATATAAAGGTGTCCTTCTATACCAACCACCAATATAAAGGGGTCCTTCTATACCAACCACCAATATAAAGGGGTCCTTCTATACCAACCACCAATATAAAGGGGTCCTTCTATACCAACCACCAATATAAAGGGGCCCTTCTATACCAACCACCAATATAAAGGGACCCTTCTATACCAACCAGCATTATAAAGGGACCCTTCTATACCAACCACCAATATAAAGGGACCCTTCTATACCAACCACCAATATAAAGGGGCCCTTCTATACCAACCACCAATATAAAGGGACCCTTCTATACCAACCACCAATATAAAGGGGCCCTTCTATACCAACCATCAATATAAAGGGGCCCTTCTATACCAACCACCAATATAAAGGGACCCTTCTATACCAACCACCAATATAAAGTGACCCTTCTATACCAACCACCAATATAAAGGGGCCCTTCTATACCAACCACCAATATAAAGGGACCCTTCTATACCAACCACCAATATAAAGGGGCCCTTCTATACCAACCACCAATATAAAGTGACCCTTCTATACCAACCACCAATATAAAGGGGCCCTTCTATACCAACCACCAATATAAAGGGGCCCTTCTATACCAACCACCAATATAAAGGGGCCCTTCTATACCAACCACCAATTTTCTTTCGTGGGGAAAAAAAATAGCAAAAAAAGAAATAATAATACAGCGCATATAATTGTGACACTAATCTTATTGTAATTGAATGTTATTATAAATGACCTTTCCTTTTCAATCTGCAGCCGCTGTCATTTTCTGAGAATACAATATGGCCGCCTGGAGCTGTTCTGTACACAGAGTGTGTTCTGACCACTCCCACAAACATCACTTCCTGCTTGTGTGATTGGCTCAACAATTTACCCAGAAGTCTGCCTAAGATACAAGTCAGATTTCAGGCATCCCCTGCAACACAAATGTCATTTTTTGGAGAGATACTTTCAATAGGAGAACATCTAAAGGGATGCAGGCCCAGCAGATTTCCTCATTAGTGCTCTGCAGCTGCACACCTGACAGTTAATTATGAAACCTCCTCCTATTAGACCCGCTCTGCCCAGAGGCACTGACAAACACACAGGGATTTCTTCAGAATAACAAAAGGTCGGAATCTGCAGCAAAGTTTGTTATAATCCTTGTAATGTACAGTAACCCCCCCCCTCCCCCGAGGGGAATGATTTTTTTTTCTCAATAAAAGTGGAGCTACGCTTTAATTTCTTCATTTTCCAAAACATTGTGACAAAAAAATGACAACATCAAAAAACTCCTCGTGCCTCCTACTAGATACCTTGGATTGTCTACATTCCAAAAAAAAGGGGGTCATTTGGGGGGGGGTAATTGTACTGTCCTGGCCTATTAAGGGCCTCAAGAAATGAGATCGGCCGTCAAGTATAGACAGGGGCTGAACGAAAAAATGTGTTTAGTTTTGATTCGTAATTTACAAAAATTAGTTAAATAGGAAGTAAAGGCAGGAAAAAAAAAAAAAAAACACCCTGTAAGTCAAAGGCATAATGAGGTAGTATTCATAGCATGCTAGCTCATTATGAATAACTTACCTGAGATGGAAGCCCCCGAAGAGACCCTCGTTCTTCTCCATCTATCGCGGGGTGACTTCCAGGTATCGCGGCTTCGACGCTGTGACTGGCCGGAGCCGCGATGACGTCACTCCCATGCATGCGCGAGGGAGCCTCCACTAAGGGCATGATCACCGTTAGCAGAGGCATGCTCAGTGCGCTTGCGCGGCGCTGTCTACGCCGCATGCGCCGTAGACATCGGTGCCAGTCTTTTGCAAATATCTCCTAAATCGTGTAGGTTTAGGAGATATTTGTTGCCCCTACGGGTAAAGCCTTAATCTAGACCTTGATCTAGACTCACCTGTAGGTAAAAGCGGGTCCAGAGGGTTTACAACCACGTTTAATTTGTTTAATTCGGAATCCGTTTCATTGATTCGTTTTCAAATCGATTAGAAATTGTTTTCGAATCAACTTCGAATGGTTTTCCAATTTCCAAAAAGAATAAAAGAAAAAAAATATATATATATATATATGTACAGTATATATATATTTTTATATATTTTTATATATATATATATATATTTTCTATTCTATTCCTTTATTTTCTATTCTATTTTATTCTCTTTGAAAATTGGAAAACTATTCGAATTAGAATTTTAGATGGCGGTCTTGGCTCGCTGACCCACCATCTCAGAGCATCAAACAGGACGCAATGCAGAGGGGTTACTTGTGTAGCGAGGTCCCAGGCCTCCTCCAGTCTAATGAGGACCTCCAGGGCCAGAGATAGCTGACATCCTTTTGTAGGTGGCGGGTTGTGAGGCATAGTGGGTGCGAGTTGGAAGTTATTGGGCGCCAGACACTTCTTGAATGTAAAAGAGATGGTTAGGGTCAGGGCAACCTTGAGTAGTTGCAAGTTCAATTAGCAAACTCCAAGACTTCAACAGGTTTATAGGTTGGACTTGATGGACTTGTGTCTTTTTTCAACCTCACCTACTATGTAACTATGTGACAGGAGGACAGCCGTGCAGGGAAAGGCCTCCAGCAAGAAGCCACATCCGCACGTGCAGGAATGCTATCTCCTATGGCAACAGTCTTTAACAGTTCCTAACACAAAATGTAACAGTTCTCTCATCTTCACTACAACTTCTCCTTGTAGTTCTTCAGCCCACTGAGCTCCCGGTCTCTCACTAGATCCACTAATTCACTGCCACTGAATCCCTTGAGCTCCTCCAATCTTCACAGTGGTATCTTCTTCAAGCGTCACCCCCACCTCTCTGCTGGGTTCCTAGCTTGGCACTCCAGATACTTCTCAAGCTTCACACCCTCTGGCCTGCTCGGTCCCTGGCTTGACACACAAGGCTGCTCAGCAAGTGTCACCTCCACTGGTTGGGTCCCTGGCTTGGCACCTGCTGAAGTTTCCCGATTCTTCACCGTCCCCGGTTGGTGAGAATGTTGCTCCGGTACTTGCTTCAGTTACTCACTGTGGTCCCTGGTAATGAGGTTGATGGTCCCTTAGTGGCGACAGCTTCCCCTCTACCTCTGACCACCACAGGTTCTCCGGCCGGCAGAACCGTCACTTCTGGTTGGACTGCAAGCCGCAATCCCAACCCTGCTTTGCTTTCTCTTGGTTCTGGATAGGCCCTCACACAGACTAGCAGCCAGATGTGCCCAAGATAGGCCCAATCTTCGGCCTAGCAGCCCGGGGAATACAACACACGTCCTTCCAGACAGCCGTCCAGGTGGCACAGAACCTCGATCACCTGACTCCACCCGAATATATAGGTTCTCCCAGCAGGCCAAGGGATTCAAGAAAACTCCTGCCCATAGGCTGAGATACCCCACATACCCATAACCTGACCTTGCATTGTCCTTCTCATATCTAGTACCACCAAGTACCCCGCCACCTAGTGGTAGAAGAGAAAAGTGCAACTTAGGAAGAAATCATTAGATCTCTAACAATTGACCGGGATAACTACGCCTGGCGAGTAAATTTGTGAGGAGCTCCCTGCCTAAACTCCAGGGTGCTACATCTGTAAGGTTGGAGCTGTAGTAGGGACCAAGAGCTGATTCCTCCTCTGTAGTGTCGGGTCCTGACCCATGCGGAGTGATACCAACTGCACTCCACCTCTTATCCTGGCTAGTGGTCTCCAGAGTGGTGCCGGCAGCAGGAAAAGAAGAGATCTTCAGGTCAGTGTGAAGAAATATACCGGGCATAATAGTATAAGGCTGCTTTCACACTTATGTGCTGCGGTTTACCCACACCACGGGTGTAGTGCAGGGTACCTGCAGCTTTCCTGGGGGTTTGCTGAGCTTAGAACCATAGACGTCTTCTTCAGAATGCAGAAGTTTTGGTGCACTTTCAGAACGTGCACCACACCTGCGGCATATAATAGAAGCCTATGGGGCAAAGCGCAGCTAGCCCGGGAAAGTTGCAGATGCACTGCGCACGCGCTCGCGGTGCAGGTAGACCACAGCAGATCAGTGTGATAGTTTAACCCCTTGGACACCACAAAAGGGTGCAGTTGCAGGGTGTCCATGATTGCTGTGCAATGCATGCCATTCCAACACGGTAGTACGGCAATTGGAAATTGAAATCCGGTGTGAGCCAGCAACACTTTGCCCGGTGATCCTTGGCTTCTCCCATGTTGTTCTGGTGGATCTCCACCGCTTCAAGGTTGCCTATCTCTGCCCTATCCTATTGGATCTCTGAGAAAAATGACCCCAGCATGTCCAACACAACAAGGTAAAACTGTTTCTTTGTCTATGTTATATCTATAATTATAATGTAAGACTTTGTAATCAGGTAGAGAGAGAGAGTATCACGGCTCCAGGTGGGTCAGATCAAGGTAAAAGGCATCTCCCTCGGTCTAGAAGTCCAGGTGCTGGCAATGCTATGGCAGTTAGACATCAAAGAAATTCTGGACAGCCGCACTCCAAAAGTATTTGCCTTTATTCAATAAGGTGTCATCCAAAATACAGGTCACAGAAAAATGGAACAAACTTACGCGTTTCGCTTTGTAGTTCCTTGTAGTGTGAAACGCGTAAGATTTCTTCCATTTTGCTGTGACCTGTATTTTGGATGACACCTTATTGAATAAAGGCAAATATTTTTGGAGTGCGGCTGTCCAGAATTTCTTTGATGTCTAAGACTTTGTATTCATGTATGACAAGTTTATAATATTATACTGTATGTACTAATGTATTGTATATTAAACGGGTATTTCCTCACTTAGAATAAATAGAGGGTGGGGATGGGTACCATCGTCCTATATTTAGACAATGGAAAAGGGAGCGTGTTAATGGGGGCTACTCCAAAAAAAAATGCCCTATAATGCCTGTGATGGTTGAGGACTATCTCGGTACTCAGTAAATAAGACAGGTTTAGATTTAAAAATTACACATTTATTAAGGGAAAAATACATAAAATACAGTATCCACAAGACAAAAGTAGAATTGTATGAAGTTGCATTAAATTAGCACTTAAAAGATAAAGAACCCATCTGATGAGTGGGAACACACTGATGTAGGTACAGACGTGATCCTCAACATGTTTCGTGACATATGTCACTTCCTCAGGAGGAGTCAACCAATACATCTAGAGGGAGATACAATCTCATAGTTACAATATCAAAAGGCAGGTACAGAATCATCACTTGGGCTGCCATTGGTGAGTTACGTTACTTTCAAAATACTCCGTAATTAAAGGTTTATTGGTAGCCCTGCTACAATGATGATTCTGTACCTGCCTTTTCATATTGTAACTATGAGATTGTATCTCCCTCTAGATGTATTGGTTGGCTCCTCCTGAGGAAGTGACATATGTCACGAAACATGTTGAGGATCACATCTGTACCTACGTCAGTGTTTCACATCTGTACCTCAACATGTTTCCTGACATGTCTCACTTCCTCAGGAGGAGTCAACCAATACATCTAGAGAGAGATACAATCTCATAGTTACAATATCAAAAGGCAGAAGCAGGGAGAGTTTATCCAATTGGCACTGTCTCTTGTAAACACATAAGCCAGCTCAGTTTATCTGATTGGTGCTGTCTCTTGTAAACACAGAAGCCGGCACAATTTATCAGATTGGTACTGTCTCTTGTAAACACATAAGCCAGCTCAGTTTATCTGATTGGCGCTGTCTCTTGTAAACACAGAAGCCGGCACAATTTATCAGATTGGTACTGTCTCTTGTAAACACATAAGCCGGCACAATTTATCCAATTGGTGCTGTCTCTTGTAAACACAGAAGCCGGCACAGTTTATCTGATTGGCGCTGTCTCTTGTAAACACAGAAGCCGGCTCAGTTTATCTGATTGGTGCTGTCTCTTGTAAACACAGAAGCCGGCACAGTTTATCTGATTGGTGCTGTCTCTTGTAAACACAGAAGCCGGCACAGTTTATCTGATTGGTGCTGTCTCTTGTAAACACAGAAGCCGGCACAGTTTATCTGATTGGCGCTGTCTCTTGTAAACACAGAAGCTGGCACAGTTTATATAATTGGCACTGTCTCTTGTAAACACAGAAGCCGGCACAGTTTATCTGATTGGCGCTGTCTCTTGTAAACACATAAGCCGGCTCAGTTTATCTGATTGGTGCTGTCTCTTGTAAACACAGAAGCCGGCACAGTTTATCTGATTGGTGCTGTCTCTTGTAAACACAGAAGCCGGCACAGTTTATCTGATTGGTGCTGTCTCTTGTAAACACAGAAACCAGCACAATTTATCAGATTGGTACTGTCTCTTGTAAACACAGAAGCCGGCACAGTTTATCTGATTGGTGCTGTCTCTTGTAAACACAGAAGCCGGCACAGTTTATCTGATTGGTGCTGTCTCTTGTAAACACAGAAGCCGGCACAGTTTATCTGATTGGTGCTGTCTCTTGTAAACACAGAAACCAGCACAATTTATCAGATTGGTACTGTCTCTTGTAAACACAGAAGCCGGCTCAGTTTATCTGATTGGCGCTGTCTCTTGTAAACACAGAAGCCGGCTCAGTTTATCTGATTGGCGCTGTCTCTTGTAAACACAGAAGCCGGCTCAGTTTATCTGATTGGCGCTGTCTCTTGTAAACACAGAAGCCGGCACAGTTTATCTGATTGGCGCTGTCTCTTGTAAACACAGAAGCCGGCTCAGTTTATCTGATTGGCGCAGTCTCTTGTAAACACAGAAGCCGGCACAATTTGTCAGATTGGTACTGTCTGTTGTAAACACAGAAGCTGGCACAGTTTATCTGATTGGCGCTGTCTCTTGTAAACACAGAAGCCGGCTTAGTTTATCTGATTGGCGCTGTCTCTTGTAAACACAGAAGCCGGCTCAGTCTATCTGATTGGCGCTGTCTCTTGTAAACACAGAAGCCGGCACAGTTTATCTGATTGGCGCTGTCTCTTGTAAACACAGAAGCCGGAACAGCTTTTCTGATTGGTGCTGCCACTTGTAAACACAGAAGCCGGCACAGGAAGTATTCCATTACTCGCTTCCTCTGTGTCCTAAACTATGGAGATCCTCTAATGAAGGGCACTACAAATGATGTGGGCAGTGAAAGCCTCTGCCAGCCTCTGTGTTTACAAGAGTGACACCAGTGCTTGGGTGGGCTGGCACAGAGGGGTCCACACTGATAGAGGTCCAATGAGGTTTTTTTCTTTTTTTTTCCTGTTGAAGCTCATTAAACATTTTGTTCTGGGGGTCTTGTGATTTCCAGCTACACCCTGGCTGAGGTTGACCACATGATCTTCTGGGTTGAATAGAATGTTCTCCCATCTTATCCTATGTATGAGAAAAGTTCAGCCTCACCAAATATAAAAAGTCACGGAGGGTTGTAGGATGTTGTTATGAGGGGCGGATTGTGACACCTAATTCTTCTTCTATCCTCCACTCATTGAGGGACAGAAACCACCAAGATTTGCATCCCTCTCCAATATATAACGGTAACTGCCAGGGAGGAGCCCGGTGTCCTTCTGAACGCTCAGAGGACGAGGGCCAACCACAGATTTGCATGGAAACAATGTTACCTGCAAACATTCAGGTTGAGTTACACGTGTAGCTGCAGGTAAATCGGGAGGACTGGTCTCAATGTCTTCTCTCTGGGTGGAATTTATTGGGAAATGTGATCTCCAAATGAATGACATTTACCTTGCCAACCTTATCTTCCTGTCTACATGCCTCCCCTCCAGTGTTGACTGCTCATCCTTGCTCTGAACAACAGGAGACTATGCCCGAGCAATGGGCTTGCGCAGCTCCCTGTAGTCTCCACCCCACCAGGGGGCACACTACAGGGAGATGGTGGTCACTCCATAACGGGAAGTTCCTGGTCAAGGACCTTGATGATATTTAATGAAATCTGCCAATTAAAGTAATGATCAGGTATGAATGATGATCAGGTATGAATGATGGTCAGGTGTGAGTGATGATCAGATATGAATGATGGTCACATGCGAGTGATGATCAGATATGAATGATGATCAGGTATGAATGATGGTCAGGTGTGAGTGATGGTCAGGTGTGAGTGATGATCAGATATGAATGATGGTCACATGCGAGTGATGATCAGATATGAATGATGATCAGGTATGAATGATGGTCACATGCGAGTGATGATCAGATATGAATGATGATCAGGTATGAATGATGATCAGATATGAATGATGATCAGGTATGAATGATGGTCAGGTGTGAGTGATGATCAGATATGAATGATGGTCAGGTGCGAGTGATGATCAGATATGAATGATGATCAGGTATGAATGATGATCAGATATGAATGATGATCAGGTATGAATGATGGTCAGGTGTGAGTGATGATCAGATATGAATGATGGTCAGGTGCGAGTGATGATCAGATATGAATGATGATCAGGTATGAATGATGATCAGATATGAATGATGATCAGGTATGAATGATGGTCAGGTGTGAGTGATGATCAGATATGAATGATGGTCAGGTGCGAGTGATGATCAGATATGAATGATGATCAGGTATGAATGATGACCAGATATGAATGATGATCAGGTATGAATGATGGTCAGGTGTGAGTGATGATCAGATATGAATGATGGTCAGGTGCGAGTGATGATCAGATATGAATGATGGTCAGGTGTGAGTAATCAGGGGAAAGGCCACCAAATGTTGAGTGGAGAGGAGCCAGTGATAGAGATAACTTCTGGGGAAGCTATTCAATTGGATGTTGCTGCCCGATGTGACTCTAGTAGCCATCTTGGGTCAGGCAGAGCCTATTTAAGGCCCTGGCTTCCAGGCTTGGTGTTATTTTGCGAATGGTAGAGTAGGGAAAGGTGCCCACCTGGTGGGAACAGAACTTGTGGTAGGGAAAGGTTCCTGATGAGGTGGGAAAGCATAGGGCTCGCAACTTCTCTGCACATCTTCCCGCTTGGGCAAGAGACAGCCAGGCCGCACTCTGTCCCTCCTAACAGGCGCTGGCAGTTCAGCTGAAACCTGCTCTCTACACACTGTTGGACCCATGAGTTTTCCTGGTTGGGTTGCCTTCCCACTGTCTGTCTGCATTATTTCAATACAAGTTCTTTCATTGCACTTGGATCATGTGTGTTATTGCTGCCGTATCCCGCTGCACAGTGGCGTAGCGTGGGGGGTGCGGGGGGTCCCGTGGCCCCGGGCGCGACATTTAGGGGGGCACAATTTCGTGCCAGTAGTGTCACTACTGGCTGCCTCCTCCTAATTTATTTTCCTGTGTCCCCCGCGCTCCGCCGCCATGTCTAGTGTTTGGCGCCCGGTGATTGGGCGTATGGGGGTCATGTGTGGCGTGGGGCTGGCCTATTAGCGATCACAGTTGTTCCTGAAGTCCCGCCTCCGCACATGACCTCCATTCGCCCAATCACAGTGCACCGGGAAAAATGAATATGGCGGCCGGAGCGCAGGGGAGACGAGCACTGGAGAGTGTGAGCCGCCGGGGCAGCTGTCTTCTCCTCCTCCTCCAGACCGATGCAAGACAATATGGTGAGAAATAGATAAACACGGGGGGGGGGGGGAAGAGACAGGTGCCGTATATGTAGTGTCAGTATAGGAAGACTAGGCAGGACAGTACAGTGTAGTGGTCAGTACAGTGTAGTGGACAGTGTAGTATTGTGGTCAGTGTAGTGTAGTGGACAGTGTAGTGTAGTGGTCAGTGTAGTGTAGTGGTCAATATAGTGTAGTGAACAGTGTAGTGTAGTGGTCAGTATAGTGTAGTGGTCAATATAGTGTAGTGAACAATGTAGTGTAGTGGACAGTGTAGTGTAGTGGACAGTGTAGTATAGTGGTCAGTGTAGTGTAGTGGACAGTGTAGTGTAGTGGACAGTGTAGTGCAGTGGACATTGTAGTATAGTGGTCAGTGTAGTGTAGTGGACAGTGTAGTGTAGTGGACAGTGTAGTGTAGTGGACAGTGTAGTGTAGTGGACAGTGTAGTGTAGTGGTCAGTGTAGTGTAGTGGACAGTGTAGTGCAGTGGACAGTATAGTATAGTGGTCAGTACAGTGTAGTGGACAGTGTAGTATAGTGGACAGTGTAGTATAGTGGTCAGTACAGTGTAGTGGACAGTGTAGTGTAGTGGACAGTGTAGTATTGTGGTCAGTACAGTGTAGTGCACAGTGTAGTATTGTGGTCAGTATAGTGTAGCTTAGTATGGAGGTCAGTATAGTGTAGTGGACAGTGTAGTGTAGTGGACAGTGTAGTATAGTGGTCAGTACAGTGTAGTGGACAGTGTAGTGTAGTGGACAGTGTAGTATAGTGGTCAGTACAGTGTAGTGGACAGTGTAGTATAGTGGTCACTATAGTGTAGTGCACAGTGTAGTATTGTGGTCAGTATAGTGTAGTGGACAGTGTAGTGTAGTGGTCAGTATAGTGTAGTGGTCAGTATAGTGTAGTGGTCAGTGTAATATTGTGGTCAGTATAGTGTAGTGGACAGTGTAGTGTAGTGGTCAGTATAGTGTAGTGGTCAGTATAGTGTAGTGGTCAGTATAGTGTAGTGGTCAGTGTAGTATTGTGGTCAGTATATTGTAGTGGACAGTGTAGTGTAGTATAGTGGTCAGTACAGTGTAGTGGACAGTGTAGTATAGTGGTCAGTATATTGTAGTGGACAGTGTAGTTTAGTGGACAGTGTAGTATAGTGGTCAGTACAGTGTAGTGATCAGTGTACTCTAGTGGTCAGTATAGTGTAGTGGACAGTGTAGTATAGTGGTCAGTACAGTGTAGTGGACAGTGTAGTGTAGTGGACAGTGTAGTATTGTGGTCAGTACAGTGTAGTGGACAGTGTAGTATAGTGGTCAGTGTAGTGTAGTGGTCAGTGTAGTATTGTGGTCAGTACAGTGTAGTGGTCAGTACAGTGTAGTGATCAGTGTACTCTAGTGGTCAGTATAGTGTAGTGGACAGTGTAGTATAGTGGTCAGTACAGTGTAGTGGACAGTGTAGTGTAGTGGACAGTGTAGTATTGTGGTCAGTACAGTGTAGTGGACAGTGTAGTATAGTGGTCAGTGTAGTGTAGTGGTCAGTGTAGTATTGTGGTCAGTACAGTGTAGTGGTCAGTGTAGTATTGTGGTCAGTATAGTGTAGTGGACAGTGTAGTGTAGTGGTCAGTATAATGTAGGGGACAATGTAGTGTAGTGGTCAATGTAGTGTAGTGGACAGTGTAGTGTGGTATTGTAGTCTGTATAGTGTAGTGGTCAGTGTAGTGTAGTGGTCAGTGTAGTGGTCAGTATAGTGTAGTGGTCAGTGTAGTATTGTAGTCAGTATAGTGTAGTGGTCAGTGTAGTGTAGTGGACAGTGTAGTGTAGTATTGTGGTCTGTATAGTGTAGTGGTCAGTGTAGTATAGTGGTCAGTGTAGTATTGTAGTCAGTATAGTGTAGTGGACAGTGTAGTGGTCAGTATAGTGTAGTGGCCAGTGTAGTATTGTAGTCAGTATAGTGTAGTGGTCAGTGTAGTGTAGTGGTCAGTGTAGTATAGTGGACAGTGTAGTATAGTGGACAGTGTAGTATTGTGGTCAGTATAGTGTAGTGGTCAGTATAGTGGTCAGTGTAGTGTAGTAGACAGTGTAGTATAGTGGTCAGTGTAGTGTAGTGGACAGTATAGTGGTCAGTGTAGTGTAGTTCTCAGTGTAGTGGTCAGTATAGTGGACAGTATAGTGTAGTGGTCAGTATAGTGGACAGTATAGTGGTTAGTGTAGTTCTCAGTGTAGTATAGTGGTCAGTATAGTATAGTGTAGTGGACAGTGTAGTTCTCAGTGTAGTGGTCAGTATAGTGGTCAGTGTAGTGTAGTTGACAGTATAGTGGTCAGTGTAGTTCTTAGTGTAGTGGACAGTATAGTGGACAGTATAGTGGACAGTATAGTGGTCAGTGTAGTGGTCAGTGTAGTTCTTAGTGTAGTGGACAGTATAGTGGACAGTATAGTGGACAGTATAGTGGACAGTATAGTGGACAGTATAGTGGTCAGTGTAGTGGTCAGTGTAGTTCTTAGTGTAGTGGACAGTATAGTGGACAGTATAGTTGACAGTATAGTGGTCAGTGTAGTTCTTAGTGTAGTGGACAGTATAGTGGACAGTATAGTGGTCAGTGTAGTTCTTAGTGTAGTGGACAGTATAGTGGACAGTATAGTGGACAGTATAGTGGTCAGTGTAGTTCTTAGTGTAGTGGTCAGTGTAGTGTGTAGTGGTCAGTATAGGAATCAGGTAGGTCAGTACTATTGTATTTGAAGGGACTCGGGGAGTGATAAAAGTCCGCAGGTTGGGGGGGGGGGGGCGCAAATTACTTGCCTTGCCCCGGATGCTGACAACCCACGCTACGCCACTGCCGCTGCACCCCACCTAAAGAACTCCTGGAAGGAGTTGAGGTAAGAGGCTTCCTGAGCTGATGCTGAGACAAATGTGAATAGGTTGGTTGATGCCTGCAGAGATTGGGGCTACTCTAAAAGATTCACCTCAAAGAGACCATTAAGTGCTG
Source organism: Aquarana catesbeiana (assembly GCA_037953035.1). Classification (NCBI taxonomy): domain Eukaryota; kingdom Metazoa; phylum Chordata; class Amphibia; order Anura; family Ranidae; genus Aquarana; species Aquarana catesbeiana. The sequence goes on from JBBHAA010001942.1 coordinate 1,689,023, forward strand.
CAGGGGGGAGGTGGGCTCTATTTTGAACGTTAAAGTCTCTGCTTTGGTCTTCTAAGTTGTGTAAAAGTGTAAAATACATCAGAATGTGCGAGGATTTGTACCCCTGGCTTCATGAGTGGTCCTCCTGCCATAACACAGTAGAGTGTCCCCACAGCTAAAAAGATCTTACCAAAAGTATAGGCTATTATCCCTAAACCTGGAAGGTGGTCAAGCATGTTAGTCTTCCTTCATACTAACTGTAACCTGGAATCCCCCTTAATAGGGAAAGCACTCAGACTCATCATTGATGATCATTGGGCTCTTCTCCACCTCCACACATCAATAGAGTACCAGCTTCTAGGTGGAGACAAGTGGTTGCTACCAACTTCCCTGTGAAAGGTATACTCAACAGTTATTTAAAGCTCAAAGAAAATGAAATAAAAAATAAATAAACCCCCACTGTGCCTTCAATGAAAAAATAATGTTCATGTTTTCAGAAGGTCTCGGTAATACGTTCCTGTGGTCTCATAATCCTTTTATCTCGTTATACAAACACAGGTGACCATGAAATCAGATATGATGGGGATTTGCATGTCTCGTCTCTTCATCTCTCTCTGTACTAGATCTGTGTAATCATTTATTTCATCCATTGACACTGATCTGCACAGCCTGACAACCCAACCTCTCCGACAACCAACACGGCAAGAATGTGGTCAGCAGCAAATATAATTAGACTTGTCACTATTGTCCTTAACTTGGTGTCAGGACTGACTCTGAATTCCTACATAGTCGCTGTGTATGTCCGGGAATGGAGGAAGAAAAAAGGCTTCAATGTGCCTGACAGAATCGTCCTCTTGTTGGCTCTCACCGGGATCGCCTCCCAATGCTCTTGCACCATTGAGCCTCTGATATTCATCCTTGGGTCTTCCTTACCACATGGCAGAAGATCAAATGTATTCGCCTTTGTTATTCATATCTTTCTGATGAATGAGAACCTCTGGAGCACGGCTTGGCTTTCCATCTATTACTGCCTGAAACTGGTCAAGTTTTCCCACCGCATTTTCCTTCAGTTACAGAGAAGATTGTCCTCTTCTATCTCACAGCTTCTCATAGTCTCCTTGGTGGGATTATTCTTCATAACTCTTCCACTTTTTTGGACCTTACATTTTCATGATCCTAACATGAGCAATAGTCAATCTGTAAATTCTTTTAACATTGAAATTGATTTCCGATACGTTCCCCTCTATATGGTTTTTGGTTCTCTTCTCCCGTTTCTTCTGAGCTTCATCTGCATTGGGCTCAGTGTGAGGTCTCTCCTGAGTCATGTCCACCAGATCCGTCACAATTCATCTCAGTTCAGTTCATCTCCACAACTAGAGGGTCACCTCCGAGCAGTCAGGACCATGATCCTCCAGGTCTGCCTTTGCTTGGTTCTGTATCTGTCTGTCTTTAGCATGCTCCTATTCCTCCCATATGTAGGGTTGGTTGTAAGTCTATCTATTTTCATATTTGTTACAAGCTACCCTTCTGCTCTAGCTGTCATCTCAATACAGGGGAACCCCAATTTAAGAAACAGACCCATTACCTAGATTTACACTATACTACCAAAAGTATTGGGACACCTGCCTCTACACACACATGCACTTTAATGGCATCCCAGTCTTAGTCCGGAGGGTTCAATATTGAGTTGGCTCTGCCCTTTGCAGCTATAACAACTTCACCTCTTCTGGGAAGGCCGTCCACAAGGTTTAGGAGGGTGTCTATGGGAATGTTTGACCGTTCTTCCAGAAGAGCATTTGTGAGGTCAGGCACTGATGTTGGATAAGAAGGCCTGGCTCACAGTCTCCGCTCCAATTCATCCCATGAATGTTCTGTCGGGTTGAGGTAAGGACTCTGTGCAGGCCAATCAAGTTCCTCCACCCCTAACTCACTCATCCATGTCTTTATGGACCTTGTTTTGTGCACTGGTCCAAATCATTTGGTGTAGGGGGGATTATGGTGGGGGGAGGGGGGATTATAGTGTGGGGGAGCAGGATTATGGTTAGGGGGAGGGGGGATTATGGTGTGGGGAGGGGGAATTATGGTGTGTGGGAGAGGGGGGGTTATGGTCTGGGGTTGTTTTTCAGGGGTTGGGTTTGGCCCCTTAGTTCCAGTGAAGGGAACTCTTAAGGCGTCAGCATACCAAGACATTTTGGACAATTTCATGCTCCCAACTTTGTGGGAGGAGTTTGGGGACGGCCCCTTCCTGTTCCAACATGACTGCCCACCAGTGTACAAAGCAAGGTCCATAAAGACATGGATGAGCGAGTTTGGAGTGGAGAAACTTGACTGGCCTGCACAGAGTCCTGACCTCAACCCCATAGAACACCTTTGGGATAAATTAGAGGGGAGACTGCAAGCCAGGCCTTCTTGTCCAACATCAGTGCCTGACCTCACAAATGCTCCTCTGGAAGAATGGTCAAACATTCCCATAGACACACTCCTAAACCTTGTGGACGGCCTTCCCAGAAGAGTTAAAGCTGTTATAGCTGTAAAGGGCGGAGCCAACTCAATATTGAACCCTCCGGACTAAGACTGGGATGCCATTAAAGGTCATGTGTGTGTAAAGGCAGGCGTCCCAATACTTTTGGTAATATAGTGTATTTTATGTCTATTTTTTTTTCTTTATTATTGTCTTTCACCACACCTTACCATTTTCCAATGAGGGGGAACCTCTTCTTCAATCTTTAAAGGCATAGTTCACCTTTACCAGAAAACAGTCTACACAGATAAGGGGTATTTGTAGACAAACCAAAGTCGAATAATGCTCTTATTAAAGGTGTAGGCCAATTTGTGTAGCTCATGAAGTCTGAACGGAAAACTCCTAGGATGTTGCTAGGGATGTTTCTAAGATACGCCTAGCTGTTACTGTTGACCTCCACCATGACAGGGGTGAGCTCTTTCTCTGATTCGTCCCCCTCATTTGATGGTTCTCCTCCCTGATGTAGAAGCTCTGAGCTCAGTGTTTGAGAACTCACTCCTGTAATGGTGGAGGGGATCCCCGATCAGCTGGGAGTCTCTTAGTAAGGTACATAGCAACGTCCTAGGAGTTTTCCAGCCAGGATTAATGAGCTATGTAAATGGCCTACATCTATAGCAAGGACGTTATCCAACTTTGGTCAAAGCTTCACATTTTGTTTTTATCTACAGGCTCCCCTCACCTGCATGGACAGTTTTTTGGTAAACGTGAACTAAGACTTTAAGCTTTTGTTATATATCAGAATATTTTAATGGGGTGAGAGAATACTCGGGTCAGTTTTATCAATTTGTAAAAAAAAAAAAAAAAGTCAGAAATGATCAATTCCAAGATAATTAAAAATGGTGCATAGCAGGGGCGTAACTACGGGGGTCACAGGGGTCACAATTCTGTCCCAGCCCAATGCTCCGGGGGGCCTATGTGGGTTCCCGTGTACACATGGATTGGGACATCCTGACATATACCCTGCAGCAGCCGGGGGGGGGGGGGGGCGGTAGCGCTGCGGGGGACAGGGGGGCAGGGGAGCACACAGGGGCCTGGGGGAAGAGGAAAGGAGATGACGATGGATAGGAGGGGCAGGAGGGGCGGCAGGGGCATCATATAGAGGAACCAAACACCTCCATTTTCCGCCTGCAGTCACTGAAAGCCTGCTTCTCCTCCTCTCCTTTCCGCAGGCATCCAGCGACTGCAGGAGGAAAATGGAGGAGTTTGGACCTTCTATATGATGCCCCTGCCACCCCTCCTATCCATCTTCATCAACTTTCTGCTTCCCCCAGGCCCCTGTGTGCTCCCCTGCCCCCCTGTCCCCCGTAGGGCTACCGGTCCCCCCCCTGCTGCAGGGTTTATGTCAGGATGTCCCAATTCAGGTGTACACGGGAACCCACACAGGCCCCCCGGAGCATGGGGCTGGGACACAATTGCGACCCTCTCCCGACTGCTGCAGGGTATATGTCAGGATGGACATCGGTGAAGGGGCTGGTAAATATTGTCATGTACTTGCCCCTTGCTTTTCTGAATGGGCAGTGTCAATGATCGTTGCAGATCACTGACTTTGTCCATTCATAACTGAAGCATAGTAAACTGTGTTTATTCATAACTATGTGTTTACTATGCTTCAGTTTGTGAATGAACGGGAAGCCTCTGTACAGAGCGCTCTTCCTGTCCATTCATTCTGCGCAGCTGAGTCAGCAAAGACGGCGATTGAGAGCCGTGTCCTCAATCTCCTTTCTGTGTCTCAAAGGTGAAACATCAGAGGTCTGTTTAGAACCCTGAAATTTTACCAAAGTCCCTCATGGGGCTTCTAAAAAAATTGTAAAAAATAATAACAAACAAAATTGTAAATAAAATAAAATGGTAAAAAATATTTTAAAAAAAGTAAAATAACAAAAATAAAAAATGACTGACACCAGTGGCGAAGCTACCAGGGTCACAAAGCTCTTGACCAGGCTCTGGCGTTCTGTCACCGGGCTCAGAGGAAAGGGCCCCCGGTCATGGTTTCCTTCAACAGGGCCCTGAAGGTTCTAGCTATGCCTCTGGTGCATAGTATATTAGGTGACCCCTTATCAGTTCCCTCTGCCTATGTTTCCTTGAGGAACACAGGTCCCCAGCCCAGCAGGTTCTCCAATTACTAGTCAGGAAATTCTTTAGCTCTTTAGTAGCACAGCATGTGGTTGGGAAGGAAATACTTTCTAAATCAGGACCTCAGAGTAATATACAATACTTTAGTAGATACAATGGGGACATCTCAATCCCATAATCTCAATGTCCCTCAATAAAGAGGACCTCCCTTGGATCCCAATGATCAGAACTGATTGGGGTTGCAGCAAACACTGACTGATGGCAAACCTCCCAACCCAGACCAATCTCCTTTCAGGTGGTTTGATCTCTTCATCATCATTGATCATAAATTCTCCTGCACAGAGGGAGTTTGGGGGGATATTTATTATGGGAGCTCATTGAGTTTATTCTGGTTTAGGTTTCATATACAACCTACCTAAAGGACATTTTGTTTTATTGACTAACCAGATGATTGTGAATTTCTGACCCACATTTGGATTGTCCAAAGATAAATGGGAAATATAAAGATTGGTGGATCTATCTCCCCGGGTTTTATTATCTGGAGATCAGGAAATGGGTTTTCAGGGAAGCAGATTCCATCCAAGTTCCTCTGTTCCGAGGAAGAAGGATTGAAGAGAAAAAGATCTCCAAAGCTCTCCTCAGCTCTACAACTTCCCTTCAGTTTTATTATCGGGGTGTTGATTTAGAGTTTAGTGATGTGTTTGCATATAGTATATAGTTGTTCTGGTTATTATTCCCATTATCTCTGATTTGGGGGAGGGGGGCTTTGTGTTTTCTCTTCTCGGTGTCTATTGGTGGATGGGTGACGCTTTCACTGGTGGAACTCTCCAAAACCATCATTGTGTGTTATATCTCTTTAGAAGTGGGTCAATAAAAATACCTAGACATGTATATTATTCAATGTAATTGCGTCTTTTTTTCCATCAATAATGCATGTTGTGATATTTTAAGATTTTGTGGTTTTAAACATAAATCAATAAATGTGATTCCCCTTTCGGTTAAAGTGGTAACCAGCCACATACACTCCTTTCTATTAAAAACCAAATGTGTTCAGCTATTTCTTTGAAAATCAGATCCACATCCCAGAATCCTCTCTTTCTATTTTTCTTGTTTTTCAATAATATGAAAGGACATAAACCTTCCTCTGGACTGGACATTTTTGAGGCTCTAGGCCAGAATTTCTCAGTCAGGGTTCCAGGGAATGTGATCTCTGGCCGCTCTCCTCCCCGGATCTAAGGGCTACAGCGGGAGGGGCCGAGCAGGCAACACACGTCAGAAAGGGGATCTCAGCCCCTCCCGTTGTAGCCCTTAGATCTGGAAAGGAGAGCGGGCGGAGGTCACGTGACCGGCCAGAAGAGATCTGAAAGAAGGTATTTAGAGGCATCATTTTATACAAACATGTACAAGGTGTAGTATAGCTTGGTAAAACAGAGGGGCTAGCAGGAACCTCTCATTGACTTTACAACCACTTCAACTTCACCAAGTAAAACCCGTCACAGAGGGTTGAAGGATGTTGTTATGTGGGGTGAATTGTGGCACATAATTCTCCTTCTATCCTCCACTCAATGCACAGAGGGACAAAAACCACAAAGATTTGCATCCCTCTCCAGCAGATAACGGTAACTGCCAGAGAAAAGCCTGAACCAGGGATTATCCTGACGGCTCACAGGACGAGTGTCAACCACAGATTTGCATGAAAACAATGTTAGCTGGTTTGAAAATATTCAGGTTAGTTGTATGTGTAGGTGAAGGCAAAGCAGGACTGATCCCGATGTCTTCTATCTGGCTCTATATCTGAAGGACTGGATGGAATTTTTTGTAGAATGTAAGCCCTCACTGATCGACATTTAGCTGGCTAAAGCCCTGTGCTCCTAAAAGAGGAGTTCCCGCAATTCCGGCACCCCAGCTGATTTTCGGATTGGCTCTCGGCCACCAACATTCATGGTAAGGAAAACCATCAGTGAAGCCTTTTGGCTTCACAGCAGCCGGTTCCCTACTGTGAATGCGCAAAGCGCGCTGTGCTTTCTAATTGACCCGGCGGTGGAGGAAGATGTGCACTGCCGAAAAATTTGTTCGTCTTAGCTTTCATTTTGTTCATTTTTTTATTTTTTTTTTCGAGGTCATTAGTTAGGATCAGAATTCATAAATTCATAAATTCGAAAATTCGTGAAATTGTAAATTCAAAATCCAAAATAAGAAAAGAAATCCAAAAATTTGAAAGAATAACTAACTAACAATAACTAACTATTAAATTTTAGGAAATATCCAAATTAACGAAAACCCGTTTAACAAATATTTCCTAAAAATCGTAAATTCAAAAATTTATAAATGCGAAAATTCAAAAATTCATGAATTCAAAAATTCGTAAAATTGAAAATGAAAAAATAAGAAGGAAAATACGAAAATTCAAAAGAATAACAAACTACCCATGTACATAAATATCACAGACTCCTCCAATGTACATAAATATCACAGACTCCTCCCATGTACATAAATATCACAGACTCCTCCCATGTACATAAATATCACAGACTCCTCCCATGTACACAAGTACCGCAGGCTCCTCCCATGTAGATAAGTATCGCAGGCTCCTCCCATGTACATAAGTATCGCAGGCTCCTCCCATGTACACAAGTATCACAGACTCCTCCCATGTACATAAATATCACAGACTCCTCCCATGTACACAAGTATCACAGGCTCCTCCCATGTAGATAAGTATCACAGGCTCCTCCCATGTACATAAGTATTGCAGGCTCCTCCCATGTACATAAGTATCACAGACTCCTCCCATATACATAAGTATCACAGGCTCCTCCATTGTACATAAGTATCACAGACTCCTCCCATGTACATAAGTACCACAGACTCCTCCATTGTACATAAGTATCACAGACTTACAGTGGAAGGAGTCTGTTATGTCCTTTTTAATAAAGGACTTGTCCCAAGCCATGTCTTGTCATTTTTACCATTTTGACACTTTTTTTGTGAAATGGTAGGGGTACTTTTGTACCCCCTTACCATTTCACACAGGGGGTGGCTTGGATCTGGGGGTTCCCTTGTTAAAGGAGGCTTCCAGATTCCGATAATCCCCCCACCCGTTAGACCCCCACAACTACCGGCCAAGGGTTGTGGGGATGAGGCCCTTGTCCCCATCAACATGGGGACAAGGTGCTTTAGGGGCCACCCCAAAGCACCCTCCCCATGTTGAGGCCATGTGGCCTGGTACGGTTCGGGGGGGGCGTTCTCTCGTCCCCTCTAATTTCCTGCGGCCTGCCAGGTTGCGTGCTCAGATAAGGGTCTGGTGTGGGTTTTTGGGGTGACCCCCATGCCATTTTTTTTTAATTTTGGCGCGGGGTTCCCCTTAAAATCCATACCAGACCTGAAGGGACTGGTATGGAATTTGGAGGGACCCCCACGTAATTTTTTTTTAAATTTTGTTTTGGGGTTCCCCTTAATATTCATACCAGACTTCTACTTTAGGATTTAGCATTGGCAGCTTACTACAAGAACTTATAAGCTTTATTGATTTTCGGCAGGATCAATGGACATTTTTGTTGCACTTATCGAACGGATATAACAAAAATCTTTCCATCGGTGGTGGGGCTGGTATTTGGGGGGGGGGGGGGGGGCGGCAAGGCAAACCAACACCACCCACCAAAAGGAGGACATCAAGCAGAACTTCCCCTTTAGGGTGGAATTAGAGGATATTTTTGTTGCACTTATTAAACAGATATAACAAAAAGCTTTCCATGGGATATTTACCAGACCAAAAGGGGTCAGGTAGGAGAAGTTCATTATTTGGGTTTACGTACACTTTATTAATCAAATGTCTACAAGAGCAGATAAGATGAAATTTGTGGTCCTGATAGAGCCATTTGGTCTTCATGGGATAGTTGTGTTTGTGCTAAATTGTCACATTAAAAGGTATTGACCTTTTTAACCTAAAGGGCCTGGTATAGAATTTGGGGGGGACGTCATACAGATTTTTGGAGGGACTCCTAGCTGTTTTTCTTGCAGTGTTTTTTTGTGAGGATCCGCAATGGATTTTAAGAGGGATTGTCACAAAAAAGGTGTAGTCCTCCAAAAATCCATACCAGACCCTTAAACGAGCATGCAGTCTGGCTGACCAAAAAAAAGGAGAGCCAAGAGACTGCAACACCTCCTGCCTCCTGAACCATACCAGGTCACATGATCTCAACATGAGGAGGGCCCCTGGCAAAGCAACTAGCCCCCATGTTGATGAGGGCAAAGGCTTTTCCTCATAATCTTAGCCTATTGGATGCGGGGACCTGTCCCTTAATCTTTTCATTGTTATATGTGCTCCAACTTGGAAGACTTTCAAATTAGAGAGTTAGGACCACAGTACACTGGGGTAGCTTTGACGTGGCCTCTGCAGGTGGTAAGTGAGCTGGGCAATTTTTGTTTTTAATCTGTTTCGCCCTTCCATGTGCTCCTTGCTGCAAAGGCTAGTTATAGTTTGGGGTGGTTGCCATGTGTTTGTACAGTTGGTTGAATTGGGTGCGGAAACACACTGGCTACCTTCAGCTGCCATTGTGCACTTGCTGGGTGTCAGGTGCATCCCTGTACCTTTTATACAGTATATATGTGTTGTATAAAGGTGTCGGTGGCCTCAGAGTCTGAGCCCGGGAAGAGCTGGAATGTGGGAAGGTAGAAGTGTCTACACAACTATTTCCAGTGTATCATTTATCTCCACCATAAATAGGATTACACGGGATTTCCCTCACAGCTTCCAAGTTCTGATCATTTGTATAAGGAGAGGAACGCCATGCAAAGTATGATATGTACAATACAAGTACCTTCATTTCCATAATGAGAAGAACACAAGCCGTAAATATGCAAATAATCAATATCATGTTATCTGGTTGCTTAGAAAATAAACACATAACAATTCTCATGTAACCCGTTCATCATCATCATCATGATAAGAACATGGGGAGAATGTATGGTATTTGGAATATCCCACTGAGGAGAATACAGCTCATCCAGATCACCCTGGTAAAGCACCTTGCCCCCATGTACATGGGGACAAGGGCCTCTTCCCCACAACCATGGCCTGGTGGCTGTGGGGGTCTGGGGGGGTTTATTGCAATCTGGAATTTCCCTTATATCACCGACCCCATGTACATGAGTAAGGTGGCCCACACATTTTTTTTCTTTCAACCATCAGGCTGAGCAAAAAAAAAAGGACTTGCATTCCGATACATAGGGTTTCCTAACACACATAACAATGGCTGGTATCTGGGTCTCCTCTTTTGGTTATAGAGGGCTTCCAGATTCTGACAACCACCCGGCCACAGCTGTGGGGAAGAGGCCCCCTGTCTTTATTAACTTGGGACCCAGGTGCTTTGTCAAGGGGGCCTCCTTTGGCAAGGTAACCCCTATAATGAGAGTAAGGGGCCTGGTATTATTCGGGAGGGGTGCACTTTTTATTCCTGGCCTGCCTGGCTGCATTGCTTAGATACGAATCTGGTGTGGATTTTTAGAGAGCATCTCACATGTTTTTATTTTGATTTTTTTTTGCATGGTGCTCCCCTTAAAATTCATGCTGTTTTTTTTTTGTGGGGGTGCCCCATTTCCATATCTTAGGAGACCCTCATCCAGGATAAAAATGAAACAGAACAAAGAGGCAGAGAACTGCCATTTTGCCAAACAATTAAATACACACTTTTCTATGTAACTATTATTATTATTATTATTATTATACAGGATTTATATAGCTCCAACAGTTTGTGCAGCGCTTTACAATATAAAGGAAGTCATTACGGCAATAATACACTTCAATACAGGAGAGTTAGGAGGGCCTTGCTCATTAAAGCTTGCAATCTAATCGGGTGGGGCAAGTGGTACAAAGGAGTCCAAGAATAATAAAAGTATATTCCCCCACCAAGAGATTTGATGCAGAGTTTTCTGTGGCACCCCACACACAGTAGTCATGTACTCTTAACGGATAGCCCGGACCACCTATCTCTAGGATGGTCAAACAGGCAAGCAGAATTACCTCTGCGGGGTACCAAAAACCAAGCCCCTGGGGCAATGAGACGGTGGATGCGTCCTTCACCGTAATCTCCCCACACAGCGGGACACCCCAATCATCCAGGAACAGGAGATGATCATACAAAGAAAAAAAGGCTCCAATAGTGTAATACCATTAAGGTAGAGTTTATTGAAAAAGGAAAGCCAAATGGCTACTTACAATGTAAAAAAAATCTTACGCGCACATAGAATAAAATCATTTGACGGCAAAGAAAAAGCAATCACCCGCACTTCCGGGGTCATGTGGGGCGCGATGGCATCAGCGCGTAGCTCCGCCCAACATGGTTTCGTCACACGAAGACGTCACGTGTGACGAAGCATTCGGGCGGAGCTACGCGCTGACAGAGGTCATTCTGCTTGACTGTTTGACCATCCTAGAGATAGCTGGTCCCCGCTATGCGGTAGGAGTCCCTGACTGCTGTGTGTGGGGTGCCACAGAAAACTCTGCATCAAGTCACTTGGTGGTGAAATATACATTTGTTATTCTTGGACTCTTTTCATCAATTTTAAAGGACTCACTTATACTTTTATCTTGAAGTGCCTTCATTATTTGTTTGTCTTTTTTGCACTTTATGATGTTCCACTTATTTAGTGTGTCATAGCACCATAAGTATTACTGATATTTATATTTATTGACTAGCACGATTTTATTTGGTTTATGTATGTTACCTGGTTTATATCACTTGGTTAATCGATGTAGTCCTCATTTCACATTATAGCACATTCAATTTTAGCATGGCATGTCACCCTTTTTTATTAAGTAGTACGGAAGATAATAATTGCGAGGGATGAACTGATAGGAGAAGTAGAAGATTCGATTATTAGCTGAAGGCAGGATAGATTCCCTGAAGAGATGAGATTTCAGGGATCGCCTAAAACTGGACATAGTAGGGAGATAACCGGACAGATTGGGGTAGGGAGTTCCAGAGGATGGGAGAGGCTTTGGAGAAGTCCTGAAGATGAGCATGGGAGGAGGGGACAAGAGAGCTAGAGAGCAGGAGGTCTCGGGAGGAGCAGAGAGGGCAGTTTGGGTGATATTTGGAGACATTGGAGATATTTCTTCGCCTATTGCGTAGACCAGGGGTCTCAAACTGGCGGGCCTCCAGCTGTTGCGGAACTACAAGTCCCATCATGTCTCTGCCCATGGGAGTCATGATTGTAACTGTCAGCCTTGCAATGCCTCATGGGAATTGTAGTTCTGCAACAGCTGGAGGGCCGCCAGTTTGAGACCCCTGGCATAGACTCATTCCCTTCATCCTGGAAGGAGATACAGCAGCAGTAGTTGGAACAATCAATTCCCGACTCAACTACACAAATTCCCTCTACCTAGGACTTGCAAAACACCAAATTTCCCATCTACAAATAGTCCAGAACACAGCAGCCATACTGGTAACTGGAAAAAAAACCCTGGGAATCAACCCCCCCGTCCCTGAGGACCCTCCATTGGCTAGCCGTGAAGGACCGGGTTACATTTAAGACCCTCTGCCTCACTCAAATGTACACAAGGAAAAGCCTCGCAATACCTCTGTGACAAAATAAAGCACTACACCCCAGGTCGCCCCCTCCGGTCAACTAACCAGAACCCCCTCCACATCCCCAAGACCCGTCATAAATTAAAAAGGCGAACGAAGGTTCACAGTCCAAGGACCACGGCTATGGAACGCTCTACCCGCGGACATCCGCTTGGAGGAAAACCATCTGGCATTCAAGGAAGAAGCTCAAGACCCATCTCTTCTGAAGACCCAGATGGACACTGGCGGCAAAAGCGCCTTGAGGTGATTTAGTTCGCATATGTAACGCTGTACAAGTCATTCATTCATTCAAGATTGGTGACGTCGCTCGGGGCGGAGTTGTAAACGGCTTTGTATGTTTATATTTTGATTTGTTTTTATTCGTTGGGCATTGGGAAGCGGTAGGTTGTATACATCATACAGAGGAGCCACTTCACAGGAAGGGTCAGGGCACCCCCACCCCCGAATTTTGCATTTTTAATGCTTCACTCCCAGCCAAATGGAATTGAATTGCATACAGATACAATACCCAATTTTTTTGGTAAGATGTAAAAGATAATTTTATGCCGAGTAAATAGATACCGAACACGTCACGCTTTAAAATTGCGTATGCCCGAGGAATGTCGCCAAACTACAGTACCTAAAATCCTCCATAGTTGAAGATTTAATTTTTTTTTACAGGTTACCAGTTTAGAGTTACCGAGGAGGTGCTGGAATTATCGCTCTCGCTCTGACGTTTGTGATGATACCTCACATGTGTGGTGTGGTCACTGTTTACATATGCATGCTGGACTTACGTATGCGTCCGTATTTGCGCATAAGCACGTGGAGACGGGGACGCTTCAAATTTTTTTTTTTTCATCTAAAACTTTTTTTTTTGTATTAACTTTATTGCTATCACAAGGCATGAACAAAACTCGTTGTGTCAGCATATGCTGTGACAGGTCCTCTTTATGGAGGGATCAGAGGTCTATTAGACCCCAAATCTCTCCTCTGGCCTCCAATGCAGCCGATTGCACATGGATCGGTCTGACCGGTCTGCTTTCCTGGCTGTATACTGCACCGGATTGAAAAATAAATACCCCTCCCCCCCAGGTTGTAGGTAATAAAAAAGCAAATCTAACTTGGCGTCCAGAGACGGGCAGAGTGCCTGTCTCTGTACTCAGTGTAGCGGAGTAGCACATTTGTTGTGGCTGCCCCCTCCCCACCTCTCATTTATGGTTAACCAATTCACATCTGGAAGATTTGCCCCCCCCTTTATGACCAGGCCATTTTTTGCATTACTTTAACTGACAATTGCGCAGTCGTGTGACGCTGTACCCAAATACAACTGATGTCCTTTTTTCCCCACAAATAGAGATTTATTTTGGTGGTGTTTGATCACCTCTGCGGTTTTTATTTGCTCTATAAACAAAAAAAGACCGACAATTATGAAAAAAAAAAACAATTTTTTTTACTCTCTGCTATAAAACATCCAATAAAAGAATGTAAAAAATGAATTTCTTCATCAATTTAGGCCAATATGTATTCTGCTACATGATTTTGGTAAACAAAAAAATGCCAATAAGCGTATATTGATTGGATTGCGCAAAAGTTATCGCGTCTACAAACTATGGAATGTTTTTATGGACTTTTTTTTTTTTTTTTTTTTTACTAGTAATGGCGGCGATCAGCGATTTTTAGCAGGACTGCAACATTGCGGCGGACAAATTGGACACTAATGCCGTGTACACACGGGCGGACTTTTCGACCGGACTGGTCCGACGGGACGAATCCGTTGGACAATCCGACCGTGTGTGGGCTCCATCGGACCTGCAGCGGACTTTTTTAGGTCGAAAATCAGACGGATTTTAGATTTGGAACGTGTTTCAAATCTTTCCGACGGACTCGAGTCCGGTGGAAAAATCCGCTCGTCTGTATGTTAGTCCGACGGACGAAAACCGACGCTAGGGCAGCTATTAGCTACTGGCTATCAACTTCCTTATTTTAATCTATATGTCATCACGTATGAATCCGTCAGACTTTGGTGTGACCGTGTGTAGGCAAGTCTGTTCGTTCGAAAGTCTGTCAGAAGTCCGTCAAAAGTCCGTCGGAAAGACTGTCGGACCTTTGATGCCGAAGAGTCCACCCGTGTGTACAGGGCATTACTGCCATTTTTTGGGGACCAGTGACACTAAAACAGAGATCAGTGCTTAAAATATGCACTGATCACTGTACTAATGACACTGGCAGGGAAGTGGTTAACATCAGGGGCAATCAAAGGGTTAAGTGTGTCCTCTAGGGGGTGCTTTCTAACTGTGTGGGGGGGAGGTGCTTTGCCTGGGGGGAAGGCAGAGATGCATGTTCCTGCTTAGCAGAAACACAAGATCTCCATCTTCTCCTCTCACAGAACGGCGATCTGCCTTGTTTACATAGGCAGACCACAATTCTGTCTGCCTCGGGAACAATTGCCGGGTGTCGGCGGACATTGGGGTCTGCCATACCCGCTGATTGGCTCCCGCTGTGTCCAATCATATCGGGAGCGGGTTGCCAGCAGCGCACGTATGCGCACCGGGCCCAAAAAAAAAATCACGTACAGGTACGTGATTTTGCGCTTCAAGCCCGCCCTGCCGCAGTATATGGCGATCAAAGGGGGTGATTAAAGGGTTAAGTGTGTCCCTAGGGGGTGCTTTCTAACTGTGTGGGGGAGATGCTTTGACTGGGGGGAAGGCAGAGATCCGTGTTCCTGCTTAGCAGAAACACAAGATCTCCATCTTCTCTCACAGAATGGCAATCTGCCTTGTTTACATAGGCAGACCACAATTCTGTCTGCCTCGGGACCATACGCGTGGTGCTGGCGGACATTGGGGTCCTCCAGACCCGCTGATTGGCTCCTGCTGTGTCCAATCACATCGCAAACGGGTCACCAGCATGGCGCGAGTGCGCCCTGGGCCCGAAGAAAGGAAACACCTACAGGTACGTGATTTTGCGCCTAAGGGCTGCCCTGCCGCAGTATGTGTATGTGGGGCGGTCCTTAAGCGGTTAAGGGTGCTTCACAGCTGACAGCCTCCTAGCAACCAGTGAAGCTGCAGTGGTGTTGTGGAAATTTTTATTAATGTATGTTTTCAGATGTCCCCCAGTGTGAGTTTTGCTGTAATACGCTCATGTGAGGGGATTCACACATACAGACATTGGTGGAAGACAATTGGCTGTGAAAACCTTCCCGTGGACAAGGCAGATCTGTTGCTCTTTTAGGGATGTTAGTTTATGCCTCACCAAGAGACTGGCCACCTCATGGCGACTGCATTAATGACTCCGAACATGGGAACTATAGCAAAACTATATGAAAATGATGGCACACTGAGCCATGGTTTTGTACGGTTCACATCACTGGTAGCAGTGGGAGTGTGCACGCGGTCGTGTTCAAAGCCATGGTTTTGCACACCACCATCTGCACACGTCACTACTGTATTCCTATTTGAATGTATACATGTCTTTGATTGGTTCTGTATTTAACCCTGTTGGAAGGGTTTCTGAATTCACATCCTGTGTTACATCCTTATATGGTCATTTCCTCTGTGTTGTCCATTTCCTGTGATGTCATGATGTATTGAGGGAGTGATTGGATGTTGTAGCCATCACTTCCTGTTTGTCATAGCTTTTGTGATGTTGTAAAAATAAAAGGGCTGGCTGGCTGAGAAAAGGCAGCCATGCTGGGATGAGAACGTAAGAGTGTGGTGATGTTTACTGGGGAATGGGGAACCAGAGGGGAGACATTCGATCGAAAGGTACGTTATATCATTAAGACGGAAATGGGTGCTTATTAGCACATGAGATATGGCTGTGTGCATAGCTTACAGCCAAATTTCCATAACAGTGGGTGGAGTCTGATGGGAAATCTGAGACGCTAGTCCCCTATCAGATCCGCCCTCTCTTTGTAATTGACAGCAGGCAGTGGACGGATTCTATAGCCCATAGCAGGTTTTCTATTGGCTAAGGATCTGCCCACTGTCTGTTGTCAATCACAAAGGGAGCGATCCCGATAGGGAAGTAGCTTTTCAGCTTCCCCATCAGGCTCCACCCTGATACGAATCTCCGCCATGGCTGCACTGTCTGAGTGACAGCTTCAGCTGCAATGAGGAAGCTCAGCTGTACCGAGGATGGCCTTATAGACATTCCGCACGCAATGTGCGCCCCCCCCCCCCCCCGTGTCTTAGACACCCTTTATGATTTCCTCTGTGCAAGTACATAACTATACCTGCAAGCTATACATTTCCCTGTCCTGCTCTCCCCTGTTAGACTACAGAACGGCTCCCCCTCTCCTTATCTCCAGGGGCAGCCCATCCATTGTGGGCGCATGGGCGCGGCCTCCCCTATCCACCACCGCCGTCCTCCCTATCCAATCCCCCAGGCCCCTTTCAGGATGCCGGATGCATAGATTCCAACAGCGAATAAATATTTGCTGCTGAAACACTGACCCTCAATCCTGGCAATCAGAAGTGGGTGTGAGACCCGTTTTCTGCATGGTCGAAAAGAGAAGACTTCCGATTGGCCGCCAAGGAGGGGAGAGGAAATGGAAGCCACCGCCGCCGTGATGACCCACGGAGAGCAGGAGAACAGGAGGCCTCCGCCGCCAAGCAGGGGAAGTCGCCGGTGATGGGGTAAGTGCTACCAACCGACTGACCGACCGGTGGGGTGGCATACTGTTTTCTGCCCCCCCCAAGAAATGTTTTCCACCGGCCGCCACTGATTACACTTATACAATATGGCCAAAATGATGAACAGTAGAGATCTTTTTTACTGAGGAACAAACAGACAGTTCTCAAAGACATCTTCACACAATTTCCTGCACAAAGTTCTCTAGTGCCCCTGAATAGCACCTCATGAGGTGGTCATACCTTAGGCAGATGGCAAAGTCCATAAAGAGTCCTTCTCAAGGCAAGAGTCCATGTTAGGCAGTAAATGTACAAGTGGTAGCTCAAGTTTATATGTGTCCATTAGTTCCGGACCCCAATGGGAACCCTGACTGGGATCCCCCCCAGGCGGGAGTTCAGTCTGACAGCATCACAGCTACATTTTGGCAGTCTTTTTGCTAATCATCTCCTCTGGGCAATAATAAGCCCCTATTTATATGGTATGATCTACAGGGGCAAAACCTTCCTGAAAAGAGCAGGAAAACCTGGCCAGCAACATTAACCCTTAATTCTCAGGAAGCACCAGCTCTGCAGGTCAACCTAAGGACACAGTGCAACAAGTCTACATTGTAAAAAATTAGTTTTAACACATAGTTGACCTGATTAACCTCAGAGCATGAACACAGCAGAAGAAACTTTTTCACACTTCAAAATCACCTGCTTACAAACCACTGACACTGCTTTATGAAAAAGTCTACATGAAAAAAATACCCTCACTGGTCTTGTATTCCAGTTATCTCGTTATACAAACACAGGCAACCATGAAATCAAATACGATGGGGATTTGCATGTCTCGTCTCTTCATCTCTCTGTACTAGATCTGTGTAATCATTTATTTCATCCACTGACACTGATCTGGAGAGTCTACCAGAAGAACCTCTCGGACAAAAGAATGTGGCCGGTAGCAGATATAATTAGACTTGTCCCCATTTTCTTCAACTTGGTGTCAGGACTGACTCTGAATTCCTACATAGTCGTTATGTATTTCTGGGAATGGAGGAAGAAAAAAGGCTTCAATGTGCCTGACAGAATCGTCCTCTTGTTGGCTCTCACCGGGATCGTCTTCCAAATCACTTTCTCCATCGAAGTTCTGAAATTTGACTTTGGGTCTCACTCATCACAGAGCAAATCACTTCAAATTTATATTGTTGTTTTTAACATTTTTCTGATGAATGAGAACCTCTGGAACACGGCTTGGCTTTCCATCTATTACTGCCTGAAACTGGTCAAGTTTTCCCACCGCATTTTCCTTCAGTTACAGAGAAGATTGTCCTCTTCTATCACACAGATACTTGGGGTCTCCTTGGTGGGATTATTCTTCATAACTCTTCCACTTCCTTGGACCTTGCAATTAGATCACAAAATAATCAAAGATCCATCTGGAATGAACTATACACTTTCATATATTGATATGGATGTTCAATATAGTCCCCTCTATATAGTGCTTGGTTCTCTTCTCCCCTTCCTTCTGATCTTCACCTGCATTGGGCTCAGTGTGAGGTCTCTCCTGAGTCATGTCCACCAGATCCATCACAATTCATCTCAGTTCAGTTCATCTCCACAACTAGAGGGTCACCTCCGAGCAGTCAGGACCATGATCCTCCAGGTCTGCCTCTGCTTGGCTCTCTATCTGACTTTCTGTAACAATCTCCTGTTTCCCATCAACACAGAAACCGTTGTTAATGTCGTGTTTTTTACAATCATTACATCTTACCCTTCATTTCAAGCTGCCATCTCAATCCAGGGGAACCCTAAGTTAAGAAACAGACCCCCGACTCGTGATACGGCCATTCCCATCACATAGTGTATCTGCCTATCTGTAGATAGTTCCTAGATGTATCTTATATCTCTTTTATTATTTGTTTTCTTTTATACTGCATTCCATCCCTCCTTTCCCTTTTTCCCTTTGCACAGAGCTCCGTCTTCCAGGTATTAGCTGTTGGTGGATATCAGATTATTTTCACCTGAAATAAAAATGAGGCAAAGAGAATTTTCAGATCAGTTCTATTGGTTTGTGAAAAGGCCAAAATTATCATCTCCACGAAAAATGTGTCAAAGTAGTGAGTTGGACTACTATAAGTGGACACCATGGAATCAGGCTGACTTAAAGACCCCATTGACGTATAACAAATACATAAAGGAAAGCTCCAGCCAAACAACTAAATAACACTTTAAATAAATGTATAGAAAATAATTGTAACTAAAATTTGGAGTCCTTGGGTGACCCACTTTCTTTCTCCTAATTTTGACACTTCTTTACTAAGACCTTGGTAACTATATAACTTTGTTTTGAATAACTGATAAAAAGATACTATGTATATATTGTTACTAAGAAATCCCTGGAAACCTCTACTAATCCAGACTTTTTAGTTTTTTTTCTTCTTATCTTTACTTTCCTTTAATTCTTTTCTTTTCTCCTTATTCTATCCTGTCTTTACCATTTCGTTATGTAAAAATAAATAGGAGGAGAAACATTCACTTTTATAATGTTCAATTATAATACCATAATAGATAGTAAGCTCTAATGTCCTATCATAAATAACTGAATCTCGTGGTAATTAATATTATTTCTTTATTACATATTACTCAAAGTTAAAAGCTTAACAACTTTTACATTTTTGGTTGCTCGTGATTATATAATTGTTAAAATTGATTGAAACACCTTCGTCTTTCTAAAACATGTAGCCTATTTAAGTCTTTCATTGCTTGTAAATACAAGAAATACTAAGACCTGATATGTAAATTCAACTAATGTTACCATTTAATGTAATCAATATTTTGTTAATTGTACCAATGTTTATATTTTCAAAATCAATAAACAAATTTGACAAGAAAATAATTGCAAGTTGTATAGAATAATATATAGAAGTTTTCCCCCCAATTACCATTACAGTGACAATGGTGTCACCGGTACATGTGGGCAAGCGGTTCGGGCCAAACAAAAGTTCGGCCCGAACATCGCCCGTTTGGGTGTTCGCCAAACACCCAAATTTTCTGTGCACTCAGGGGGATGTTCGCCCGCCAAGCACACAGTCAATTGGTTGCTAAGGGGCAGGGCTGGGAAGCCGGCCACTGCATCCTTAACAACGGATGAGTCATCAGCTGTCAGCGGGCTTCCCTGCTGACAGCTGAATGGAAGAAAAATACAATGCCGAATTCGCCAGCAATAGATTTTTTTTTTTAAATGGTGTGAGGATCCCCCCCCCCACCCCCCAATCCATACCAGGATCTTTGGGTCTAGTATGGGATTTAAGGGGGACCTCACACCAAATGAAAAAAAAAATGGTGTGAGAATCCCCCCCCCCCCAATCCATACCAGGATCTTTGGGTCTAGTATGGGATTTAAGGGGGACCTCACACAAAATGAAAAAAAAATGGTGTGAGGATCCCCCCCCCAATCCATACCAGGATCTTTGGGTCTAGTATGGGATTTAAGGGGGACCTCACACCAAATGAAAAAAAAAATGGCGTGGGGTCCCCCCAAAATCCGTACCAGACTGTTGGGTCTGGTATAAATTTTGAGGGAAACCCCCACACCAAAATAAAAAACAAATATGGTGTGGGGTCCCCCCAAAATCCATACCAGACTCTTATCTCAGTACGCAGCAAGGCAGGCCAGGAAAGAGGGAGGGGATGAGCAAACACCCCCCTCTTGAACCATATCAGGCCACATGCCCTCAAAACGGGAGGGGTGCTTTTGAGCAGGGGGGGACTCTGTTCCCCCCACCCCAAAGCACCTTGTCCCCATGTTGATGGCAACAAGGGCCTCTTCCCCACAACCCTGGGTGTTGGTTGTGGGTGTTTGCGGACGGGGGGCTTATCGGAATCTGAAATCCCCCTTTAACAAGGGGGCCAGTAGATCCCCGCCCCCCACCCTATGTGAATGAATATGGGGTACATTGTTCCCCTACTCATTCACCAAAAAAAAAAGTGTCAAAAAAGAATTAAAGCCAGGAGGCAGTTTTTGACAATTCCTTTATTATAAAAATAAAAAAGACAATGGCATCGCCCTCTTGGAACATCATCGATCCAGCAAGCACCGGTCGGCGATGTCACAAGGGGGCAGTGCCATCAGGTGACATCACCAGGTGGCCCTGCTCCTCACCTATTAAAGAAGTGTCAGATGGCAGAGCAGGCAGTCAGCCGTTTGCCACTAGTGGGGTTTTTTTTGGGTCGAGCGGGCCTCGTGATTGACCGTTGATCTAAATCGGGGGACATTGTTTTTTTTATTTATTTTAATAAAGGAATTGTCAAAAACTGCCTCCTGTCTTTATTTCTTTTTGACACTTTTTTGGGGGGTAAATGAGCAGGGGTACAATGCACCCCATACTCATTCACATAGGGAGGGGGCTGGAATCTGGGGGCCCCCTTGTTAAAGGGGGTTTCCAGATTCTGATAAGTGCCCTGCCCGCAGACCCTGACAACCATCACCCAGGGTTCTGGGGAAGAGGTCCTTGTCCCCATCAACATGGGCACAAGGTGCTCTGGGGCAGGGGGGCAAGCACCCCCTCATGTTGAGGGTATGTGGTCTGGTATGGTTCAGGGGGGGCACTTGCTTGACCCTCCCTATCCTAGCCTGCCAGGCTGCATGCTCAGATAAGGGTCTGGCATGGATTTTGGGAGGTGACCCCACACCATTTTATTTAAAATTTTGGTATGGGGTTCCCCTTAACATCCATACCAGACACAAGGGGACTTGTATGGATTTGGTGGGGACCCCCATGCTTTTTTTTTCTATTGCAGGGAAATTGGTTTGTTTTTTATTTTTTTTTACATTGTTTGGGGGGAAAAATCATTTTAAATGTATTTTTTTTTTTATTTAGAAATGTCATTTTTGCTGCAGCAGGTTCTATACACACTACAGATGCTCCACTTTCCAGGCAGACTTAGGGAACCCCCAGGCACTATATTTAAAGGATTTTTTTCATTTTTATTGTTTCACTAAATTGTTGCTCTTTAAAAAAATTATATTTAAAAAAAAATGTTTGCATTGATACATGTCCCCCAGGGCAGTACCCGGGCCCCCATTCCATTTTTATGGCCAATTACTTGCATATAAGCCTTCAAAATGCAGACTTTTCCTTTTTCATGTTCAGGTCCCATGGACTTCAATGGAGTTTGCGGCTCTGGGCCAGACTTTTTCCCTCTTTGGGAGTTCTAGTGCAAACCAAACGGAGGGGGGGGGGGGGTGTTCGGCCCATTACTGGTCACGAGACAAGAAGTAAGGAAGAAGAAAAGCCCTGGATTTCAGTAAAAACCTGACAGGGGTTCAATCCTCCCCCATTCCATGCAAAGCTGAAAACAGTTTTGGCTATAGATACACTTTAATATCATGCAGCCAGTGAAGGCTGATGGATGTGTCAGATTATCAATGAAAGGTGACTATTGGTCCATTCATTCAAGGACAAGAGGTCACCGGGGTCGGGAAGGAGAACCTTAAGGACCCCTTTGCTACTTAACATTACATTACTAGCCCTTAAATCCAACCTGTGAGGAGGGTGGTAGGTTCAGATTGACCAATCACTAACACAG
Organism: Aquarana catesbeiana; assembly: GCA_037953035.1. Lineage (NCBI taxonomy): Eukaryota > Metazoa > Chordata > Amphibia > Anura > Ranidae > Aquarana > Aquarana catesbeiana. The sequence continues at coordinate 1,711,369 of JBBHAA010001942.1, forward strand.
CCAATCCAATCAGCATATTCCTTCACTAGAGGTTGATCATTTGGTTGACTTTTGCTAAGTAGGGATGGCCGCATGCGGATCAAAGTTCAGCCCGTCCCTGCTGAACTAAACACAAACCCCTGTGTCTGAAGTGACCTCTGTGCCTCCTGTGACCCCCCTGTGACTCCTACCCTGTTTCTCCGAAAATAAGACCTAGCGTGATTGTTGGTGATGGCTGCAATATAAGCCCTACCCCCCCCCCCCCAAATAAGCCCTAGTTAAAGTCCTTGTAGGTCTTATTTTCAGGGTAGGACTTATTTTCGGGGAAACAAGGTAGGGCTTATTTGGGGGGTAGGGCTTATATTACAGCCATCACCGACAATCACGCTAGGTCTTATTTTCGGGGAAACAGGGTATGAATCCTAGTGTACCCCAGAGCCCCCTGTGCCTTCAGTGATCCCTGTGTCTCCTATGGATCCTAGTGCACCCCAGAGCCCCCTGTGCCTTCAGTGATCCCTGTGTCTCCTATGAATCCTAGTGCACCCCAGAGCCCCCTGTGCCTCCAGTGACCTCTGTGTCTCCTATGAATCCTAGTGCACCCCAGAGCCTCCAGTGACCTCTGTGTCTCCTGTGACCCCCCCGTGACTCCTATGAATCCTAGTGCACCCCAGAGCTCCCTGTGCCTCCAGTGACCCCTGTGTCTCCTGTGACCCCCTGTGATTCCTATGAATGCTAGTGCACCCCAGAGCCCCCTGTGCCTCCAGTGACCCCTGTGTCTCCTGTGACCTCCTGTAACTCCTATAAATCCTAGTGCACCCCAGAGCCCCCTGTGCCTCCAGTAACCTCTGTGTCTCCTCTGACCCCTTGTGACTTCTATGAATCCTAGTGCACCCCAGAGCCCCCTATGCCTCCTGTGACCCCCTGTGACTCCTATGAATCCTAGTGCACCCCAGAGCCCCCTGTGCCTCCAGTGACCTCTGTGTCTCCTGTGACCCCCTGTGATCCCTATGAATCCTAGTGCACCCCAGAGCCCCCTGTGCCTCCAGTGACCTCTGTGTCTTCTGTGATCCCCTGTGACTCCTATGAATCCTAGTGCACCCCAGAGCCCCCTGTGTCACCCAGTGACCTCTGTGTCTCCTGTGACTCCTATGAATCCTAGTGCACCCCAGAGCCCCCTGTGCCTCCAGTGACCTCTGTGTCTCCTCTGACCCCCTGTGACTTCTATGAATCCTAGTGCACCCTAGAGCCCCCTGTGTGTCCAGTGACCTCTGTGTCTCCTCTGACCCCCTGTGACTTCTATGAATCCTAGTGCACCCCAGAGCCCCCTGTGTGTCCAGTGACCTCTGCGTCTCCTCTGACCACCTGTGACTTCTATGAATCCTAGTGCACCCCAGAGCCCCCTGTGCCTCCTGTGACCTCTGTGCCTCCTGCCCCCCTGTGACTTCTATGAATCCTAGTGCACCCCAGAGCCCCCTGTGTCTCCAGTGACCTCTGTGCTCTCCTCTGACCCCCTGTGACTTCTATGAATCCTAGTGCACCCCAGAGCCCCCTGTGTGTCCAGTGACCTCTGCGTCTCCTCTGACCACCTGTGACTTCTATGAATCCTAGTGCACCCCAGAGCCCCCTGTGCCTCCTGTGACCTCTGTGCCTCCTGCCCCCCTGTGACTTCTATGAATCCTAGTGCACCCCAGAGCCCCCTGTGCCTCCTGTGACCTCTGTGCCTCCTCTGACCCCCTGTGACTTCTATGAATCCTAGTGCACCCCAGAGCCCCCTGTGTCTCCAGTGACCTCTGTGTCTCCTCTGACCCCCTGTGTCTTCTATGAATCCTAGTGCACCCCAGAGCCCCCTGTGCCTCCTGTGACCTCTGTGCCTCCTGTGACTCCCTGTGACTCCTATGAAACCTAGTGCACCCCAGAGCCCCCTGTCACCCAGTGACCTCTGTGCCTCCTGTGACCCCCTGTGATCCCTATGAACCCTAGTGCACCCCAGAGCCCCCTGTGCCTCATGTGACCTCTGTGCCTCCTGTGACCCCCTGTGACTCCTATGAATCCTAGTGCACCCCAGAGCCCCCTGTCACCCAGTGACCTCTGTGCCTCCTGTGACCCCTATGAATCCTAGTGCACCCCAGAGCCCCCTGTGCCTCCAGTGACCTCTGTGTCTCCTCTGACCCCCTGTGATCACTATGAATCTTAGTGCACCCCAGAGCCCCCTGTGCCTCCAGTGACCTCTGTGTCTCCTGTGATCCCCTGTGACTCCTATGAATCCTAGTGCACCCCAAAGCCCCCTATGCCTCCAGTGACCTCATGTGATGCCTATGAATCCAAGTGCACCCCAGAGCCCCCTGTGTCACCCAGTGACCTCTGTGCTCTCCTCTAACCCCCTGTGACTTCTATGAATCCTAGTGCACCCCAGAGCCCCCTGTGTCTCCAGTGACCCCTGTGACCCCCTGTGATTCCTATGAATCCTAGTGCACCCCAGAGCCCCCTGTGCCTCCAGTGACCCCCTGTGATTCCTATGAATCCTAGTGCACCCCAGAGCCCCCTGTGCCTCCAGTGATCCCTGTGTCTCTTTTGACCCCCTGTGACTCCTATGAATCCTAGTGCACCCCAGAGCCCCCTGTGTCTCCAGTGACCCCTGTGACCCCCTGTGATTCCTATGAATCCTAGTGCACCCCAGAGCCCCCTGTGCCTCCAGTGACCCCTGTGTCTCTTTTGACCCTCTGTGACTCCTATTAATCTTAGTGCACCCCAGAGCCCCCTGTGTCACCCAGTGACCCCAGAGCATTCTGTGTCATCCTATGATTCCAATGTGGCCCTGAGCACCTCTGTGATCCCTACATCTCCACACAGGTACACTCTTGTCATTTCCTGGACTATCAGTCTCTCCCTCCTGATCCCAGTCCATTACACAAGGGGGGAGATATCTTGTCCCATAATCCCCTGCACCCCATGTCCCTCAGTAAAGCAGATCTCTCTTGGACCCCGCTCATTCACTGACTCAATGGATGTATCTGATTGGAATTATGGAAAATGTTAACTCACCTTCCCAACCCAGGCCAATTCTCTTTCAGGTGGTTTCTTCTCCTCATTACCTATAATTGCCCTCCATCTCCAGCACAGGTGATTTCCATCTTAGAGGGCGTTTTTGGAGCTACTATGAGAGCAAATTAAATGTGGAAAATGTTCTGATTAATTTAATGTAATACACAAGGTACCTACAGTGCCTTGAAAAAGTATTCATACCCCTTGAAATTCTCCTCATTTTCTCATGTTACAACCAAAAACGTAAATGTATTTTATTGGGATTTTATGTGATAGACCAACACAAAGTGGCTCATAATTGTGAAGTGGAAGGAAAATGATATATGGTACGAATAAATATGTGAAAAGTGTGGGGGAGGGGAATTTGTATGGCGCCCCCCGGAGTCAATACTTTGTAGAACCCCCTTTCTCTACAAGTCTTTTTGGGGATGTCTCTACCAGCTTTGCACATCTAGAGAGGACATTTCTGCCCATTCTTCTTTGTAAAATATCTCAAGTTCTGTCAGATTGGATGGAGAGCGTCTGTGAACAGCAATTTTCAAGTCTTGCCACAGAATCTCAATGTGATTTAGGTCTGGACTGTGACTGGGCCATTCTAACACATGAATATGCTTTGATCTAAACCATTCCATTGTAGCTCTGGCTGGATGTTTCGGGTCGTTGTCCTGCTGGAAGGTGAACCTCCGCCCCAGTCTCAAGTCTTTTGTAGACTCTAACAGGTTTTCTTCTAAGATTGTCCTGTATTTGTCTCCATCCATCTTCCCATCAACTCTGACCAGCTTCCCTGTCCCTGCTGAAGAAAAGCATCCCCACCACATGATGCTGCCACCACCATGTTTCACGGTGGGGATGGTGTGTTCAGGGTGATGTGCAGTGTTAGTTTTCCCCCACACATAGCGTTTTACTTTTAGGCCATAAAGTTGAATTTTGGTCTCATCTGACCAGATCACCTTCTTCCACATGTTTGCTGTGTCCTCCACATGGCTTCTCACAAACTACAAACAGGACTTCTTATGACTTTCTTTCACCAATGTCTTTCTTCTTGTCACTCTTCCATAAAGGGCAGATTTGTGGAGAACACGACTAATAGTTGTCCTGTGGACAGATTCTCCCACCTGAGCTGTGGATCTCTGCAGCTCCTCCAGAGTTACCATGGACCTCTTGGCTCTTCTCTGATGAATGCTCTCCTTGCCCGGCCGGTCAGTTTAGGTGGACGGCCATGTCTTGGTAGGTTTGCAGTTGTGCCATATTCTTTCCATTTTCCGATGATGGATTGAACAGAGCTCCGTGAGATGTCCAAAGCTTGGGAGATTTTTATTATAACCTGACCCTGCTTTATACTTCTCCACAACTTTATCCCTGACCTGTCTGGTGTGTTCCTTGGCCTTCATGATGCTGTTTGTTCACTAAGGTTCTCTAACAAACCTCTGAGGGCTTCACAGAAGAGCTGTATTTATACTGAGATAAAATGACACACAGGTGGACTCTATTTACTAATTAGACGAAGGCAATTGGTTCCACTAGATTTTAGTTAGGGGTATCAGAGTAAAGGGGGCTGAATACAAATGCCCCCCTCCCCCCCCACACTTTTCACATATTTATTTGTATCATTTATCATTTTCCTTCCACTTCACAATTATGTGACACTTTGTGTTGGTCTATCACATAAAATCCCAATAAAATACATTTACGTTTTTGGTTGTAACAAAATGTGGGAAATGTCAAGGGGTGTGAATACTTTTTCAAGGCACTGTACATGACGTTTTCTTCATGACACAACCAGTGGATGTAAAGTTGAGGACACGTCTCTGGACTGACCCACATTTGGATTATCCAGCGATAAATGAGAAGTATAAAGATCGGTGGATCTATCTGACAATTTTTTTCCTTTAACAGTTCTCCTACACGGGCAATTTATCAATTTTTTTGCACACATTGCAAAATCAGCATATTTTTTTTTTTTTGCTAGAACCCCCAAACATGACCCAGGGAATAAAATGGCGGCTGTTGATGTGTTTTATGTCACACAATCGTTTTGCAGCTGTTGCAAACACAAATAAACTTAAAATTAATTTGGCGCACCCAAATACAGTATAATACATCATTTGCTGTACAATATAACAAACGATGTCGTGCGGAGTAAACAGATACAAAACATGAATTAGAAATTGCGCACACCTGAGAAATGTCAGCAAACGACGGCACCTAAAATTATCCAAAAGTGACGCATCAGTTTTTAGAGCGAGGCCTGGTCCATGCCATGTGGGAATCATACAAGGTTTGCTGTGTTTCCCCCGCATCGTATTGCACTCCAAAGCAATCGCATTGGCGCCTATGCGATCGGCTGCGGGTGTCAATGTTCAATCAATGACACCCCAAAACAGATTGTAAAATGCAGTGCGATTGCCAGAATTACATCACATGGGTGTTCACATGGGGGATTCCGGTGCGGATCACCTATGCGAATCACATGCGGTGTTTTCCATGCACCCGTGTGAACCCAGGCTTAATCATGAATCATCGCCCTAGAATTATTGTTCTCACCCCGATATTCGCAGTGATACCTCCCATATGTGGTGCAATCACTGTTTACATATGAGTGCAGGACCTACATGCATGTTTGCATGTAGGAGTGGGGGAGGGGGGGGGTTGGTGTTAATTTTTTCATTATTTTTATTTACATACTTTTTTCATTTAACTTTATTGCTATTACAATGGGGCAAACAAGCGCCCTATGTGGTTTGGGCTGGTGACAGGTGCTCTTTATAGAGACATCAGGAGTCTTGTAAACCCTCTCTGATATCTCCCCCGGGGGTGGACTGACCATTTGGGTACAGAAGGGACTGCAGAGCAATGACAGGACTCTCTCACCTCCTCTCTATCACTCCCCTCTCTTACCCCCCCTCTCTCATTCTTTCTCACACCCCCCTCATATAACTCCCCTCCCACATCCCTCTCTCATCTCCCTCTCCCTCCCCCCTCTCTCTCACCCCTTTCTCACTCTCTTACCCCCTACTCTTGCCCATCTCACTCTCACCCACCCTCTCTCATTCTCTCCTCTCTCTCACCCTTTTTCTCTCTCTCCCTTCTCTCTCTCATCCCTTTCTCTATCCCCTTTCTCCCTCCCCCCTCTCTCCTCTCCCCTACTGTTTCTCTCTCTACCCTCTCTCTCTCTCCCCCTCTTTCCCTCACCCCCTCTCCTCTCTCTCACCCCCTCTCTCCTCCTCTTTCTCTCTCTCCCTTCTCTCTCACCTTTCTCTCCTTTTTCTCACCCCTCTCTCACTCTCTTACCCCCCTACTCTTCCCCACCTCTCTCTTATCCCTCTCTCCCCCTCTTTCTATCTCTCCCTTCTCTCTCACCCTCTCTCTCACCCTCTCTCTCCGCTCTCCTCTTTCTCACCCATCTCTCACTCTCTTACCCCCTACTCTTGCTCACCTCTCTCTCACCCACTCTCTCTCACTCCCTTCTCACTCTCTCTCTCTCACCTCCCCTCTCTCACCCCTCTCTCCCCCTCTTTTTCTCTCTCTCCCCTCTCTCTCATCCCCTCTCTCTCACCCCTTCTGTCTCCTGCCCCCAACCCCCTCTCTCTATCCTCTTTCTCTCTCTCCCCTCCCACCCCTCTCTCTCTCCTCTCTCTCACCCATCTCTCCCCACCCCTCTCTCTCACTCTCTCACCCCCTCTCTCCTCTCTCTCACCCCCTTCGCTCTCTCTCACCCCACTCTCCCCTCTCTCTCATCCCCTCTCTCTCACCCCTTTTGTCTCCCACCCCCAACCCCCTCTCTCTACCCTCTTTCTCTCTCTCCCATCTCTCTCTCCCCTCTCTCTCTCCTCTTCTCTCTCCCCTTCTCTCTCTTACTCCCCCTCTCTCTCCCCTCCCACCCCTCTCCTCTCTCTCTCCTCTCTCTCACCCCTCTCTCCCCACCCCTCTCTCTCTCACCCCCTCTCTCCTTTCTCTCACCTCCCTCTCTCCTCTCTCGCCCCCTCTCTCTCTCAACCCCCTCTTTCCTCTCTCGCCCCCTCTTTCCTCTCTCGCCCCCTCTCTCTCTCACCCCTCTCTCTCCCCCTTCTCTCTCTCTCACCCCACTCTCTCGTCTCTCTCACCCTACTCTCTCCTCTCTCTCACCCCTCTCTCCCCCCCCTCTCTCACCCCCTCTCTCACTCTCTCTCTCACCCCTCTCTCACTCTCTCTCCCCCCTCTCTCACCCCCTCTCTCACTCTCTCTCTCACCCCTCTCTCACTCTCTCTCACCCCACTCTCCCCTCTCTCTCATCCCCTCTCTCTCACCCCTTTTGTCTCCCACCCCCAACCCCCTCTCTCTACCCTCTTTCTCTCTCTCCCATCTCTCTCTCCCCTCTCTCTCTCCCCTTCTCTCTCCCCTTCTCTCTCTTACTCCCCCTCTCTCTCCCCTCCCACCCCTCTCCTCTCTCTCTCCTCTCTCTCACCCCTCTCTCCCCACCCCTCTCTCTCTCACCCCCTCTCTCCTTTCTCTCACCTCCCTCTCTCCTCTCTCGCCCCCTCTCTCTCTCAACCCCCTCTTTCCTCTCTCGCCCCCTCTTTCCTCTCTCGCCCCCTCTCTCTCTCACCCCTCTCTCTCCCCCTTCTCTCTCTCTCACCCCACTCTCTCGTCTCTCTCACCCTACTCTCTCCTCTCTCTCCCCCCTCTCTCACCCCTCTCTCACTCTCTCTCCCCCCTCTCTCACCCCCTCTCTCACTCTCTCTCTCACCCCTCTCTCACTCTCTCTCACCCTCTCTCTCCTCTTGCTGTGACCCTCCCTCTCTCACTCTCTCACCCCTCTCTCTCTCTCAACCCCCTCTTTCCTCTCTCCCCCTTCTCTCTCTCCCCCTTCTCTCTCCTCTCTCTCCCCCCCTCTCTCCCCACTCTCTCACTCTCTCACCCCTCTCTCTCCTCTCGCTTTGACCCTCCCTCTCTCTCGCCCCCCCTTTCTCCCACCCCCCTCTTTCCTCTCTCCCCTCTCTCTCCCCACTCTACCCCTTCTCTCTCTCTTGCCCCCTCTCTCTCCCATCCCCGTTCTGTGATGAACGTGTTTTATGTGGGTAGTGCAATATGTAGCTAGGGCTTGAGTGTGGATGGGACACAGGGGGCCCCATAAACTTCTATTGCCTGGGGGCCCCATGAGTTGTCAGTCAACCCCTGTCCTCCAAAATAGCTTACCAGGCACAGATTGTTCTTAATTATCTGCTTTTGTGGCTGTAACAGCCAGGAAATGACAGCTCTAAACAGGAAGTGACTAAATCATTGTTGCTTCCAGGTTCATTCATCACAGAGGTGAATGGCAAAAAGATGTGCCTCCATCTCCTTTGTGGGGAGACATCCAAACTGCTAACTGTGGTCTTGTGCCTCCCGGGGAGGAACAGAGGGATGTAGAACCCGCGTGGGCAGCAGTAGGAGGGGGGCAACCTATAGAGAGCTTTTGAAATTGATTGTTGTCCTTATTACTATTATTAAGAAAGATTGTCATCGGCTGAAAAAACGATATCAGGATCGTGGCCGCAGCCATAGACATGATGTAACCAATTGCCAAAAGGATGTCTTAATAAGTATGTTGGTTGTTAAGCGGTTAAATGCTAAAACATTAAAAATCCTCCCTCATCCTCCCCAGTCTTGCACAGTTGTACCATTTCTCTCCTGGACTGAAATTGCTTCCTCTGATTTCACCTCAGCATACAGGCTCATACACCAGGACTCAAAAGTCCTGAGTTACTAGCCAGGTATCAAGGGTTACTAGCCAACAGTTACCCCACCTGACCCCTACCCTGCCCCGAATTCTGCCCCTAAACATGCCCTCATAAATTATCTCATGAAATTACACTTAAATGTTTTATGCATAATTAAGTCATAAAAATAAATATTAACAACAACTTCACCTGTGTCCATCAATGTTTCTTCACCTGTGTCCACCATGCAGCCTAGAGGGTACTATATAATTGGGGGGCTCTGTGATGGTGGACTGTGTGATTGGAGGCTCTGTGATGGAGGACTGTGTAATTGGGGGGCTCTGTGATGGTGGACTGTGTGATTGGAGGCTCTGTGATGGGTGACTATGTGATTGGGGGCTTTGTGATGGAGGACTGTGTGAATGGAGGCTCTGTGATGGTGGAGTGTGTGATTGGGGGCTCTGTGATGGAGGACTGTGTAATTGGGGGGCTCTGTGATGGGGGACTATGTGATTAGGGGCTCTGTGATGGGTGACTATGTGATTGGGGGCTCTGTGATGGGAGACTGTGTGATTGGGGGCTCTGTGATGGGAGACTGTGTGATTGGGGGCTCTGTGATGAGAGACTGTGTGATTGGGGGCTCTGTGATGGGGACTGTGTGATTGGGGGCTCTGTGATGGAGGACTGTGTGATTGGGGGCTTTGTGATGGGAGACTGTGTGATTGGGGGCTCTGTGATGGTGGACTGTGTGATTGGGGGCTCTGTGATGAGGACTATGTGGTTGGGGGCTCTGTGATGGGAGACTGTGTGATTGGGGGCTCTGTGATGGTGGACTGTGTGATTGGGGGCTCTGTGATGAGGACTATGTGGTTGGGGGCTCTGTGATGGTGGACTATGGGATTGGAGGCTCTGTGATGGGGATTGTGTGAATGGAGGCTCTGTGATGGTGAAGTGTGTGATTGGGGGCTCTGTGATGGAGGACTGTGTGATTGGGGGCTCTGTGATGGAGGACTGTGTGATTGGGGGCTCTGTGATGGTGGACTGTGTGATTGGGGGCTCTGTGATGGTGGACTGTGTGATTGGGGGCTCTGTGATGTAGGACTGTGTGATTGGGGGCTCTGTGATGGTGGACTGTGTGATTGGGGGCTCTGTGATGGAGGACTGTGTGATTGGGGGCTTTGTGATGGGAGACTGTGTGATTGGGGGCTCTGTGATGGTGGACTGTGTGATTGGGGGCTCTGTGATGAGGACTATGTGGTTGGGGGCTCTGTGATGGGAGACTGTGTGATTGGGGGCTCTGTGATGGTGGACTGTGTGATTGGGGGCTCTGTGATGAGGACTATGTGGTTGGGGGCTCTGTGATGGTGGACTATGGGATTGGAGGCTCTGTGATGGGGATTGTGTGAATGGAGGCTCTGTGATGGTGAAGTGTGTGATTGGGGGCTCTGTGATGGAGGACTGTGTGATTGGGGGCTCTGTGATGGAGGACTGTGTGATTGGGGGCTCTGTGATGGTGGACTGTGTGATTGGGGGCTCTGTGATGGTGGACTGTGTGATTGGGGGCTCTGTGATGTAGGACTGTGTGAGTGGGGGCTCTGTGATGGTGAACTGTGTGATTGGGGGCTCTGTGATGGTGGACTGTGTGATTGGGGGCTCTGTGATGGTGGACTGTGTGATTGGGGGCTCTGTGATGGGAACTGTGTGATTGGGGGCTCTGTGATGAGGACTGTGTGATTGGGGGCTCTGTGATGGAGGACTACGTGGTTGGGGGCTCTGTGATGGTGGACTATGGGATTGGAGGCTCTGTGATGGGGATTGTGTGATTGGGGGCTCTGTGATGGAGGACTGTGTGATTGGGGGCTCTGTGATGGTGGACTGTGTGATTGGGGGCTCTGTGATGTAGGACTGTGTGAGTGGGGGCTCTGTGATGGTGAACTGTGTGATTGGGGGCTCTGTGATGGTGGACTGTGTGATTGGGGGCTCTGTGATGGTGGACTGTGTGATTGGGGGCTCTGTGATGGGAACTGTGTGATTGGGGGCTCTGTGATGGTGGACTGTGTGATTGGGGGCTCTGTGATGGTGGACTGTGTGATTGGGGGCTCTGTGATGTAGGACTGTGTGATTAGGGGCTCTGTGATGGGGACTGTGTGATTGGGGACTCTGTGATGGTGGACTGTGTTATTGGGGGCTCTGTGATGGAGGACTGTGTGATTGGGGGCTCTGTGATGGAGGACAGTGTGATTGGGGGCTCTGTGATGGTGGACTGTGTGATTGGGGGCTCTGTGATGTAGGACTGTGTGAGTGGGGGCTCTGTGATGGAGGACTGTGTGATTGGGAGCTCTGTGATGGGAACTGTGTGATTGGGGGCTCTGTGATGGTGAACTGTGTGATTGGGGGCTCTGTGATGGTGGACTGTGTGATTGGGGGCTCTGTGATGGAGGACTGTGTGAATGGAGGCTCTGTGATGGTGGAGTGTGTGATTGGGGGCTCTGTGATGGAGGACTGTGTGATTGGGGGCTCTGTGATGGTGGACTGTGTGATTGGGGGCTCTGTGATGGTGGACTGTGTGATTGGGGGCTCTGTGATGTAGGACTGTGTGATTAGGGGCTCTGTGATGGGGACTGTGTGATTGGGGACTCTGTGATGGTGGACTGTGTGATTGGGGGCTCTGTGATGGGAACTGTGTGATTGGGGGCTCTGTGATGGGGACTGTGTGATTGGGGGCTCTGTGATGGGAACTGTGTGATTGGGGGCTCTGTGATGGGGACTGTGTGATTGGGGGCTCTGTGATGAGGACTGTGTGATTGGGGGCTCTGTGATGGGAACTGTGTGATTGGGGGCTCTGTGATGGGGACTGTGTGATTGGGGGCTCTGTGATGAGGACTGTGTGATTGGGGGCTCTGTGATGAGGACTGTGTGATTGGGGGCTCTGTGATGAGGACTGTGTGATTGGGGGCTCTGTGATGGGGACTGTGTGATTGGGGGCTCTCTGATGAGGACTGTGTAATTGGGGGCTCTGTGATGAGGACTGTGTGATTGGGGGCTCTGTGATGAGGACTGTGTGATTGGGGGCTCTGTGATGGTGAAGTGTGTGATTGGGGGCTCTGTGATGGAGGACTGTGTGATTGGGGGCTCTGTGATGGAGGACTGTGTGATTGGGGGCTCTGTGATGGTGGACTGTGTGATTGGGGGCTCTGTGATGGTGGACTGTGTGATTGGGGGCTCTGTGATGTAGGACTGTGTGAGTGGGGGCTCTGTGATGGTGAACTGTGTGATTGGGGGCTCTGTGATGGTGGACTGTGTGATTGGGGGCTCTGTGATGGTGGACTGTGTGATTGGGGGCTCTGTGATGGGAACTGTGTGATTGGGGGCTCTGTGATGAGGACTGTGTGATTGGGGGCTCTGTGATGGAGGACTATGTGGTTGGGGGCTCTGTGATGGTGGACTATGGGATTGGAGGCTCTGTGATGGGGATTGTGTGATTGGGGGCTCTGTGATGGAGGACTGTGTGATTGGGGGCTCTGTGATGGTGGACTGTGTGATTGGGGGCTCTGTGATGTAGGACTGTGTGAGTGGGGGCTCTGTGATGGTGAACTGTGTGATTGGGGGCTCTGTGATGGTGGACTGTGTGATTGGGGGCTCTGTGATGGTGGACTGTGTGATTGGGGGCTCTGTGATGGGAACTGTGTGATTGGGGGCTCTGTGATGGTGGACTGTGTGATTGGGGGCTCTGTGATGGTGGACTGTGTGATTGGGGGCTCTGTGATGTAGGACTGTGTGATAAGGGGCTCTGTGATGGGGACTGTGTGATTGGGGACTCTGTGATGGTGGACTGTGTTATTGGGGGCTCTGTGATGGAGGACTGTGTGATTGGGGGCTCTGTGATGGAGGACAGTGTGATTGGGGGCTCTGTGATGGTGGACTGTGTGATTGGGGGCTCTGTGATGTAGGACTGTGTGAGTGGGGGCTCTGTGATGGAGGACTGTGTGATTGGGAGCTCTGTGATGGGAACTGTGTGATTGGGGGCTCTGTGATGGTGAACTGTGTGATTGGGGGCTCTGTGATGGAGGACTGTGTGAATGGAGGCTCTGTGATGGTGGAGTGTGTGATTGGGGGCTCTGTGATGGAGGACTGTGTGATTGGGGGCTCTGTGATGGTGGACTGTGTGATTGGGGGCTCTGTGATGGTGGACTGTGTGATTGGGGGCTCTGTGATGTAGGACTGTGTGATTAGGGGCTCTGTGATGGGGACTGTGTGATTGGGGGCTCTGTGATGGGAGACTGTGTTATTGGGGGCTCTGTGATGGGAACTGTGTGATGGAGGACTGTGTGATTGGGAGCTCTGTGATGGGAACTGTGTGATTGGGGGCTCTGTGATGGGGACTGTGTGATTGGGGGCTCTGTGATGGTGGACTGTGTGATTGGGGGCTCTGTGATGGGAACTGTGTGATTGGGTGCTCTGTGATGGGGACTGTGTGATTGGGGGCTCTGTGATGGGAACTGTGTGATTGGGGGCTCTGTGATGGGGACTGTGTGATTGGGGGCTCTGTGATGAGGACTGTGTGATTGGGGGCTCTGTGATGGGAACTGTGTGATTGGGGGCTCTGTGATGGGGACTGTGTGATTGGGGGCTCTGTGATGAGGACTGTGTGATTGGGGGCTCTGTGATGAGGACTGTGTGATTGGGGGCTCTGTGATGAGGACTGTGTGATTGGGGGCTCTGTGATGGGGACTGTGTGATTGGGGGCTCTCTGATGAGGACTGTGTGATTGGGGGCTCTGTGATGGAGGACTGTGTGATTGGGGGCTCTGTGATGGTGGACTGTGTAATTGGGGGCTCTGTGATGAGGACTGTGTGATTGGGGGCTCTGTGATGAGGACTGTGTGATTGGGGGCTCTGTGATGAGGACTGTGTGATTGGGGGCTCTGTGATGGGGACTGTGTGATTGGGGGCTCTGTGATGAGGACTGTGTGATTGGGGGCTCTGTGATTGGGGGCTTTGTAATTGGGGGCTTTGTGATGGTGGACTGTGGGATTGGAGGCTCTGTGATGGGGACTGTGTGATTGGGGGCTCTGTGATGGAGGACTGTGTGATTGGGGGCTCTGTGATGAGAACTGTGTGATTGGGGGCTCTGTGATTGGGGGCTTTGTGATGGTGGACTGTGGGATTGGAGGCTCTGTGATGGGGACTGTGTGATTGGGGGCTTTGTAATGGGGACTGTGTGATTGGGGGCTCTGTGATTGGGGGCTTTGTAATTGGGGGCTTTGTGATGGTGGACTGTGGGATTGGAGGCTCTGTGATGGGGACTGTGTGATTGGGGGCTCTGTGATGGAGGACTGTGTGATTGGGGGCTCTGTGATGAGAACTGTGTGATTGGGGGCTCTGTGATTGGGGGCTTTGTGATGGTGGACTGTGGGATTGGAGGCTCTGTGATGGGGACTGTGTGATTGGGGGCTTTGTAATGGGGACTGTGTGATTGGGGGCTCTGTGATGGTGGACTGTGTGACATAATAATATTAACCTCCTTGGCGGTAATCCCGAGCGTGACTCGGGTCTGACTTTTACTGTCAGGAGCGGTAACCCCGAGTCACGCTCGGGGTAACATTGCAGAGCATCCAGCGGAGCCCTTACCTTCTCCTGGGTTCCAGCGATGCCCTCCAGTGTCCTCGGCTGTGCTCCGCTGTGATCGCCAGCGCGATCACAGCATCTCACTTCCTAGTTCCGTTCCCTGCGAGCAGCAGCGGCGCACGGGAGCGGAACTAGGCGGGAAATTCAAAGTTGAAAAGTTCAAACACAAAACACACATATAAAAAGAGGTGATACAATGTAATCTGAGAGGATTACATTGTATCATCTCAGATCTCACTGATACAGTGCCCCTTGCCCCAGTGCCCTTTGCCTCCAATAAAATATTGAGAAAATGGAATCCAAAAAGCGCCATTTCGCTACAAAATCGCCTTTGGAGCAGTTGAATGACAGTGACAGCGACAGCGACATGGAGTTGCTCCCAGAACTCAGCGATAGCGAGTCGTGGGGAGATTTGTCGTCTGACATTGATCTGACAAGTGACAGCGATGACAGCGGTGATGATCCTGCACCTGACATCAGCGATGTGCGCACTTGGTGCCCTATTGAGTGCGATACGGACCAGGTAGCGCCCCCAAGATTTCCCTTCACTGGATCACCTGGGATGAAGGTCGAAGTTGAGCGTGGCAACCCTCTGGCATACCTGCAATTATTTCTCACAGAGGAGGTAATTGAAAAAATTGTCATAGAGACAAATCGCTACCAACAGCAGCAATCCACTACGCTGCATGCCAGGTTTTCCCGAAGCAGAAGGTGGGAACCGATGACTAAAGAGGACATCTGGCTGTTTCTCGGACTCATTATTCTTCAGGGGGTGGTGGGGAAACCACGCCAGAAATGGTACTGGACCACCAACTCCGTTTTTTGGTACTGTGATGTCCGAATACCGTTTTTCCCTCATCATGAAATATTTTCACTTCACTAACAATGAAGAGTTTGATGAGGCCACACATCCTGCGCCCAAGCTAAAAAAAATCTGGGAGGTATGCCAAATTATTGGGAACAATTTCCAGCGGGCCTACGTGCCAGAAAGGGACGTCAGCGTGGATGAGAGTTTGATGGCCTACAAAGGACGCCTAAGCTGGATCCAGTATATTGCATCCAAAAGAGCGCGGTTTGGCATCAAATCATACATGCTCTGTGAGTCATCCACCGGGTACATATGGAACTCGGTCATTTACACCGGTAAAGGCACGAAGTTCAACCCCAGGTACAGCAATTATGGGATGGCCACATCATCTGTCCTTACACTGCTGGAGCCATTACTGAACCAGGGATATTGTGTGACCATGGACAATTTCTATACGTCGCCGGAACTGTTTGAGGTTTTGATTCAAAACAAGACGGATGCCTATGGTACAGTTAGGCCTAACAGACGTGACATGCCATCAATGTTTGGAAAGGGTAATGCCTGGCAGAAGGGTAAGATGATGGCAATACGTTGGCGAGACAAGAAGGACGTGTGTCTCATGAGCACTGTGCACAATACCTCCACTGCCACGGTCCACACAAAAGGTGGGAAAGATGTGCTGAAGCCGTAAGTCGTCATAGACTATAATTGCACTATGGGAGGTGTCGACCGAGCCGATCAGGCAATGACCTTTTATCCGACTATGCGGAAACAGCAGAAAAAATATTACAAAAAGATTTTCAGGCATCTTCTGGAACAATGCCTTTGGAACGCTTATATCTTGTACCGAGCAGGGAGTGACAGGCCTCTTCTTCATTCAGATTTTATCTGGAAGGTGGCTGAGCAGATTTTTGCCAAACACCAGATGCCATCAGTTGATGCGAACAGACCTGGACGACGTGCTGTTGGTGTTGCCAACCCAGAACGCCTAACAGGTCGGCACTTTATGGACTATATACCGCCAACCGCAAAAAAGGCAGCACCTACCAGGATGTGTGTGGTTTGCTGTTCACACAGAGATGACAAGGGAAAAAAAATCCGAAAAGAAAGCAGGTTCTATTGTCCGGATTGTGACGTGGGACTGTGTGCTGTACCTTGCTTCAAAATTTATCACACTCAGGATGTTTACTGAATTTTCTTTGTCTGACAAATTTCTTTAGTTTGTATTAAATTATTGAATAAAATTATATTATTTAAAAATTTAAAATCATGATTTTGTGTTTCAAACTTTATCACATCTGGGATGTCTACTAGAGTCTTGTTTGGTCAGGTTTAAGTAAGTAATTACTAAGAATTGCAGGCCTATAATACATAGCATCAAATTTCCATGCAAAATAATTGTACCGCTTTCAGCACAAAATTCCAGACAGAATCATACCGCCAGGGAGGTTAATGAAAGTTTTAATAATAATTGTATTTACAACTGACGGGGGCTCTCATGTATAGGGGTCCTCTGATGTGATAGGGGCACTCTGACTCATAGGGGACTCTGATGTAAAAAAAAGGTTGAGAAAAGCGATGAATGATGACTTGACAACCCCTAGACGAAAACAAGATGTCCTGCGTGATGATCCTGCCCTTCGTAACTGGCAACTCCCAATCATGACCATATTTGGTTAACGACGTCACACGACATACCTGTAGGCCTTTTTACTATGTGAAACAAGTAAGCATGCGGGTCGGGAAGTTAATCCTCTAGTCGCTGTGATACCACTGCTAAAAAATGAATACAATGGCAATAATGAAAAATAAATATTATGACTTCAAGCTGAGCAGCCAGATGTTCGTCGTGGCCGATAGGCCAATTTCGGGCATTTTGTTTGCTCATTCAGAGAACCTCAAACAACAAGACTTTGAGTTGAATCCTCCGTTGACCCAGAAAAGGAGCTCACCCCTACTTGCCATAACAGTTTGGGGAAGATTCCATAAAGACCTAGTTTGACTTGTGTGGTGTGGAGGAACTCAAGTGGCCTGCTCAGATCCCTGACCTCAACCCTATTGGATACCTTTGGTATGAATTGGAACACCAATTGCGGTCCCATTTTTTCCGACATCAGTACTTGGCCTGAAAAGCCTTCCAAGAAGAGTGGAGACTGCAATAACCACTAAAGATTGAATGATCACCTCTACATTCCCATGGTTCTGGAATGAGATGTCCAAGAAGCTGATATATATGTGATGGTGATGGATTTTTAAACGTTTGGCTGTAAAGTGTATCTATAAAACAACATCAGTTTGACTTGGGGAGTTGGTGGAATACCCAGTCAGCAAGTCAGCAATAATTCTCTAGCTGACAGTCCCAGCATGGATTCTCAGACCCCGCAGGCTAAAGTAGCTTCTAGCAAGCAGTAGTTCTTCAGCACCAGGTACACAAGTTCAGCAAAGACCAGTGGAGAGTCTAGTGTAACTTCTTTGTCCTCTTTTGTCTCACAACAGAAACAGCATAGATTAGGTCTTTAATCTGGTACAGCAACTAAGACTTTGAGGCCCAGAGGGCTTGGAACCACCACAACTTCCCGGCTCAGATTAGATCCCCAGACTCCAAATAGACCCTTCCAGAAGCTTGTCCAGCATGTTTATCAAAGACTGGCCAACCCTGGCCAACCCACTAATGGCCAACTCTTTAGGAAATGGCCTAATGACAAACATTATTCTCTGCTGTACCACTAACATAACACTCTAAAAGGTCCCAACAGAATCTGGCAGATGTCACAACATGGAAACTTCAGAACACAACAATCTGAAAGAGACTTTTGGAAAATGGAAAATTAAAGTGCACATTAGGCAGGTTATTGGGAACCCACCTCTACAGAATTCATTACAGAACAATGAGAATATCATAAAACATTGAGACGACTTTCTGAAAAAGTCTACATGAAAAAAATCCTGTCTGCCAATAATACTCAGCTTCTCAGACTGTCCCAGTTATAGGTTTCCCTGGTCTCGTATTACACTTATCTCACTATACAAACACAGGTAACCATGAAATCAAATATTATAAGGATTTGCATGTCTCGTCTCTTCATCTCTCTCTGTACTAGATCAGTGTAATCATTTATTTCATCCATTGACACGGATTCGGACAGCCTAACAGCCAAAGCTCTCTGACAACAAACACAGCAAGAATGTGGTCGGTTTTAGATATAATTAGACTTGTCATCATTTTCTTCAACTTGGCGTCAGGTCTGACTCTGAATGCCTACATAGTCGCTGTGTATGTCCAGGAATGGAGGAAGAAAAAAGGATTCAATGTGTCTGACAGAATCGTCCTCTTGTTGGCTCTCATTGGGATCGCCCACCAATGTTCTTTCTCCATCGAAGGTCTGAATTTCTACTTTGGGTCTTATTTACCACATGAAAGAGGACTTAATATTTATGTCTTTGTTTTTCACATTTTTCTGATGAATGAGAACCTCTGGAACACGGCTTGGCTTTCCATCTATTATTACCTGAAACTGGTCAAATGTTCCCACCACATTTTCCTTCAGTTACAGAGAAGATTGTCCTCTTCTATCACACAGCTTCTCATAGTCTCCTTGGTGGGAGTATTCTTCATAACTCTTCCACTTCCTTGGACTTTACAATTACATTACAAAAACATCATCAAAGATCCATCTGGAATTAATTTTACATATCCGTATATTGATATGGATGTCAGATACGTTCCCCTCTATATGGTGCTTGGTTCTCTTCTCCCCTTCCTTCTGATCTTCATCTGCATTGGGCTCAGTGTGAGGTCTCTCCTGAGTCATGTCCACCAGATCCGTCACAATTCATCTCAGTTCAGCTCATCTCCACAACTAGAGGGTCACCTCCGAGCAGTCAGGACCATGATCCTTCAGGTCTGCCTCTGCTTGGCTCTGTATCTGGCTGTCTGTAACAATCTCCTGTTCTCCATTAGCATAGGAATCATTGTTAAAATGATGTGGTTTACAATCCTTATAAGTTATCCTTCTGTTCAAGCTGCCATCTCAATCCAGGGGAACCCCAAGTTAAGAAACAGACCATCGGCTCGTGATACGTCCATGGGCAGCAAATAGTGTGTCTGCCTATCTGTAGCCAGTTCCCGAGATCGATCTTATATCTCTTATTATTTGCTTTCTTCTATACTGCATTCTAATCCTCCTTTCCGTTTGCACAGAGCTCCATCTTCAAGGTATTAGTTGTTGGTGGATATCAGATTATTTTGACCCTAAATAAAAATGAGGCAGAGAGTATTCTCAGATCAGTTCTCTCAGCTTGTGAAGTGGCCAAAATTATCATCCCCATGAAAAATGTGTCAACATGGTGATATCATGGAATCAGAATGATCTGAAGAACTCATTGACGTATAACGGATACATAAAGGGAAGCCCCAGCCAAACATCTAAATAGGCAGTTGAATATACCAAAATGTCCACCCAATTACCATTCCAGTGACAATGGTGTCACCAGACAGGAAGTGAGGGAAAAGGGGAGCCCTTGATTCCAGTAAAAATCTGACAGGGATTCAATCCTCTCCCATTCTATCCAAAGCTAAAAAAAAATGCTCTGGCTATCTGGCTGCCGATCACCCAACAAGCTCAATTCAAAATACTAACAAGAACTTACAAAGACATCCACAAGTCGGCCCCCAGCTACATCACTAACCTAGTCTCAAAATACCAACCAAATTCTTTTCTTCAATACTCCTAAGAGCTCCTACTCTCCAGCCCTCTCGTCATCTCCTCCCATGCTCACCTCCAGGACTTCTCCCGAGCCTCTCCTATCCTATGGAACTCCCTACCCCCATCTGTCCAACTATCTACTACTCTGTCCACTTTTAGACCTCTGTAGCCTCTGTGAATCCTGCATCTGCAGTGACCTCTGTGACTTCTGTGTCTCCTCTGTTTCCAGGGACCTATGTGACTCCTGTGTCTCCAGTTATTTCTGTGACCCCTGTGGCTCCTATGTCTCCAGGGACCTCCTGTAAATCCTATGAATCCTAGTGCACCCCAGAGCCCCCTAAGTGACCCAGTGACCCCAGAGCATTCTGTGTCGTCCTGGGATTCCATTGTGCCCTGAGTACCTCTATAATCACTACTTCTCCACACAGTCACAGGTACACTCCTGTCATCTCCCGGACTGTCTCTCCCTCCTAGTCCCAGTCCATGGCACAAGGGGGAGAGTTTTTGTCCCATAATCCCCAATGTCCCTCAGTAAAGAGTACCTCCCTTGGATCCCTCTCATTTACTGACTCAATGATCACAACTGATTGGAATTATGGCAAATGTTGACTCACTCTCCCAACTCAAGCCAATCTCCTTTTGGGTGGTTTCTTCTCTTTATTACCAATAACTGCTAATAAACACAAGGTACCTACACAATGTTCTTTTCATTAAACAACCAGCGGATGTAAAGTTGTGGACACGTCTCTGGACAGACCCACATTTGGATTGTCCAAAGATAAATGAGAAATATAAAGATCGGTGTATCTATCTCCCCGGATTTTATTGTCTGGAGATCAGGAAACCAGATTCACCCCGAGTACCGAAATCCCCAAGATGGACTGAGGATAAAAAAAGATTTTCGAAACCCCCCTTCATCTTTCCTTCTGTTTTATTATTGGGGTGTTGATTTTTAGTTTGGTGATGTTTTTGCATATAGTGTGTGATTTTTGTTATTATTCCCATTATCTATGATGTGGGGGGTGTAGGGGATGTGTGTGTTTTCTCTTCTCAATGACTATTGGTGGATGGGTGAAGCTTTCACTGATGGAACTCTCCAAAACCTTCATTGTGTGTTATTTCTTTGTAGAGGTGGTTGTGATAAAATTAGACATTAAAGTTATTTAGTTATTTATACAGTAATAGGGGTGGTTGTGTCTCCTTATCTGGCGATAAAATTCAGATAACAATGGGTCAAGAGTCTGAGTTTTATTTATTCCCATATATGATGAAAAGTTACATTTAGGGCTAGTTTACACTGGCTTCAAAACATGGCTTCGGGCAGGCTTTGTTAAAGCTCTCTGAACGCCAGTCAAAGCCCCTGTCACTAAATAAAATGGTTAGCTTACAGTCCTGTTTACACCTTGCTTTTGCTTGGTGCTTTGATGAGGCTTTGGGGGGGGTTTGATGAGGCTTTGGTGGAGCTTCGATGGGGCTTTAATGGGCCTTTGGTGGGCCTTTGGTGGGGCTTCGATGGGGCTTTGATGGGCCTTTGGTGGAGCTTTGGTGGGGCTTTGGTGGAGCTTGTATGGGGCTTTGGTGGAGCTTCGATGGGGCTTTGGTGGAGCTTTGATGGGGCTTCGATGGGTCTTTGGTGGGGCTTCGATGGGGTTTTGATGGGCCTTTGGTGGGGCTTCGATGAGGCTTTGGTGGAGCTTAGATGGGGCTTTGGTGGAGCTTCGATGGGGCTTCGATGGGCCTTTGGTGGGGCTTCAGTTAGGCTTTGGCGGGGTTTCAGGGGGGCTTCAGGGGGGCTTCAAGCAAGCTTTGCCATAGACTTGGGGTATAATTTTTGAACCGAAGCCGAAGCAAAGCAAAGCATAAGCAAGGTGTAAACAGGACTGTAAGCTAACCATTTTATTTAGTGACAGGAGCTTTGACTGGCGTTCAGAGAGCTTTAACAAAGCCTGTCCAAAGCCTTGTTTTGAAGCAAGCATAAACTAGCCCTCAATGTAACTTTTCATCATATAAGGGAATAAATAAAACTCAATTTTGAAGCAAGTGTAAATGAGCCCTTACTACTTTGTGTCCCCAATCCAGATCATGGATTCCGCCATTTCCAGGTCCGTATCCCAGACCCAGTTTTATAATAATAAATGAACCCTTGTGAGCAGCTATGGAAAAGTGTGAATCAAAAAAATATAACAAACATAATATATTGTGAATCGATCGTACACTACACCCCCCCGATATGTGTGTGCTACAATAGTATATAAACAGTAACCTCTGCCACGCTTCACTAATACTATGAACAACTCAGTGTATGAAATTCACCTCATCAATATCCAAAGAACAATCTTTTATACCATACTCGAAGAACAGTAAAGTAAATAAGTGGGACTTTAGAAGTGCCAACACACCTCTCAGAATGAATATTGCTACACATTTAGAGATAAAAAGTTTTTTCATTATTACAAGTCTCATGAAAAAGGACAAACTTCTCATCCATATCTGGTGGTCATGCCCCATCATCCAAAAGTTCTGGAGCGTTGTCCACAACATAACCTCAAGGGTCTCTACCCTCACATTAGAATTTTCTCCTTCCCAATTCCTCTTACACCCCACCCCTATACCCAAACACTCTTACTTCCAATCTCTTGCTGTGCATATGCTAAACCCTGCTAAGCTAGGTGTCCCAACCTTGTGGGGCAAAACCCATCCCCCCTCAATCAAAGAATGGTTTCGGAGACTTGACAAAATCGCTGAAAATAGAAGAGCTTTTAGCCATCTCCCATGACAACGTCTGAAAACACACTACTTCCTGGTCTTGTTGGTCGCATTTTAGAACCAACCACTGAATATATTCAAACCATGGACCCCAAACCTAAATGAATAGGGAAAATACCCAGGGTTTCTCTTCTTTTTTTTTTTACCTCACAACAAACTACCCTATATAACTTTCCGGGGATAATTGAGGTCGGATAGACTGTAAACCAGGGCCAGATAGGAGGCATATGTCCCCCCCCCCCTGTTTTGGTCTACCCCGCCCATATCCCCTGCCGCTCTCACATCCATCTTCTCCCCTATTCCCTACCCCTCTTTTCAATCCCTTCTCCTCCCTCTTCTGTCTCACCACCCTCCTTACCACACCTCATTATCACCCCAAACCGACCAACGTACCTAACCATGGCTGTCAACAGGTCTGTCAACCATGGAACCCCCCCCCCCGCAAAGTCATATATAAATACCACCCTATGTAATCTGAAGACTATTCTCATCCACTACTAGACAGAGAATCCCCTAAACAATCTCTCTTATTTCAAGAAATCAACTCAATTCACAACACAGTCAACTCCGAGACACATGAGACTTCTCTAAAAACAGGTCCCTTTGGGCCTACAAGTCACAAAGTTCTTTAATACTCACCATATAACTTCTACTACTCCTTTGTATTTCTTAAGTGCATTATAGCGTTCCTATACAAATTTATTCTTATTATATTTGGGTTAAACGAGAAACCACAGTTACGGTTATGGTATGCATGAATATCTTTAGGCCGTTCTCTTTTCAGAAGAGGAGATTAAGGGGGGATATGATCTCCATGTATAAATACATAAGGGGGGGATATGATCTCCATATATAAATACATAAGGGGGGGGATATGATCATCTTCATATATAAATACATAAGGGGGGGATATGATCTCCATATATAAATACATAAGGGGGGGATATGATCTCCATGTATAAATACATAAGGGGGGATATGATCTCCATGTATAAATACATAAAGGGGGGATATGATCTCCATGTATAAATACATAAGGGGGGATATGATCTCCATATATAAATACATAAGGGAGGATATGATCTCCATGTATAAATATATAAGGGGGGATATGATCTCCATGTATAAATACATAAGGGGGGATATGATCTCCATGTATAAATACATAGGGGGGATATGATCTCTATGTATAAATATATAAGGGGGGATATGATCTCCATGTATAAATATATAAGAGGTACATATAGTGAACTTGGTGTTGAGTTATTCCCCTTACGGTCATCACAGAGGACAAGGGGGCACTCTTTACATTTAGAAGAAAAGAGATTTCATACAGAAAGGTTTCTTCACAGTAAGAGCTGTGAAAATGTGGAATAGACCATTTTTATGGTTGAACTAGATGGACTTGTGTCTTTTTTCAACCTGACTAACTATGTAACTATGTCTAAATAAATGTTTGGTCTGAATTTTAAGGGGCTCCCCATGCAAAAAACATGGGGTCCCCACAGAATCCATCCCAGACCCTATTTTCAGTATGCAAATTTGCTGGCTAGGAAAAATTAGGGGCAGTGAGTGTGCAGCCCCACTCGAGGACTATCCCAGGCCACATCCTCTCAGCACATGGAGGGTACTTTTCCAGTGAGGGGGGAGGTGGGGCACCTTGTCCCATGTAGGTAGGAACCAGGACTTCTTTCCTCCACTAGGTCAGATCGCTGGCCTTGTGGATGTAAGCGTCTCTGGGATGGGGGGCATAAGGAATATCCAGATATTTTCCCCCCCAACCCCTAGTGAATAAGTAAGGGGTACATAGCAGATTTTTAAACTGAGTTAACTAAAAATAATGCGATAAATAAACACACAGCATACATACTCAAAACGTCTTTGCGGCACTTGGCACACCATGGTGTCCAGTGGTGTAAATCCTTCACCAATCATGTTGTCCAGTAATGTAGATCCATTGTCAGTCTAGATAACTGTCTCTCAGCCTGGGTGCCATGGTGTGTCATTTGGATTCCCTCTCGGTGGTCACAGGACCCAGTTTGCCCTAGATCAGTGTTATGAGATGCCATGGTGTGGTCAGGCCAGCCATCAGCGCTGTAACAACCAATGGTGCTAATCCAGGGCAGGCAACATGCAGGGCTACCCCCAGCATTCAGAAGAAGGTGATATCTTGCCTGTTCTAAATCTGTACCACCTAACACCCTCTGCTCTGCTGCTGCAGCCAAAAGGTAAGTCTCTGATGTGAAGAAAGGACTGTGTGATTGGGGGGTCTCTTTGTGGAGGGACTATGTGATCAGGGGTTTCTGTGATGGGAGACTGTGATAGGGGGCCTTCTGTGGTGGGAGACTATGTGATTGGGGCCCTCTCTGATGGGGGACTGTGTGATTGGTGTTCTCTGTGGTGGGGGACTGTGTAATGGGGGGCTCTGTGATGGAGGACTGTGTGATTGAGGGCTTTGTGATGGAGGACTGTGTGATTGGGGGCTCTATGATGGAGGACTGTGTGATTGGGGGCTCTGTGATTGAGGACTGAAGTGATTGGGGGCTCTGTGATGGGGGACTTTGTGATTGGGGGCTCTGTGGTGGGGGACTGTGGTGGGGGACTGTGTGATCGGGGGCTCTGTGATGGGGACTATGAGATTGGGGGCTCTGTGATAGGGGACTATGAGGTTGGGGGCTCTGTGGTGATGGACTGTGTGATTGGGGGCTCTGTGATAGAGGACTGTGTGATTGGGGGCTCTGTGATGGAGGACTGTGTGATTGGGGGCTCTGTGATGGAGGACTGTGTGATTGGGGGCTCTGTGATAGGGGACTATGAGATTGGGGGCTCTGTGGTGGTGGACTGTGTGATTGGGGGCTCTGTGATAGAGGACTGTGTGATTGGGGGCTCTGTGATGGAGGACTGTGTGATTGGGGGCTCTGTGATGGAGGACTGTGTGATTGGGGGATCTGTGATGGGGACTGTGTGATTGGGGGCTCTGTGGTGGTGGACTGTGTGATTGGGGGCTCTGTGATGGAGAACTGTGTGATTGGGGCCTCTGTGATGGGGACTGTGTGATTGGGGGCTCTGTGATGGTGGACTGTGTGATTGGGGGCTCTGTGCTGGAGGACTGTGTGATTGGGGGCTCTGTGATGGAGGACTGTGTGATTGGGGGCTCTGTGATGGAGGACTGTGGGATTGGGGGCTCTGTGATGGTGGACTGTGTGATTGGGGGCTCTGTGATGGAGGACTGTGTGATTGGGGGCTCTGTGATGGAGGATTGTGTGATTGGGGGCTCTGTGATGGAGGACTGTGTGATTGGGGGCTCTGTGATGGTGGACTGTGTGATTGGGGGCTCTGTGATGGCGGACTGTGTGATTGGGGCTCTGTGATTGTGGACTATGTGATTGGGGGCTCTGTGATGGAGGACTGTGTGATTGGGGGCTCTGTGATGGAGGACTGTGTGATTGGGGGCTCTGTGATGTGGACTGTGTGTTTGGGGGCTCTGTGATGGAGGACTGTGTGATTGGGGGCTCTATGGTGTAGGACTGTGTGATTGGGGGCTCTGTGATGAGGACTGTGTGATCGGGGGCTCTGTGATGAGGACTGTGTGATTGGGGGCTCTGTGATGGAGGACTGTGTGATTGGGGCTCTGTGATGGAGGACTGTGTGATTGGGGGCTCTGTGATGGAGGACTGTGTGATTGGGGGCTCTGTGGTGGTGGACTGTGTGATTGGGGGCTCTGTGATGGAGGACTGTGTGATTGGGGGCTCTGTGATGGAGAACTGTGTGATTGGGGGCTCTGTGATGGAGGGCTGTGTGATTGGGGGATCTGTGATGGAGGACTGTGTGATTGGGGGCTCTGTGGTGGTGGACTGTGTGATTGGGGGTTCTGTGATGGAGGACTGTGTGATTGGGGGCTCTGTGATGGTGGACTGTGTGATTGGAGGCTCTGTGATGGGGACTGTGTGATTGGGGGCTCTGTGATGGGGACTGTGTGATTGGGGGCTCTGTGATGTGGACTGTGTGATTGGGGGCTCTGTGATGGAGGACAGTGTGATTGGGGGCTCTGTGATAGAGGATTGTGTGATTGGGGGCTCTGTGATGTGGAACGTGTGATTGGGGGCTCTGTGATGAGGACTGTGTGATTGGGGGCTCTGTGATGGGGGACTGTGTGATTGGGGGCTCTGTGATGTGGAACGTGTGATTGGGGGCTCTGTGATGGAGGACTGTGTGATTGGGGGCTTTGTGATGAGGACTGTGTGAGTGGGGGCTCTGTGATGGAGGACTGTGTGATTGGGGGCTCTGTGATGGTGGACTGTGTGATTGGGGGCTCTGTGATGGGGGACTGTGTGATTGGGGGCTCTGTGATTATGGACTGTGTGATTAGGGGCTCTTTGATGGAGGACTGTGTGATTGGGAGCTCTGTGATGGTGGACTGTGTGATTGGAGGCTCTGTGATGGAGGACTGTGTGATTGGGGGCTCTGTGATGGTGGACTGTGTGATTGGGGGCTCTGTGATGGAGGACTGTGTGATTGGGGGCTCTGTGATGGTGGACTGTGTGATTGGGGGCTCTGAGATGGGGACTGTGTGATTGGGGGCTCTGTGATGGAGGACTGTGTGATTGGGGGCTCTGTGATGGAGGACTGTGTGATTGGGTGCTCTGTGATGTAGGACTGTGTGATTGGGGGCTCTGTGATGGTGGACTGTGTGATTGGAGGCTCTGTGATGGAGGACTGTGTGATTGGGGGCTCTGTGATGGTGGACTGTGTGATTGGGGGCTCTGAGATGGGGACTGTGTGATTGGGGGCTCTGTGATGGAGGACTATGTGATTGGGGGCTCTGTGCTGGAGGACTGTGTAATTGGTGGCTCTGTGATGGAGGACTGTGTGATTCGGGGCCCTGTGATGTAGGACTTTGTGATTGGGACTCTGAGATGGGGACTGTGTGATTGGGGGCTCTGTGATGGGGACTGTGTGATTGGGGGCTCTGTGATGGAGGACTATGTGAATGGGGGCTCTGTGCTGGAGGACTGTGTAATTGGTGGCTCTGTGATGGAGGACTGTGTGATTCGGGGCTCTGTGATGTAGCACTGTGTGATTGGGGCTCTGAGTTGGGGACTGTGTGATTGGGGGCTCTGTGATGGGGACTGTGTGATTGGGGGCTCTGTGATGGAGGACTATGTGATTGGGGGCTCTGTGCTGGAGGACTGTGTATTTGGTGGCTCTGCGATGGAGGACTGTGTGATGTAGGACTGTGCGATAGGGGGCTCTGTGATGGAGGACTGTGTGTTTGGGGGCTCTGTGATGGTGGACTGTGTGATTGGGGGCTCTGTGATGTAGGACTGTGTGATTGGGGGCTCTGTGATGGGGGACTGTGTGATTGGGGGCTCTGTGATGGAGGACTGTGTGATTGGGGGCTTTGTGATTGGGGGCTCTGTGATGGTGGACTGTGTGATTGGGGGCTCTGTGATGTAGGACTGTGTGATTGGGGGCTCTGTGATGGAGGACTGTGTGATTGGGGGCTCTGTGATGGGGGACTGTGTGATTTGGGGCTCTGTCATGAAGGACTGTGTGATTGGGGGCTCTGTCATGGAGGACTGTGTGATTGGGGGCTCTGCGATGGAGGACTGTGTGATTTGGGCGCTCTATGGTGTAGGACTGTGTGATTGGGGGCTCTGTGCTGGAGGACTGTGTGATTGGGGGCTCTGTGATGGAGGACTGTGTGATTGGGGGCTCTGTGATGGAGGACTGTGTGATTGGGGGCTCTGTGATGGAGGACTGTGTGATTGGGGGCTCTGTGATGGAGGACTGTGTGATTGGGGGCTCTGTGGTGGTGGACTGTGTGATTGGGGGCTCTGTGATGGAGGACTGTGTGATTGGGGGCTCTGTGATGGAGGACTGTGTTATTGGGGGCTCTATGATGGGGGGCTGTGTGATTGGCGGCTCTGTGATGTGGACTGTGTAATTGGGGGCTCTGTGATTGAGGACTGTGTGATTGGGGGCTCTATGGTGTAGGACTATGTGATCAGGTGCTCTGTGATGAGGACTGTGTGATTGGGGGCTCTGTGATGGAGGACTGTGTGATTGGGGGCTCTGTGATGGAGGACTGTGTGATTGGGGGCTCTGTGATGTGGACTGTGTGATTGGGGGCTCTGTGATGTAGGACTGTGTGATTGGGGCTCTGTGATGTAGGACTGTGTGATTGGGGGCTCTGTGATGGAGGACTGTGTGATTCGGGGCTCTGTGATGTAGGACTGTGTGATTGGGGCTCTGAGATGGGGACTGTGAGATTGGGGGCTCTGTGATGGGGACTGTGTGATTGGGGGCTCTGTGATGGAGGACTATGTGATTGGGGGCTATGTGCTGGAGGACTGTGTAATTGGTGGCTCTGTGATGGAGGACTGTGTGATTCGGGGCTCTGTGATGTAGGACTGTGTGATTGGGGCTCTGAGATGGGGACTGTGTGATTGGGGGCTCTGTGATGGAGGACTGTGTAATTGGTGGCTCTGCGATGGAGAACTGTGTGATGTAGGACTGTGCGATAGGGGGCTCTGTGATGGAGGACTGTGTGTTTGGGGGCTCTGTGATGGTGGACTGTGTGATTGGGGGCTCTGTGATGTAGGACTGTGTGATTGGGGGCTCTGTGATGGGGGACTGTGTGATTGGGGGCTCTGTGATGGAGGACTGTGTGATTGGGGGCTTTGTGATTGGGGGCTCTGTGATGGTGGACTGTGTGATTGGGGGCTCTGTGATGTAGGACTGTGTGATTGGAGGCTCTGTGATGGAGGACTGTGTGATTGGGGGCTCTGTGATGGGGGACTGTGTGATTTGGGGCTCTGTCATGAAGGACTGTGTGATTGGGGGCTCTATCATGGAGGACTGTGTGATTGGGGGCTCTGTGATGGAGGACTGTGTGATTGGGGGCTCTGTGATGGAGGACTGTGTGATTGGGGGCTCTGTGATGGAGGACTGTGTGATTGGGGGCTCTGTGATGGAGGACTGTGTGATTGGGGGCTCTGTGGTGGTGGACTGTGTGATTGGGGGCTCTGTGATGGAGGACTGTGTGATTGGGGGCTCTGTGATGGAGGACTGTGTTATTGGGGGCTCTGTGATGGGGGGCTGTGTGATTGGCGGCTCTGTGATGTGGACTGTGTAATTGGGGGCTCTGTGATTGAGGACTGTGTGATTGGGGGTTCTATGGTGTAGGACTATGTGATCAGGTGCTCTGTGATGAGGACTGTGTGATTGGGGGCTCTGTGATGGAGGACGGTGTGATTGGGGGCTCTGTGATGGAGGACTGTGTGATTGGGGGCTCTGTGATGTGGACTGTGTGATTGGGGGCTCTGTGATGTAGGACTGTGTGATTGGGGCTCTGTGATGTAGGACTGTGTGATTGGGGGCTCTGTGATGGAGGACTGTGTGATTGGGGGCTCTGTGATGGGGACTGTGTGATTGGGGGCTCTGTGATGGAGGACTGTGTGATTGGGGGCTCTGTGATGGGGACTGTGTGATTGGGGGCTCTGTGATGGAGGATTGTGTGATTGGGGGCTCTGTGATGGAGGACTGTGTGATTGGGGGCTCTGTGATGGAGAACTGTGTGATTGGGGGCTCTGTGATGGGGACTGTGTGATTGGGGGCTCTGTGATGGAGGACTGTGTGATTGGGGGCTCTGTGATGTGGACTGTGTGATTGGGGGCTCTGTGATGAAGGACTGTGTGATTGGGGGCTCTGTGATGGAGGACTGTGTGATTGGGGGCTCTGTGATGGAGGACTGTGTGATTGGGGGCTCTGTGATAGAGGACTGTGTGATTGGGGCCTCTGTGATGGGGACTGTGTGATTGGGGGTTCTATGATGGAGGACTGTGTGATTGGGGGCTCTATGGTGTAGGACTGTGTGATTGGGGGCTCTGTGATGGATGGCTGTGTGATTGGGGGCTCTGTGATGGTGGACTGCGTGATTGGGGGCTCTGTGATGGAGGACTGTGTGATTGGGGGCTCTGTGACGGAGGACTGTGTGATTGGGGGCTCTGTGATGGAGGACTGTGTGATTGGGGGCTCTGTGATGGAGGACTGTGTGATTGGGGCCTCTGTGATGGGGACTGTGTGATTGGGGGTTCTATGATGGAGGACTGTGTGATTGGGGGCTCTATGGTGTAGGACTGTGTGATTGGGGGCTCTGTGATGGATGGCTGTGTGATTGGGGGCTCTGTGATGGTGGACTGCGTGATTGGGGGCTCTGTGATGGAGGACTGTGAGATTGGGGGCTCTGTGAAGGTGGACTGTTTGATTGGAGGCTCTGTTATGGAGGACTGTGTGATTGGGGGCTCTGTGATGGTGGACTGTGTGATTGGGGGCTCTGAGATGGGGACTGTGTGATTGGGGGCTCTGTGATGGAGGACTGTGTGATTGGGGGCTCTGTGATGGAGGACTGTGTGATTGGGGGCTCTGTGCTGGAGGACTGTGTGATTGGGGGCTCTGTGATGGGGGACTGTGTGATTGGGGGCTCTGTGATGGAGGACTGTGTGATTGGGGGCTTTGTGATTGGGGGCTCTGTGATGGAGGACTGTGTGATTGGGGGCTCTGTGATGTAGGACTGTGTGATTGGGGGCTCTGTGATGGAGGACTGTGTGATTGGGGGCTCTGTTATGGAGGACTGTGTGATTTGGGGCTCTGTCATGGAGGACTGTGTGATTGGGGGCTCTGCGATGGAGGACTGTGTGATTTGGGCGCTCTATGGTGTAGGACTGTGTGATTGGGGGCTCTGTGCTGGAGGATTGTGTGATTGGGGGCTCTGTGCTGGAGGACTGTGTGATTGGGGGCTCTGTGATGGAGGACTGTGTGATTGGGGGCTCTGTGATGGAGGACTGTGTGATTGGGGGCTCTGTGATGGAGGACTGTGTGATAGGGGGCTCTGTGATGGAGGACTATGTGATTGGGGGCTCTGTGATGGAGGACTGTGTGATTGGGGACTCTGTGATGGAGGACTGTGTGATTGGGGGCTCTGTGATGGAGGACTGTGTGATAGGGTGCTCTGTGATGGAGGACTGTGTGATTGGGGGTTCTGTGGTGGTGGACTGTGTGATTGGGGGCTCTGTGATGGAGGACTGTGTGATTGGGGGCTCTGTGATGGAGGACTGTGTTATTGGGGGCTTTGTGATGGAGGACTGTGTGATAGGGGGCTCTGTGATGGAGGACTGTGTGATTGGGGGCTCTGTGGTGGTGGATTGTGTGATTGGGGGCTCTGTGATGGAGGACTGTGTGATTGGGGGCTCTGTGATGGAGGACTGTGTAATTGGGGGCTCTGTGATGTGGACTGTGTGATTGGGGGCTCTGTGATTGAGGACTGTGTGATTGGGGGCTCTATGGTGTAGGACTGTGTGATCGGATGCTCTGTGATGAGGACTGTGTGATTGGGGGCTCTGTGATGGAGAACTCTGTGATTGGGGGCTCTGTGATGGAGGACTGTGTGATTGGGGGCTCTGTGATGTGGACTGCGTGATTGGGGGCTCTGTGATGGAGGACTGTGTGATTGGGGGCTCTGTGATGGAGGACTGTGTGATTGGGGGCTTTGTGATGAGGACTGTGTGATAGGGTGCTCTGTGATGTAGGACTGTGTGATTGGGGCTCTGTGATGTAGGACTGTGTGATTGAGGCTCTGTGATGTAGGACTGTGTGATTTGGGTGCTCTTTGATGTAGGACTATGCGAGTGGGGGCTCTGTGATGGTGGACTGTGTGATTGGGGGCTCTGTGATGGAGGACTGTGTGATTGGGGGCTCTGTGATGGAGGACTGTGTGATTGGAGGCTCTGTGATGGAGGACTGTGTGATTGGGGGCTCTGTGATGGTGGACTATGTGATTGGGGGCTCTGTGATTTAGGACTGTGTGATTGGGGGCTCTGTGATGGTGGACTGTGTGATTCGGGGCTCTGTGATGGAGGACTGTGTGATTGGGGGCTCTGTGATGGGGGACTGTGTGATTGGGGGCTCTGTGATGTTGACAGTGTGATTGGTGGCTCTGTTAAGGAGGACTGTCTGATTGGGGGCTCTGTGATGGAGGACTGTGTGATTGGGGGCTCTATGGTGTAGGACTGTGTGATTGGGGGCTCTGTGATGGAGGACTGTGTGATTGGGGGCTCTCTGATGGTGGACTGTGTGATTGGAGGCTCTGTGATGGAGGACTGTATGATTGGGGGCTCTGTGATGGAGGACTGTGTGATTGGGGGCTCTGTGATGGAGGACTGTGTGATTGGGGGCTCTGTGATGGGGGACTGTGTGATTGGGGGCTCTGTGATGGAGGACTGTGTGATTGGGGGCTCTGTGATGGAGGACTGTGTGATTGGGGGCTCTGTGATGGAGGACTGTGTGATTGGGGGCTCTGTGATGGAGGACTGTGTGATTGGGGGTTTGTGATGAGGACTGTGTGATTGGGTGCTCTGTGATGTAGGACTGTGTGATTGGGGGCTCTGTGATGGAGGACTGTGTGATTGGGGGCTCTGGGATGGGGGACTGTGTGATTGGGGGCTTTGTGATGAGGACTGTGTGATTGGGTGCTCTGTGATGTAGGACTGTGTGATTGGGGGCTCTATGATGGAGGACTGTCTGATTGGGGGCTCTGTGATGGAGGACTGTGTGATTGGGGACTCTGTGATGGAGGACTGTGTGATTGGGGGCTCTGTGATGGAGGACTGTGTGATTGGGGGCTTTGTGATGAGGACTGTGTGATTGGGTGCTCTGTGATGTAGGACTGTGTGATTGGGGGCTCTGTGATGGAGGACTGTCTGATTGGGGGCTCTGTGATGGGGACTGTGTGATTGGGGGCTCTGTGATGGAGGACTGTGTGATTGGGGGCTCTGTGATGTGGACTGTGTGATTGGGGGCTCTGTGATGGAGGACTGTGTGATTGGGGGCTCTGTGATGGAGGACTGTGTGTTTGGGGGCTCTGTGATGGAGGACTGTGTGATTGGGGGCTCTGTGATGGAGGACTGTGTGATTGGGGCCTCTGTGATGGGGACTGTGTGATTGGGGGTTCTATGATGGAGGACTGTGTGATTGGGGGCTCTATGGTGTAGGACTGTGTGATTGAGGGCTCTGTGATGGATGGCTGTGTGATTGGGGGCTCTGTGATGGTGGACTGTGTGATTGGGGGCTCTGTGATGGAGGACTGTGAGATTGGGGGCTCTGTGAAGGTGGACTGTGTGATTGGAGGCTCTGTTATGGAGGACTGTGTGATTGGGGGCTCTGTGATGGTGGACTGTGTGATTGGGGGCTCTGAGATGGGGACTGTGTGATTGGGGGCTCTGTGATGGAGGACTGTGTGACTGGGGTATCTGTGATGGAGGACTGTGTGATTGGGGGCTCTGTGCTGGAGGACTGTGTAATTGGTGGCTCTGTGATGGAGGACTGTGTGATTGGGGCTCTGAGATGGGGACTGTGTGATTGGGGGCTCTGTGATGGGGACTGTGTGATTGGGGGCTCTGTGATGGAGGACTATGTGATTGGGGGCTCTGTGCTGGAGGACTGTGTAATTGGTGGCTCTGCGATGGAGGACTGTGTGATGTAGGACTGTGTGATTGGGGGCTCTGTGATGGAGGACTGTGTGTTTGGGGGCTCTGTGATGGTGGACTGTGTGATTGGGGGCTCTGTGATGTAGGACTGTGTGATTGGGGGCTCTGTGATGGGGGACTGTGTAATTGGGGGCTCTGTGATGGAGGACTGTGTGATTGGGGGCTTTGTGATTGGGGGCTCTGTGATGGAGGACTGTGTGATTGGGGGCTCTGTGATGTAGGACTGTGTGATTGGGGGCTCTGTGATGGAGGACTGTGTGATTGGGGGCTCTGTGATGGAGGACTGTGTGATTTGGGGCTCTGTCATGGAGGACTGTGTGATTGGGGGCTCTGCGATGAAGGACTGTGTGATTTGGGCGCTCTATGGTGTAGGACTGTGTGATTGGGGGCTCTGTGCTGGAGGACTGTGTGATTGGGGGCTCTGTGCTGGAGGACTGTGTGATTGGGGGCTCTGTGATGGAGGACTGTGTGATTGGGGGCTCTGTGATGGAGGACTGTGTGATTGGGGGCTCTGTGATGGAGGACTGTGTGATAGGGGGCTCTGTGATGGAGGACTATGTGATTGGGGGCTCTGTGATGGAGGACTGTGTGATTGAGGGCTCTGTGCTGGAGGACTGTGTGATTGGGGGCTCTGTGATGGAGGACTGTGTGATTGGGGGCTCTGTGGTGGTGGACTGTGTGATTGGGGGCTCTGTGATGGAGGACTGTGTGATAGGGGGCTCTGTGATGGAGGACTGTGTGATTGGGGGCTCTGTGGTGGTGGACTGTGTGATTGGGGGCTCTGTGATGGAGGACTGTGTGATTGGGGGCTCTGTGATGGAGGACTGTGTTATTGGGGGCTCTGTGATGGAGGACTGTGTGATAGGGGCTCTGTGATGGAGGACTGCGTGATTGGGGGCTCTGTGGTGATGGACTGTGTGATTGGGGGCTCTGTGATGGAGGACTGTGTGATTGGGTGCTCTGTGATGGAGGACTGTGTGATTGGGGGCTCTGTGATGTGGACTGTGTGATTGGGGGCTCTGTGATTGAGGACTGTGTGATTGGGGGCTCTATGGTGTAGGACTGTGTGATCGGGTGCTCTGTGATGAGGACTGTGTGATTGGGGGCTCTGTGATGGAGAACTCTGTGATTGGGGGCTCTGTGATGGAGGACTGTGTGATTGGGGGCTCTGTGATGTGGACTGTGTGATTGGGGGCTCTGTGATGGAGGACTGTGTGATTGGGGGCTCTGTGATGGAGGACTGTGTGATTGGGGGCTCTGTGATGGAGGACTGTGTGATTGGGGGCTTTGTGATGAGGACTGTGTGATAGGGTGCTCTGTGATGTAGGACTGTGTGATTGGGGGCTCTGTGATGTAGGACTGTGTGATTGGGGCTCTGTGATGTAGGACTGTGTGATTTGGGTGCTCTTTGATGTAGGACTATGTGAGTGGGGGCTCTGTGATGGTGGACTGTGTGATTGGGGGCTCTGTGATGGAGGACTGTGTGATTGGGGGCTCTGTGATGGAGGACTGTGTGATTGGAGGCTCTGTGATGGAGGACTGTGTGATTGGGGGCTCTGTGATGGTGGACTATGTGATTGGGGGCTCTGTGATTTAGGACTGTGTGATTGGGGGCTCTGTGATGGTGGACTGTGTGATTCGGGGCTCTGTGATGGAGGACTGTGTGATTGGGGGCTCTGTGATGGGGGACTGTGTGATTGGGGGCTCTGTGATGTAGACAGTGTGATTGGTGGCTCTGTGATGGAGGACTGTGTGATTGGGGGCTCTGTGATGGAGGACTGTGTGATTGGGGGCTCTATGGTGTAGGACTGTGTGATTGGGGGCTCTGTGATGGAGGACGGTGTGATTGGGGGCTCTGTGATGGAGGACTGTGTGATTGGGGGCTCTCTGATGGTGGACTGTGTGATTGGAGGCTCTGTGATGGAGGACTGTATGATTGGGGGCTCTGTGATGGAGGACTGTGTGACTGTGGGCTCTGTGATGGAGGACTGTGTGATTGGGGGCTCTGCGATGGGGGACTGTGTGATTGGGGGCTCTGTGAATGAGGACTGCGTGATTGGGGGCTTTGTGATGAGGACTGTGTGATTGGGTGCTCTGTGATGTAGGACTGTGTGATTGGGGCTCTGTGATGTAGGACTGTGTGATTGGGGCTCTGTGATGTAGGACTGTGTGATTTGGGTGCTCTTTGATGTAGGACTATGTGAGTGAGGTCTCTGTGATGGTGGACTGTGTGATTGGGGGCTCTGTGATGGAGGACTGTGTGATTGGAGGCTCTGTGATGGAGGACTGTGTGATTGGGGGCTCTGTGATGGTGGACTATGTGATTGGGGGCTCTGTGATTTAGGACTGTGTGATTGGGGGCTCTGTGATGGTGGACTGTGTGATTCGGGGCTCTGTGAAGGAGGACTGTGTGATTGGGGGCTCTGTGATTGAGGACGGTGTGATTGGGGGCTCTGTGATGGTGGACTGTGTGATTGGAGGCTCTGTGATGGAGGACTGTATGATTGGGGGCTCTGTGATGGAGGACTGTGTGATTGGGGGCTCTGTGATGGAGGACTGTGTGATTGGGGGCTCTGTGATGGGGGACTGTGTGATTGGTGGCTCTGTGATGGAGGGCTGTGTGATTGGGGGCTCTGTGATGGAGGACTGTGTGATTGGGGGCTCTATGGTGTAGGACTGTGTGATTGGGGGCTCTGTGATGGAGGACGGTGTGATTGGGGGCTCTGTGATGGAGGACTGTGTGATTGGGGGCTCTCTGATGGTGGACTGTGTGATTGGAGGCTCTGTGATGGAGGACTGTATGATTGGGGGCTCTGTGATGGAGGACTGTGTGACTGGGGGCTCTGTGATGGAGAACTGTGTGATTGGGGGCTCTGTGATGGGGGACTGTGTGATTGGGGGCTCTGTGAATGAGGACTGCATGATTGGGGGCTTTGTGATGAGGACTGTGTGATTGGGTGCTCTGTGATGGAGAACTGTGTGATTGGGGGCTTTGTGATGAGGACTGTGTGATTGGGTGCTCTGTGATGTAGGACTGTGTGATTGGGGCTCTGTGATGTAGGACTGTGTGATTGGGGCTCTGTGATGTAGGACTGTGTGATTTGGGTGCTCTTTGATGTAGGACTATGTGAGTGAGGTCTCTGTGATGGTGGACTGTGTGATTGGGGGCTCTGTGATGGAGGACTGTGTGATTAGAGGCTCTGTGATGGAGGACTGTGTGATTGGGGGCTCTGTGATGGTGGACAATGTGATTGGGGGCCCTGTGATTTAGGACTGTGTGATTGGGGGCTCTGTGATGGTGGACTGTGTGATTCGGGGCTCTGTGAAGGAGGACTGTGTGATTGGGGGCTCTGTGATTGAGGACGGTGTGATTGGGGGCTCTGTGATGGTGGACTGTGTGATTGGAGGCTCTGTGATGGAGGACTGTATGATTGGGGGCTCTGTGATGGAGGACTGTGTGATTGGGGGCTCTGTGATGGAGGACTGTGTGATTGGGGGCTCTGTGATGGGGGACTGTGTGATTGGTGGCTCTGTGATGGAGGGCTGTGTGATTGGGGGCTCTGTGATGGAGGACTGTGTGATTGGGAGCTCTGTGATGTAGGACTATGTGATTGGGGGCTCTGTGATGGAGGGCTGTGTTATTGAGGGCTCTGTGATGGAGGACTGTGTGATTGAGGGCTCTGTGATGGAGGACTGTGTGATTGGGGGCTCTAAGGTGTAGGACTGTGTGATTGGGGGCTCTGTGATGGAGGACTGTGAGATTGGCAGCTCTATGATGGTGGACTGTGCGATTGGAGGCTTTGTGATGGAGGACTGTGTGATTGGGGGCTCTGTGATGGTGGACTGTGCGATTGGGGGCTCTGTGGAGGACTGTGTGATTGGGGGCTCTGTGATGGGGGACTGTGATATTGGGGGCTCTGTGATGTGGACTGTGTGATTGGGGGCTCTGTGATGGAGGACTGTGTGATTGGGGGCTCTGTGATGGGGACTGTGTGATTGGGGACTCTGTGATGGAGGACTGTGTGATTGGGGGCTCTGTGATGAGGACTGTGTGATCGGGGGCTCTGTGATGGGGGGCTGTGATATTGGGGGCTCTGTGATGGAGGACTGTGTGATTGGGGGCTCTGTGATGGAGGACTGTGTGATTAGGGGCTCTGTGATGGAGGACTGTGTGATTTGGGCACTCTATGGTGTAGGACTGTGATATTGGGGGCTCTGTGATGAGGACTGTGTGATTGGGGGCTCTGTGATGGAGGACTGTGTGATTTGGGCGCTCTATGGTGTAGGACTGTGTGATTGGGGGCTCTATGATGGTGGACTGTGTGATTGGGGGCTCTGTGATGGAGGACTGTGTGATTGGGGGCTCTGTGATGAGGACTGTGTGATCGGGGGCTCTGTGATGGGGGACTGTGATATTGGGGGCACTGTGATGGAGGACTGTGTGATTGGGGGCTCTGTGAT
The DNA here is from genome assembly GCA_037953035.1 of Aquarana catesbeiana. Taxonomy (NCBI): domain Eukaryota; kingdom Metazoa; phylum Chordata; class Amphibia; order Anura; family Ranidae; genus Aquarana; species Aquarana catesbeiana. The sequence continues at coordinate 1,749,982 of JBBHAA010001942.1, forward strand.
GGTGGACTGTGTGATTGGGGGCTCTGTGATGGAGGACTGTGTGATTAGGGGCTCTGTGATGGAGGACTGTGTGGTTTGGGCACTCTATGGTGTAGGACTGTGATATTGGGGGCTCTGTTATGAGGACTGTGTGATTGGGGGCTCTGTGATGGAGGACTGTGTGATTTGGGCGCTCTATGGTGTAGGACTGTGTGATTGGGGGCTCTGTGATGGTGGACTGTGTGATTGGGGGCTCTGTGATGGAGGACTGTGTAATTGGGGGCTCTGTGTTGGAGGACTGTGTGATTGGGGGCTCTCTGGTGGTGGACTGTGTGATTGTGGGCTCTGTGATGGGGACTGTGTGATTGGTGGCTCTGTGATGGAGGACTGTGTGATTGGGGGCTCTCTGGTGGTGGACTGTGTGATTGGGGGCTCTGTGATGGAGGACTGTGTGATTGGGGGCTCTGAGATGGGGACTGTGTGATTGGGGGCTCTGTGATGGGGACTGTGTGATTGGGGGCTCTGTGATGGGGACTGTGTGATTGGGGGCTCTGTGATGTAGGACTGTGTGATTGGGGGCTCTGTGATGGAAAACTGTGTGATTGGTGGCTTTGTGATGGAGGACTATGTGATTGGGGGCTCTGTGCTGGAGGACTGTGTAATTGTGGGCTCTGTGATGGGGACTGTGTGATTGGGGGCTCTGTGATGTAGGACTATGTGATTGGGTGCTCTGTGCTGGAGGACTGTATAATTGTGTGCTCTGTGATGGGGACTGTGTGATTGGGGGCTCTGTGATGTAGGACTGTGTGATTGGGGCTCTGTGATGGAGGACTGTGTGATTGGGGGCTCTGTGATGGTGGACTGTGTAATTGTGGGCTCTGTGATGGAGGACTGTGTGATTGGGGGCTCTGTGATGGAGGACTGTGTGATTGGGGTCTCTGTGATGGAGGACTGTGTGATTGGGGGCTTTGTGATGGAGGACTGTGTGATTGGGGGCTTTGTGATGAGGACTGTGTGATTGGGTGCTCTGTGATGTAGGACTGTGTGATTGGGGGCTCTGTGATGGTGGACTGTGTGATTGGAGGCTCTGTGATGGAGGACTGTGTGATTGGGGGCTCTGTGATGGAGGACTGTGTGATTGGGGGCTCTGTGATGGTGGACTGTGTGATTGGGGGCTCTGTGATGGAGGACTGTGTGATTGGGGTCTCTGTGATGTGGACTGTGTGATTTGGGCGCTCTGTGATGTAGGACTGTGTGATTGGGGGCTCTGTGATGGAGGACTGTGTGATTGGGGGCTCTGTGATGTAGGACTGTGTGATTGGAGGCTCTGTGATGGAGGACTGTGTGATTGGAGGCTCTGTGATGGAGGACTGTGTGATTGGGGGCTCTGTGATGGAGGACTGTGTGATTGGGGGCTCTCTGATGTGACTGTGTGATTGGGGGCTCTGTGATGGAGGACTGTGTGATTGGGGGCTCTGTGATGGAGGACTGTGTGATTTGGGGCTCTGTGATGGAGGACTGTGTGATTTGGGCACTCTATGGTGTAGGACTGTGATATTGGGGGCTCTGTGATGAGGACTGTGTGATTGGGGGCTCTGTGATGGAGGACTGTGTGATTTGGGTGCTCTATGGTGTAGGACTGTGTGATTGGGGGCTCTGTGATGGTGGACTGTGTGATTGGGAGCTCTGTGATGGAGGACTGTGTGATTGGGGGCTCTGTGATGGGGGACTGTGATATTGGGTCTCTGTGATGGAGAACTGTGTGATTGGGGGCTCTGTGATGGAGGACTGTGTGATTAGGGGCTCTTTGATGGAGGACTGTGTGATTGGGGGCTCTGTGATGGAGGACTGTGTGATTTGGGCACTCTATGGTGTAGGACTGTGATATTGGGGGCTCTGTGATGAAGACTGTGTGATTGGGGGCTCTGTGATGGAGGACTGTGTGATTTGGGCGCTCTATGGTGTAGGACTGTGTGATTGGGGGCTCGGTGATGGTGGACTGTGTGATTGGGGGCTCTGTGATGGAGGACTGTGTGATTGGGGGCTCTCTGGTGGTGGACTGTGTGATTGTGGGCTCTGTGATGGGGACTGTGTGATTGGGGGCTCTGTGATGGAGGACTGTGTGATTGGGGGCTCTCTGGTGGTGGACTGTGTGATTGGGGGCTCTGAGATGGGGACTGTGTGATTGGGGGCTCTGTGATGGAGGACTATGTGATTGGGGGCTCTGTGCTGGAGGACTGTGTGATTGGGGTCTCTGTGATGTAGGACTGTGTGATTGGGGGCTCTGAGATGGTAACTGTGTGATTGGGGGCTCTGTGATGGGGACTGTGTGATTGGGGGCTCTGTGATGTAGGACTGTCTGATTGGGGGCTCTGTGATGGAAAACTGTGTGATTGGGGGCTCTGTGATGGAGGACTATGTGATTGGGGGCTCTGTGCTGGAGGACTGTGTAATTGTGAGCTCTGTGATGGGGACTGTGTGATTGGGGGCTCTGTGATGTAGGACTGTGTGATTGGGGGCTCTGTGCTGGAGGGCTGTGTAATTGTGCGCTCTGTGATGGGGACTGTGTGATTGGGGGCTCTGTGATGTAGGACTGTGTGATTGGGGGCTCTGTGATGGTGGACTGTGTGATTTGGGGCTCTGTGATGGAGGACTGTGTGATTGGGGTCTCTGTGATGTGGACTGTGTGATTTGGGCGCTCTGTGATGTAGGACTGTGTGATTGGAGGCTCTGTGATGGAGGACTGTGTGATTGGAGGCTCTGTGATGGAGGACTGTGTGATTGGAGGCTCTGTGATGGAGGACTGTGTGATTGGGGGCTCTGTGATGGAGGACTGTGTGATTGGAGGCTCTGTGATGGAGGACTGTGTGATTGGGGGCTCTGTGATGGGGGACTGTGTGATTGGGGGCTCTGTGATGGGGGACTGTGTGATTGGGGGCTCTGTGATGGGGGACTGTGTGATTGGGGGCTCTGTGATGGAGGACTGTGTGATTGGGGGCTCTGTGATTGAGGACTGTGTGATTGGGGGCTCTGTGCGTGAGGACTGTGTGATTGGGGGCTCTGTGATTGAGGACTGTGTGATTTGGGCACTCTATGGTGTAGGACTGTGATATTGGGGGCTCTGTGATGAGGACTGTGTGATTGGGGGCTCTGTGATGGAGGACTGTGTGATTTAGGCGCTCTATGGTGTAGGACTGTGTGATTGGGGGCTCTGTGATGGAGGACTATGTGATTGGGGGCTCTGTGATGGTGGACTGTGTGATTGGGAGCTCTGTGATGGAGGACTGTGTGATTGGGGGCTCTGTGATGGGGGACTGTGATATTGGGGGCTCTGTGATGGAGAACTGTGTGATTGGGGGCTCTGTGATGGAGGACTGTGTGATTAGGGGCTCTGTGATGGGGGACTGTGTGATTGGGGGCTCTGTGATTGAGGACTGTGTGATTTGGGCACTCTATGGTGTAGGACTGTGATATTGGGGGCTCTGTGATGAGGACTGTGTGATTGGGGGCTCTGTGATGGAGGACTGTGTGATTTGGGCGCTCTATGGTGTAGGACTGTGTGATTGGGGGCTCGGTGATGGTGGACTGTGTGATTGGGGGCTCTGTGATGGAGGACTGTGTGATTGGGGGCTCTGTGATGGAGGACTGTGTGATTGGGGGCTCTCTGGTGGTGGACTGTGTGATTGTGGGCTCTGTGATGGGGACTGTGTGATTGGGGGCTCTGTGATGGAGGACTGTGTGATTGGGGGCTCTCTGGTGGTGGACTGTGTGATTGGGGGCTCTGAGATGGGGACTGTGTGATTGGGGGCTCTGTGATGGAGGACTATGTGATTGGGGGCTCTGTGCTGGAGGACTGTGTGATTGGGGGCTCTGTGATGTAGGACTGTGTGATTGGGGGCTCTGTAATGTAGGACTGTGTGATTGGGGGCTCTGAGATGGGAACTGTGTGATTGGGGGCTCTGTGATGGGGACTGTGTGATTGGGGGCTCTGTGATGTAGGACTGTCTGATTGGGGGCTCTGTGATGGAAAACTGTGTGATTGGGGGCTCTGTGATGGAGGACTATGTGATTGGGGTGCTCTGTGATGGAGGACTATGTGATTGGGGGCTCTGTGCTGGAGGACTGTGTAATTGTGGGCTCTGTGATGGGGACTGTGTGATTGGGGGCTCTGTGATGGAGGACTGTGTGATTGGGGTGCTCTGTGATGGAGGACTATGTGATTGGGGGCTCTGTGCTGGAGGACTGTGTAATTGTGGGCTCTGTGATGGGGACTGTGTGATTGGGGGCTCTGTGATGTAGGACTGTGTGATTGGGGGCTCTGTGATGGTGGACTGTGTGATTTGGGGCTCTGTGATGGAGGACTGTGTGATTGGGGTCTCTGTGATGTGGACTGTGTGATTTGGGCGCTCTGTGATGTAGGACTGTGTGATTGGAGGCTCTGTGATGGAGGACTGTGTGATTGGAGGCTCTGTGATGGAGGACTGTGTGATTGGAGGCTCTGTGATGGAGGACTGTGTGATTGGGGGCTCTGTGATGGAGGACTGTGTGATTGGAGGCTCTGTGATGGAGGACTGTGTGATTGGGGGCTCTGTGATGGGGGACTGTGTGATTGGGGGCTCTGTGATGGGGGACTGTGTGATTGGGGGCTCTGTGATGGAGGACTGTGTGATTGGGGGCTCTGTGATTGAGGACTGTGTGATTGGGGGCTCTGTGATGGAGGGCTGTGTGATTTGGGCGCTCTATGGTGTAATACTGTGTGATTGGGGGCTCTGTGATGGAGGACTATGTGATTTGGGTGCTCTGTGATGTAGGACTGTGTGATTGGGGGCTCTGTGATGGAGGACTGTGTGATTGGGGGCTCTGTGATATAGGACTGTGTGATTTGGGCGCTCTGTGATGTAGGACTGTGGGATTGGGGGCTCTGTGCTGGAGGACTGTGTGATTGGGGGCTCTGTGATGTAGGACTGTGTGATTGGGTGCTCTGTATGGAGGACTGTGTGATTGGGGGCTCTGTGATGGAGGACTGTGTGATTTGGGCGCTCTGTGATGGTGGACTGTGTGATTGGGGGCTCTGTGATGGAGGACTGTGTGATTGGAGGCTCTGTGATGGAGGACTGTGTGATTCGGGGCTCTGTGATGGGGGACTGTGTGATTGGGGGCTCTGTGATTGGGGACTGTGTGATTGGGGGCTCTGTGATGGAGGACTGTGTGATTGGGGGCTCTGTGATTGGGGACTGTGTGATTGGAGGCTCTGTGATGGGGGACTGTGTGATTGGGGGCTCTGTGATGGAGGACTGTGTGATTGGGGGCCCTGTGATGGAGGACTGTGTGATTGGAGGCTCTGTGATGGAGGACTGTGTGATTTGGGCGCTCTATGGTGTAGGACTGTGTAATTGGGGGCTCTGTGATGTAGAACTGTGTGATTGGGGGCTCTGTGATGTGGAGACTGTGTGATTGGGGGCTCTGTGATGTGGAGACTGTGTGATTGGGGGCTCTGTGATGGAGGACTGTGTGATTGGGGGCTCTGTGATGTAGGACTATGTGATTGGGGGCTCTTTTATGGGGGACTGTGAGACTTGGGGTTCTGTGATGGGGGACTGTTGATTGGGGGCTCTGTGATGATAACTGTGTGGCTAAGCTCTCCATTGACCTGAATAAGAAGCTCACTTGTACTTGTGGTAACCGTTTGGAGAAGGCTCCATAAAAACATAGCTTGACCAGTTTGGTGTGAACGTACTCAAGAGGTCTTCAGAGCCCTGACCTGAAACCTATTGGATACCTTTGTGTATAGCGTGAGCCAGCTGTCATCATCCAACATACCTGTGAGTACCTCACCTGAAAAGCCTTCCTAGAAGAGTGGAGGCGGTAAAAACCAAAAATGGTGATGGGGTCAGCTTCACAAGCCCACGGGTTGGAGTGAGATGTCCAACAAGATGATATAGGTGTGATGGTCGGGGGTTCTCAAACTTTTGGCCATATAGTATATTTGGAAAATAACATCAGTGCTATTAGGCCTCACAGGGTTTTCCTAACTTAAGGACCAGTTTCTTTGTTGAATGGTAACAGAAATAGTTAGATTCTCGGTCTAGTTTTTATCAGCTGTGTCCCCTCAGGGGGGATTTTATCTATCTTTCTATACCATTTTCACTGTCTCTGGGGCTGGAAAAAAAGCCATCAGTGGTGGGACATCATCAATCAGTGCCCAGGGTGAAGATGCCAAATTGCACCCCCCCCCCTTCCAAGACTGTAGAGTTACTCCCAGCATTGATGTTAGTGGACACAATATTAACCCCTAGCATTGATGTCAGTGGATGCCATAATATATCTCAACAAAAGTATCAGAGGACGCATTAATAACTTCCAGCATTGATGTCAGTGGATGCCATAATAACTCCTAGCATTGGTCCCCATGGACGCCATAATAACTGGTTTCAGTGGATGGCATAATAACTCCCAGCATTGGTGTCAGTGGACAACATAATAACCCCAACACAGGTAACAGATGACGCCATAATAGCTCTCAGCATTGGTGTTAGTGGGTTCCATAGTATCTCCCAGCATTGGTGTCAGTGGGTTCCATAATAACTCCCAGCATTGGTGTCAGTGGACTCCATAATAACTCCCAGCATTGGTGCCAGTGGACACCATAATAACTCCCAGCATTGGTGCCAGTGGACACCATAATAACTCCCAGCGTTGGTGCCAGTGGACATCATAATAACTCCCAGCATTGGTGCCAGTGGACACCATAATAACTCCCAGCGTTGGTGCCAGTGGACTCCATAATAACTCCCAGCATTGGTGCCAGTGGAGACCATAATAACTCCCAGCATTGGTGCCAGTGGACATCATAATAACTCCCAGCATTGGTGCCAGTGGACACCATAATAACTCCCAGCGTTGGTGCCAGTGGACTCTATAATAACTCCCAGCATTGGTGCCAGTGGACACCATAATAACTCCCCATAATAACTCCCAGCATTGGTGCCAGTGGACACCATAATAACTCCCAGCGTTGGTGCCAGTGGACTCCATAATAACTCCCAGCATTGGTGCCAGTGGACTCCATAATAACTCCCAGCATTGGTGCCAGTGGACACCTATATTAATAACACAGGTACCAGAGGACGCATTAATATTCCCTAGCACAGGTGTCATATTATTAAATCCCCTCCACCACCTTGGTGGTCAGTGGCATTGAAATGTAACCCCTCTCATGACCAACAATGTGATGAGAGGGGGGGTTAACTTTCACTGTCATTACCCGAATGCAGAAGGGGGTGGTGGGTTAAAATTTCACTGCCATGAGGGCCAATACAAGGTGGAGGGATGGGGGGGCAACAACATGACTGGTCAAGAAAATAGAAATCAGTGATCCAGTCATGGGTGGGAAGGAAGACTGCAGTACTTGAAGTCATTGTAAAGACTGATTTTTTTTTTTTGTTAAAATAAAGAAGAGGTTATACTTACCTGCTCTGTGCAATGATATTGCACAGAGCAGTTGGTTACCTCCTATTCTGGAGTCCCCCACCAGAGCTTTCTTCTTCCCAGTGCCCCTGAGCAAGCCAGGTAGTGAGGGGGGCACCTGTGTGGGCACACTCCCAAGCAGGGCTGTGTATGTTTTCATGCCATTCCCCCTGCTCCCTTATCACAGGATTGGACAGACATTCTCCTGTGAGACCAGGAAGAGAAGAACTGGTGCTAGTGGTGGGGTGGCGCTGGATTGGTGAACGGTGCCAGGTGAGTGTTTGGGGGGGGGGGCTAGGGCAGGTAGGGGGTGTTTTTTACCTTAATAGAAGAAATGCATTAAGGTAAAAACGGTTTGGGTTTAGAACACTTTAAGGTCCATGAACAGTATTACATCCCCCTAGGATTATATTCTGCATATAATGGAGGTGAGGGGGGTGAAAAAAAAGTTTCCAATCAAAATATTTCACCTTTATTATTTAATTATAACCATTTGCCACTCGCAAGTTCAATATTTATGCAATTTACATGCAAAACTTATTTTTAAAGGATAAGTCCACCTTTCATAACATGTTACATGTTCCAGTTCTTATTCAGAGTGGAACATGTAACAGGTTATAAATGCACCGGCGTGCGCGGTGATGTCACATCCATGCCCCGCCCTGGAATTTTCATGCTGAGTGGAGAAAGGTTGTTTCTCATCTGTAATTCCCAGATTGGGTTCTGGAGGCTTTGAAGTTTTTGGGAGGGGAGAAACCTCCAACCCAGTGTCCATGTCTTACTAAGGACCTGCAGGCTGTGTGCTGCCTTTATAATAATGGGTTTGGTCATGGTTCAGGGCTCCCGTTAGAAGGCAGGATTGCTCCACCTGGAAGATAGGAGGTCCCTGCCCAGAGGCCAGGGCGAGGGTCAGTGCAATCGGTGCATGTCTGCACCAACCAGGGTGAAAACTGGACTTAGAATTGCTGCAGTGAGCAATGTATGAACATTGTTGTGTTGTGGACTGAGAGTCTGTATTCTAGGATGAGAGCTGTGTAGCCTGAGGTGAGATTCTATCTAGCTAGGAGGGTGTTTTGGTTTGAACGCAGTGGGAAACTAAAGCCTCTGCATTGGAGATCCTAATGTAAGGAACTTGCTTTAAATAAAATTGGCCATCAAGCCCTGAAAACACAGTTCCTGGTTGGCGTGAACTCACAATCAAGCTCTTTGTCAGGACTGGGATCTGAACCAACAGCCTCTGCTGCATCAGGTAGTAGTGTTATGGAAATGATTAAGAGCTCCAATCGAGCCCAAGGTTATCTGCTGCTGTCTCTAATTTGAAAAGTGTGGATATGCATGCATATAAAAGTAAACACTCTGAGACACGCTCAGTTTCATTACTGTTACACTTCTAATTTATTCAAGGCGGTGTTAATGTTTTATACACACAAATACGTCATTGCTATGTCAGTCTAATAGGTACATCTCATTGGTTAAGAAGATAAAGAAGATGGAGAATTTTCATAACGAGGTTTGGCTCTCTTTGGTTTTATCTCCAGTTCCGCGTTCTTTTGATGTGTGGGAGGTAGGGGGTACACGCCATCTTGAGAAAATATAGGAACAGAGCAAATCTGTATACTTATATAATGAGTAAGGAGAAAAATATGTATACACATAAGAAAATAGACATTTTCAGATTACTATTATTATTATTTACATCACATTCCTTCACAATCCCCCCTAAAATGACTATTTTCTCTTTTCTGTCCCTAATACTAAAGGTCCTACTTTTTGGCCTGGCCCTTCTCCTCAGCAACTCTTTTAGACTGTATATAGAATTGGGCAGTAACTGTTCACTTCCCTCCTCGATACAGCTGGAGAGGTGCAGTCAGGCGCTATCTATCCCTAAAACCCTATAGGATTGTGAGATTATGGACAGGGAGTGACTGTAGAGGAGTGAAGGGTTTGTCATCTTCCATCATAAGGAGGTCCTCTTCTTCTTGGTGGAGAAATGTAGGTGTGCTATTGTCTACAGCCTTGCTCATTAACTTTTTTACAAAAGGTAGAATACAGCATATAATCAGGGCTAAAAGAACCAGGATTATTAATACCGTTACCCGTATCTGGGCGAACACCTTCTGCCACCCACTCATCCAGCTAAAATATTGATCCCATGGGTCTGTGATACCTGAGTTCTTCTTCAACTCTAGTGACAGATCTTCTAATTTCTTTATAGCTAAAGTAACCTTACCATTTGGGCCAATATTATCAGGAATGTATGTACAACAGGTTCCCGTTTTTTCCTATGATTTTACAGAACACCTCCTTTCCCAGATAACACCATGTCTAAGGCCATCCGGTCCTGGAATGTCATGTAGGAAGTGGGGGCTAACTGATCAGAAATTCCCTGGAGGGCATCTTTAGAGTAATTTACAAATCTCTGTTGGTTATAATATGTGTAGTGTCAGGTCACCTAGAGGCTGGGTGACAGATGCACACCGTTGGGATCAGGAGTGCACCGCAAGGTAGTGGACCCTACGGCTGACTGCTGCGGATTGAACCTTGGGAGGTTCAGGAAGCAGGTCTACTGGATCACTGACACAGATCCCACTGGGAGCTAGAGCATAGATTCCCCAGGGCGCGGAGTCTAAGAGCCAGCAGGTGTTCACCAGAGCCTCTAGTGGTGAGGATGGACTGCGCTGCAGTCTGGCTCCAGGTCGCGGCCCCCAGGGTCTCACAGCTCACGCTCACGGTAGACTACAGGAGAAGAGGAAGGAGGGAGCTGGCTGGAACATCAGGGTCACAGGCAAACAGGGATGGTCAGGAACAGGCCAAAGTCGGTAACAGGAATCAGATGTAGGAAACACAGCAAGTACACATAGAGGCTAAAACACAGTGGTTGATCAGCACTGCTGGCTTGCAGTGCACAGGTTAATATAGGGTTCCCTGATAGGGCCTGGGGTGGGGCCATGCTTAGAGGGGAGGTTACAAAAGCAGTCAGGTGAGGGTCAGCTGGTCTCTAGAGATGAACACATGGAGACAGGTATGCTGATCGACAAACTCTATTGCATAACCATGACATGTAGTTAATTCAATCTACATTCTTGCTGACAGTTGTTATGGGAATCAAAGACTCAAAACCAGCTTTTACCTGATCCCTGGCTTTAAACTCATCAGGGACCCCCCTTGTAACCCCTATGACATGTATGTATACATGAGGATCAAAGCTTCCGGAGAGAGCTGCTCGCTTCCTCCTCTGACTGTGTGCTGGGTCAGTGCATGTATCAGGGGTATCTTTGGTTAGGATATGGGGGCTTTCTATTTTCATCTTTTTTGTCTAATGCACTCTGTGGTCGCCCAGTCTGGCCCTGTGTTCCAACCCACTGGCCCCCATAGAAACCACAACTCTGTCCCCAGTAACTGTCTGTGTGGCATACATATATGTCCTTACCGTCAGGGATATCACTGTACCAATGGCATCACCATGAAGGGTCAAACGGACAAGGTACTATGTCACAGTAATCTAAGGTAAAGGTGGTCACATGTGTACCTGAAGAGTTACACCAAAACGTAATTATGTTATCATTTTTGTGATGGCCACCTCCTGGGCCCCTCCCCCCTAGATCAAACAGAAAAAGGATATGCAGCACCCGAAAACACGCTCTCCTGCAGTGATAAGCGTGCATTCAGGTGTTCTTCCTGGCCAACTTGACTGAGGTGGCTGTGGTCAGCAAAACTTGGAATGGACCATCATAACTTGGCTCAAGGATCTCCAGACAGTAGTTGGTGTGTTCCTGTATCTAATTCAGGATCTGGAATGGAAGAAAACACCTGGACATGCATTCAGGTTAATTCTCGTGATAATGTGGTTACATAATTAGTCAACACATCAGACTGTAACTGTTGTGGAAAGTAACAACCAAGTCTGGGAGCTGAACCAAACAAAATTTCATAAGGGGATAGGGCATGTTTCCCCTGGGGGTGTGTCTGACACTGAACAGGGCAATGGGCTAACTGTCTGGCCAACTCAAGTTAGTTAGTCTCTTGGGCCATCTTTAACATCCTGTTTTTAGTGTCCCATTCATCCTTTCTACCTTCCCGCTACTTTGAGGGTGGTATGGGATGTGTAGTGCCAACTGAACCCCCAGTGCTGCCCAAATCTCTTTTGTAAGGGTTGTTGTTAGGGCTGGTCCCTGATCTCTCAATATTACCTCTGGGACCCCAAATCTACATACTATCTCACTCAGTAATTTCTTAGCTGTGGTCCTGGCAGTCATGACCACTTCCACTAGGGCGTATTCGAATCTGCCACTTCTTGGCACTTGAGAATGATCAATTTGCATCCTCTGGAATGGGGTATAGGGGTTTTGCCAGGTGCTTCTTCTGTGCTTCTTCTGTGCAGCCTGGGTTACATTTGGTGCAGATAATGTATGATCTGCAGAAGCTGTCGGTCAGTGGAGTAACTCTTGGTGCAACACTTGTTGATAAGAGAGTTCATAAAAGTCTTTGTCAAGTGGGCAGCTCCATGTGCCCATTGCACCACGGCTGGTAGTGGGTACATACTCCTGGGTAGACAAGGCTTCTTGTTGCACTCGAATAGTCCATTTCTGAGAGTTGTTCCTCTCCGTTTCCAGCTTTCCTTCTTATCCGGACTTGCTGTTTCCTGTAGTTCTTTTAGATAAACTCTGTCCACTGGGAAAGTCTGTAAGGTAAGCACGGGGTGGCCTTCTTCTACCACCCTGCTGTCCACTTCCCGTGGACCACCAGCTGTCTGTTTGGCAGCTGTATTGGCTCGATGATTGCCTTAAGCTTCCTTTGAGTTCATTTTGTCGTGTGCTTTACTCAGAATAGTCAGTTGGGTTGGGAGAAGCAAGGCATCAATCAAGTTTTCACAGGTGTTCCTGCAGCCATCAGGAATCCTCTGTCCTAGATAACACCATAATCATGGGCAATGCTGAAAGCATATCTTGAGTCCATGAATGTTGGCTCTTTTTCCCTCTGCCCATTTACGTGCTGTAGTAAGTGCTTATAGCTCTGCCTCCTGTGTAGACATCACCGGTGTTAAGGCTTCAGCTTGTAGAATAGTGTTTTCAGTGGTGACTGCGAGGGTCACGGGGGTGACAAGTCAAGACTCTACTCCTCCTCCTCCTTTCCCCCCTCGAGAAGTGGAAGAAGGGTGGTAGGGTTCAGTGTTTGACAACTTAATAGAGTAATGCTGTCCAGTAGGAGGGAACACTGGAGTCTCAAGTGTCTGGTAGTGGACAAGTGTTTCGGCTGGATCTTGGTTGAATATGGCAACAACATCATGGGGGGCAAGCACAACGAGGCAGTGTCCGAGGACCAAGTTCAAAGTTTTGTCAAGCAAGGCTTGTGTAGCAAATCCAGCTCGCAGACACAATAGGCCTCCTCTTACTACCGCATCCAGCCGACAGGAATAATATCCTATGGGGCGTAGGCTGATGCCGTGTGATTGGGTGAGTACACCTGCAGCATGTCCCAGACGTTCGGATACAAAGAGCTTGAGCGTTTTGTCGTAGGCTGGGAGCCCTATCGCCTGAGATGGCACACTTGAGGGCCTCGAACTTAGATATTTCTTCAGGAGACATCTGGAAGGGGTCTGATTGCAGAGCATCAGTAGGAAGGCTTCTGTAATCCATACTCTGCACTAGGAAATTATTCCAAGGAAAATGACAGGTGTTGAGCACCACTGCATTTTGGGCTTTGTGGTTCTGCAGCCCTGGTTGGCAAGATAGCACAACAGGCTTTCTGAGGTGACTTCAACAGGGGGTAAGTCAGCTGCACAAAGGATAAGGTCATCAACATGTTGGAAGAGAATCACTTCCGGGTGTTCCTCTTGTCATGTGTAAAGGATGATAGCCATAGCTTTTGCAAACTGGCTTGGAAAGTTCTGTGCCCCTTGTGGCACAACTGTTTAGGTATTTTGCCGTTTCTTTCCGTGGATGAATGCAAAAAGGTACCAGCAGGAGGGGTGAGGGTGGACACTGAAGAAAACGTTTGTAAGGTCCACCTCTGTGAGGTATTTTGCAGTCAAAGGCATCCACAGTAGGTACCTGGTTCTCTTTTTAGGATTCTCTTCTTGGGGTTATTGTGGTTTCTGGGGCAATTAGCTTGACTGAAACTGGTGGCACCTTTAAGTTACGGTTGTCTTCCGGTCCTGTGGACCATAGGCACGCAGGGATTCTGTCAAGTACTTCCTGCAGTATTGAACTTGAAGTTTTTTCTTCATTAAGTGTCATCAGGAGAGGCAGAGAACACAAAGCAGATGAGTCTTCTAAAGATAGGGGAGTATGTAACTTCATCCCCCCTTCAGGCGTGTCCTGATTGAGGCCTGTAGTCCGGACAACACGTCGGCTCCTAGTAGATTCAAGGGACATGTAGAGGACACCACAAATCTGGCAAGCAAATCAGGAAGTGGACTGGAGCGGGGCACCCCATCCATTCCTACGCAGGAAACATCAATAGTGGAAAGGAAAGAACTATTAGGCAGGTTCACCGCCCTCAACACACTTTTGGCTGCACCCCTGTCAATCTGGGACATCTTGGGGCTCTGCATTCTTTTCTGAAGTGACCCCGTTTCCCACAGTTGTAACAGATGATCCTTTCCCTGGTATTGAGCAGTGGTGGTGGACTAGTGTAGGCGGGATCTTCGTCATGGGTTACCATGAGGGGCGTTGGTTTTTTACCTTTTTGATTTTCTATACCTCTGGTCACCAACAATAAATCAGACATTTTCATTGAATGGTATTCAGGGCGGGCCACCATCAGGCCTTTTCTGATATCCTCTCTGAGCCCTGAAACAAAAGCAGTTGATAACATGTGTGTGTGTGCCTTTATGAGTCTAGCATGATACTTCTTCACAGACTCCCCTTTATCTTGGGTAATATCTTGGATTGTGGTCTTCTGATCCGTCAACTTCTCCTTTGCCCAGTCGTGGAGTTGTGCACAGAACTCCACGCCTGAGGTGTAGGAAGTGGCACTTGTCAGGCAGGCATCATTGAAGGCCATCTGCATGACTGGCCAAAAGACATATCCTGCTTTGATTTGGCATAGGCTGATCAAGTCTCTCCAGGCAGCTGAGTAAGTTTCTTGTATCTGCACTATCCTGTGGTAGAAGGGAATTGGCTGCTTCTCTGGGTCAGGCAGACTTGTCACTAAGGCCGCTGCTTGTGATAGAGTAAAAGCGACATACATCACTGGTGCCCCTTCTGGTAACCGAGACTGTTGTTGGGGCGGGGGCTGACAAGAGGCACTGTTCTTTACGGTTGCCAGCATGTGTTTGAGATCCTCTCGGAACTGAGAGTCTGGAGCCGGATTGGGGGTTAAATCAGTGGGTGGCCTTGCTGCCTGCTGTCGGGCTTCCCACTCAGATGCTTCTTCATCATTAACATATCCGGCCTGAGAATGTGATGCTCCCGTATTGGGGAAGACAGGTTTGTGGTATGAACCATCTTGGTTTAAAACAGGGAGGGCTGGGTACAGGCTGTTTAAGCTTACTGGGTGTACCAAGATGGCTGCCGGCAGGAAGTGCACTGGACTGGGTAGAAAGTGAAGGCATGGGTGCACTAAGATGGCCGCTGGGCTGAGTTGTCACAGTGGGTTGTGCTTGGGTGGTGAGAAAGGAGTGGTTGTTAGACGGAGGGCAGTGCTGTCCCTCCCCTCCTTTGTTTAAAGTTCCAACATATCATCAGCTCTGTGATAAACATACATAATACAATCGCCATCTTTCTTAACTTCCTTTATCCAATTTTCTTTATCACACAGGATTTTTCTCCCTGTTTCTTCTGCAACATAACTTTCACCACTTTGTTCAACTTTGTTAACTATTTCAACATCTTCTTTGCAATATCACTTTCATTTCTCTAGTACAACCAAGGGGTTAATATTTTTCTCAGCGTTCTTATCAGCAAATTCCTTCGGTGGGAGCTCATAAGACTAATGTACGGTTAATCTCAGAACAAGAACAAACACATCAGGGGTAGTGAGGAGCTACGGCCCGCGACCCAACAGATCCTTCGGGTAGCCTCCTTCTCCCTCTCATGTATAGCAAACAATAGACCACAGATACACTCAGGACAGGACATTACACCTGCCACTCTCTGAACCGTAAAGCCTCAGCAGGCTAAGATAACCACAAGGGCAGACCACCCTGTCAAAATAAACCCGTTTATAGACGTTTTTTCTACAGCTCTACACCAAGAGGCCGACAACTCTTCTTGGGGTGAGACTTCTGTAACACTTTCAGACTGCAAAGCCAGCAGCTGAGATAACCCTCAAAGGTTCCTCGAACCCAGAGTACGCCCGTCTATAAACGACTGCCACATGGAAACTATCTCATGCCAGAGGCCGACAGCTCGTCTGGAGATGAGAACACACATTCACTCATGTAGCACTTTTAGACTGCTGAGTTTCGTAGCCCAAAGAATGGCAGACAGTGAACAAATACAGTCAGCAGAAACCCATTGACAGGTTCGTTAAACAACCTCAGGCGAGGAAATACCTGCCTCTAAGACAGTCTCAGCATACCGACAGAATCCAGCCGTCAACCGAAAGATAAGAGAGTCGTACAGTGGTAAGAATATAAATCAACTCACCGGTACTGTTAGGGCTGCGCAAACCCTACTCTCATCAATCAGTTAACGCCCGAATGCTTGTCGCGGTATAACTTCGACTGTAGCCTGAGGTCCCGGGTTTCGGCACCATCTGTTATGGAAATGATTAAGAGCTCCAATCGAGCCCAAGGTTATCTGCTGCTGTCTCTAATTTGAAAAGTGTGGATATGCATGCATATAAAAGTAAACACTCTGAGACACGCTCAGTTTCATTACTGTTACACTTCTAATTTATTCAAGGCGGTGTTAATGTTTTATACACACAAATACGTCATTGCTATGTCAGTCTAATAGGTACATCTCATTGGTTAAGAAGATAAAGAAGATGGAGAATTTTCATAACGAGGTTTGGCTCTCTTTGGTTTTATCTCCAGTTCCGCGTTCTTTTGATGTGTGGGAGGTAGGGGGTACACGCCATCTTGAGAAAATATAGGAACAGAGCAAATCTGTATACTTATATAATGAGTAAGGAGAAAAATATGTATACACATAAGAAAATAGACATTTTCAGATTACTATTATTATTATTTACATCACATTCCTTCACAGTAGCTCTTCTTGCTGAGCCACCTGAGATGCTGGACAGCTCCCTGTCTGATTCTATGGACTTTCTTGCTTTGTTTCGGGTGAACCTTGAACTCTTTGCTCCTCCCATGAACTTCCTGATTTAAACCAGGTCTCTGCACTTCCTGTTTACCAAATTATTGTGCTCTCCAGCTGATCTCTTACTCCTTTACATACCTGCAGCTGTCTTTTTCTCCACAACCCTCATTGCCAACCTTTGGCTTGTTCATAGACTACTCTTCTGCTTGATCCCAACCTGCAACCGTTACTGAAGTTTGGCTTGTTTACTGACTATGATTCTGTTTGATCCCAATCTGCTTAATCTGCTACTGGACCCTGGCTTGCTCATCTCCTGGTGGGGCGATCCCCAGTAAAACCCAGCTCCACCATCAGCAGCTCTGGTGGATACAGGTTAGTTCTTAGACCCCTCACCTCAGGTGAGCCCATGTCATCTGCCAGGCTGAGCTGCTTGTATATTTATCCTGCTGGTCAGTGGGAGAATCTCTAAAGCTAAAGCTACTGGTCTACAAGGCTGAGCCCTGACCGTGACACTCTACACCAGCCTTCCTCAACCTTTTCAACACAGAGGAATCCTTGAAATAACTTTCCAATCTCAGGGAACCCGTCCTAGAAATTCCTCTATCTACATCTCGTGATACTTTAATGTGATAGTCAGGGGAAAGAATGCTCCTTACACTTGTGGTCCTTGGGAAGAATTACCCCCCTTACAGTTAGATAAAAAAGATCAATGGTCTCAGTGGAAGCTTATCTAAGAGGCAGAAATTGCTCACTGCTCAAGGAACCCCTAGAAACCTCTGGAGGAACCCTAGGTTTTCAACGGAACCTGGGTTGAGAAATCCTGCTCTACTCCATTGAGTTACCTTCCCCAATATCACACTGCATGCTCCCAAAGAAGGTTCAAACCTTTGGCATCTCATCTTGAACACCAAATTCTAATATCATAGATATGAATTGGTGGTAAATGTTTAGGTGTAAGTATTCTTTCCACAGGACAAATCGGACAAATTTGAATTAATTTGGATTATGATGATAAATCTTTTTTTTTTGCACCATTTGTAACTTTTTGAATGAAGACCTAATGTTGGACTTTAAAAATATGTTGAAAAAAATGAATCATTTCTATGAGGTGTACTTCCATTTTCACAATTGTAAATCTTTCCTGGTAACTAGTCTCTGAGTCTGACAATATCCAAAGACACCGGTGTGCCGGCAGGTAACACAAATCTCCACCATGACTAGGATTACATGGAGCTCAGTACAGATCATTTGTATAAAGAAGAACATAGACATGAAGTACGATACGTCTCATAAAAATAACCCTCATTTCCATAAAGATGGAGGAGATCTTCACTGTGACTGTGAAATTGTCTCTCCGGATCGTGTTCTCTGACTGCCTGGAAAACCAAAGCCAGACTCATGTGATGGGTCCAGATTAACCCAATAAGAAAATTGTATAATTAAATATTTTTCACAATACCTCACTGAAAACACAGAGACTCATTTTTAGAGGATGTGCAGACATATTTGCTCATTAACATTCACCCAAATTTAGAAGCAACCTTGTCATGCGTTCACCAGGTAAAAAAAAAACTTGCTAACGTGTGTTCCTTGGTAAGAAAAGAAGGTCTCCTTTCCTTGGTGAGAATAGAAGGTCTCAGTTCCTTGGTGAGAATAGAAGGTCTCCGTTCCTTGGTGAGAATAGAAGGTCTCTGTTCCCTGGTGAGAATAGAAGGTCTCAGTTCCTTGGTGAGAATAGAAGGTCTCCGTTCCTTGGTGAGAATAGAAGGTCTCTGTTCCCTGGTGAGAAAAGAAGGTCTCCGTTCCCTGGTGAGAAAAGAAGGTCTCCGTTCCTAATATTAATATATATAATGTTATCTAATATATATATATATATTACACTATATTACCAAAACTATTGGGACGCCAGCCTTTACACACACATGAACTTTAATGACATACCAGTCTTAGTCCGTAGCTCTTCTGGGAAGGCTGTCCACAAGGTTTAGGGGTGTGTCTATGGGTATGTTTGACCATTCTTCCAGAAGAGCACTTGTAAGGTCAGGCACTGATGTTGGACGAGAAGGCCTGGCTTGCAGTCTCCGCTCTAATTTATCCCAAAGGTGTTATATGGGGTTGAGGTCAGGACTGTGCAGGTCAGTCAAGTTCCTTCACCCCAAACTTGCTTATCCGTGTATTTATGGACCTTGCTTTGTGCACTGGTGTGCAGCCATGTTGGAACAGGAAGGGGCCGTCCCCAAACTCTTCCCACAAAGTTGGGAGCATGAAATTGTCCAAAATGTCTTGGTATGCTGACGCCCTTCACTGGAACTAAGGGGCCAAGCCCAACCCCTGAAAAGCAACCCCACCACCATAATCCCCCCTCCCCCATAACCCCCCCTCCACCAAATGATGTGGACCAGTGCACAAAGCAAGGTCCATAAAGACATGGATGAGCGAGTTTGGGGTGGAGGAACTTGACTGACCTGCACAAAGTCCTGACCTCAACCTGATAGAACACCTTTGGGATGAATTAGAGTAGAGACCGCAAGCCAGACCCTCTTGTCCAACATCAGTGCCTGACCTCACAAATGCTCTTCTGGAAGAAGCCGTTATTATTATCCAGTCCAGCCCTAAGCCGAAGAAGTGGCTTTTACAAATAGTCTCTGCTGGAAGATTCATGGGGGGGCATAACTAAGACCTATGTCAACCAATGAGTACCATTATATATATATAACATGAGAGATGTATCATAGCAGAGTCTTCGTTCAGGACAGAAGTAGTGATGAGCAAATTTGGTGATTCCATGAAAAATGTAATTTTTATTCTCTTGAATCCTATGGCTTTGGGGTTACAGATGGACCTATATACATTATAAACGTGGTCTACATACTATATAAACTTGGTGTACTGTATCTACTTAGGTTGGTCCACATACTACATAAAGCCAGACTAAATATTATATAAATCTGGTCCTTATACTATATAAACTTAATATAACATAAAGACATTTAGTGTTCTGGCATCCCCACCAGACAATGCAACCGTCTCCTTGCTGGCACTGGCCATTCCCAACCCTCGGGCCCCCCGCCAGCACAAACACCTGAACACTTCCCACCACTGACGAAATGACTAGTGCTCCCAACTGTATGCAGATAGTGGAACTATCCCTTCCCAGAGGGACAGGAAAGGGGATATATGGGGGCTCTGCTGTCACCTTCCCCGGGTTGATTGTTAGGACAGGTCACAGTGCTGGGAGACAAAAACTGGGAAGCACTGATGAGTGATGGGGAGAGTTCGGGACAGGTGTTTGTGCTGGTGGGGTACCCTCTGCACCCTTCTCACGAACCAGAACCCCCCCCAACACTATTACCCCCCTCCTGTAATCTCAGCTAGCCACCCTATCATGTCCTGTGTTGGTGGGGACCCTCTACAGGTCATAGGCACTGCCTGTCTTAACCACTTCCGGACTGCCCGCCGTCGTTATACGTCGGTACTTTGACGTTGAAGAGGAGGTCCAGCCTGGGTGAAAAAAAAATAAAAGTCAGCAGCTACAAATCCTGTAACTGCTGACTTTTAATATTAGGGCACTTAGCTGTCCAGGGAGCCCGCAATGTCGGGAGCCCAACCGATCTTCGGATCGACTCCCGGGTGCTGCCGCCGCCATTCCTGGTAAGGGAACCAGGCAGTGAAGATTTTGGGTTTCACACCTAGTTCCCTACTGCGCTTTCTAATTGGCCCGGTGGCGGGGGAAGGAGGGGGAAGGTCCCCTTCCCCCCAGAAGTGGGGAAGGGGACCTGTCAAAAATAGGTCCCCTGTTCCCCCCTCCACTCTGAAAGGTGCCAAATGTGGCACCAGAGGGGGAGAGGAAGCATATAAGGGAGAGTACAACTATTGGGTGGAACTTTTGGGTATACAAGCGAGAGTACGACTTTTGGGTGGAATTCAGCTTTAAATATCGGGGTTATGGCCGCAGATAGCGGCCGCAACCTCAGTATTTTCTTAAACGGCGGGCGGTCCGCTTTGGGATAAATGTGGTCTCTGTGGCGGATTTGCCGCAAGATCACTTTTATCGGCGGCGGGAGAGGTGCCCCTCCTCCCGTCGTACCCTGGTCGTCTCCTGGAGCCGTCGATAGCGGTGGAGATGATCCGGTCCTCTCTCCTGAGAGGCATGGAGTCAAGTGAGAGAATGATGGCCCCCACTCGACTCAATAATATTGGATGGCTGCTCAACGGCCTTAAAGGGACAATTTTTTTATTTTTTTTTTTTTATTGCATTTAAGTGTTAATATGAAATCTGAGGTCTTTTTGACCCCCAGATCTCATATTATTGTCATTATTATTGTCATGATTTTTTATAGGAATAAAAGTGATCCAATTTTTTTTTTTTAAAGGGACAGTGTAAAAACAAAAAATAAAAAGTAAAATAAATAATAAAAAAAGATCAAAAAAAAAGTCAAAGATTTACTCAGCGGCATTTTTACAGTGACGAAAATGAAACAAAAAGTACAGCACATTTTCGTCCACTGACGAAAACTATGAGGAAAATCAGGACGAAAATGGCAAGGAGGGACGTTTACCAGCGTGAACTAACTGCTGTTTTTTTATGGAGCTCCACCTACTTCCGCAATCCGCTCCCAGCAAGCACCGTGCCACCGTGACGAGAGTGCCAATTGCAGAGAGTGTGTATTACAGGTCAGCCAGGCTGAAGCCTCCGAGTCCCGACTGCGAGTCCCAAAACTCCCGACTCCAAGTCCCGAGACTCCCGACTCCTCCTGATGCTGTGCCAGGTGCCCAGAGCAGACTGTGTGAGTGTACAGTTTATGATTGACTGTACAGTAATTGTGGTACATTACAGCATGCCTGAGGCCTCCCTTCAGACCACCATTCGTCCAGAGCACACTCTGCAACTGTGCATTACAGGCCTCCTCTGATCACTGGCAGTGGCATCCAGAGCACTGTGCATTACAGGCCATCCCTCAGAGCACTATACAGCACTGTGCAGCATTACGGGCCTCCTCAGACCACTGTCCTGAGCACTGTGCAGCATTAGAGGCCTCCTCAGACCACCGTCCAGAGCACTGTGCAGCATTACAGGCCTCCTCACACCACTGTCCAGAGTACTATGCAGCAACATGCCTCCTCAGACCACCGTCCAGAGCACTGTGCAGCATTTCAGGCTTCCTCAGACCACCGTCCAGAGCACTGTGCAGCATTACAGGCCTCCTCACACCACTGTCCAGAGTACTATGCAGCAACATGCCTCCTCAGACCACTGTCCAGAGCACTGTGCAGCATTACAGGCCTCCTCACACCACTGTCCAGAGTACTATGCAGCAACATGCCTCCTCAGACCACTGTCCAGAGCACTGTGCAGCATTTCAGGCTTTCTCAGACCACCGTCCAGAGCACTGTGCAGCATTACAGGCCTCCTCAGACCACTGTCCAGAGCACTATGCAGCAACATGCCTCCTTAGACCACTGTCCAGAGTACTATGCAGCAACATGCCTCCTCAGACCACTGTCCAGAGCACTGTGCAGCATTACAGGCCTCCTTAGACCACTGTCCAGAGCACTGTGCAGCATTACAGGCCTCCTCAGACCACCGTCCAGAGCACTATGCAGCATTACAGGCCTCCTCAGACTACCGTCCAGAGCACCATGCAACATTACAGGTCTGCTCAGACCACCGTCCAGAGCAATGTGCAGCATTACAGGCCACCTCACACCACTGTCCAGAGTACTATGCAGCAACATGCCTCCTCAGACCACCGTCCAGAGCACTGTGCAGCATTACAGGCCTCCTCACACCACTGTCCAGAGTACTATGCAGCAACATGCCTCCTCAGACCACCGTCCAGAGCACTGTGCAGCATTACAGGCCTCCTCACACCACTGTCCAGAGTACTATGCAGCAACATGCCTCCTCAGACCACTGTCCAGAGCACTGTGCAGCATTTCAGGCTTCCTCAGACCACCGTCCAGAGCACTGTGCAGCATTACAGGCCTCCTCAGACCACTGTCCAGAGCACTATGCAGCAACATGCCTCCTTAGACCACTGTCCAGAGTACTATGCATCAACATGCCTCCTCAGACCACTGTCCAGAGCACTGTGCAGCATTACAGGCCTCCTTAGACCACTGTCCAGAGCACTGTGCAGCATTACAGGCCTCCTCAGACTACCGTCCAGAGCACCATGCAACATTACAGGTCTGCTCAGACCACCGTCCAGAGCACTGTGCAACATTTTAGGCCTCCTCAGACCACCGTCCAGAGCAATGTGCAGCATTACAGGCCTTCATTCCGGACAACTCATCCAGATATTCATACAAAGGTAAGTACAGTACACTTAACTTTTGTTGAGAACCGTCCTATCTATGTACATTGCAGGAATTGTTTTAACAAACTTTCTTGCAGTCAGATTGCAATGTATACATTTTGTTATTCAGTCGCTAAATCTTTAATGGGAGTGATTTCAGAATATCTCTCAGCTGCTGCTTTCCCAGGATTGAAGTTTCTCACCAAAATATATATATATATAGAGGGATGTGGTGGTCACTGAGGGGGGCGCTGTCAATAATTTTGCGCAGGGCGCCTAAAGGCCTAAAGCCGGCCCTTAGAAGGGCCATACATGTAGAATATTATAGAGAGACAACCTAGAGCTGACTGTGTGGGGTGAGAGAGAAAGTAAAATCAGAATAACTTAATTTTTTTCACCTAATTCAACCGCACAGATACATAAAACCTCCAATGACGGGCCAAGTCAAGCCAGTGCTCCACCACAGCAAACTATTTGTACTGCTCTTTTAAGTGTTTCAAAATACTAAATTGAACATCGGGCCACTGAAGCCAGGGAGAAGGCCACAGCAAAATGGATTGTGTGCACCGGATTACCGGTCAGACCAATCTGCTGCTCTATGCTGCCCGTTTGGGGAGATGCTCTGCCTGGGCCTTCCGTGGCATTTTGAAAGAAACCGAAAGACTGGCTGCTTAGTTGTGGGTGGTCCTCCTCTTCTTACACATCATCATAAAAAAAGGCATTTATATCCCATTCTACATTAATCCCCCAGGGTTGGTAAGATTGGAGTTCGTATCTCCAAGACATTACAAGGAACATCACGACCGCAACCCTGAAGGCACTAGCTTTTTGGTGATTGATAGCTACATACCCCCTTGGAGAGGAGGAGCATTGACCAGAGGGGTCTCACAACTCAAAACATATTGTATATACGAACTCCAATCTTACCAACCCTGGGGGATTAATGGAGAATGGGATATAAATGCCTTTTTGAATAAAGCCTAGTCCCCTTATGTAAGATCATATATCACGTCTGGTGGTATCAGGACATTTGAGTACTGGGTGAACCATATGAGTTTCTAGTTTTTATATATCCCAATTATGAGTTTTGACTTCAATAACCAAGTTATTAATTCTTACATTGCGATTTTTTCCTTTTCTTTTTATTTTTCTATTGATCCTATCTATCGCTTGTTTTTTTTAGGGGGTAGGTCTTTTCATATGTTGATTCCATATTTATGTACGGTTAACACTACGCATATTTAAAAAAAAAATTTGATCCCTATGTGGGGGCCAGCACCATTTTATTTGTGAATATAGGATTACTATGTAACAAATATATCACAATACATTATATGTGTTTAATCCGGGACACATATTGTTGATCACATTTGTAAGTAATTATTTTTTTATATCCTTTTCACTTTTTGTCCGACGGACTCCGGGTTCCAGACCGATCGGTGACTCTGTTGTCATTTTGACCATAGACTCACTTCCGGGTGATTTTATATTCAATCCGACGATCTTTTCACTTCCGGGTCATTTCTCATTTTCGGAGACCAAAATGAGGCTTGGTACACTCTTTTTGGTATCGTCGCCATATTTGTGGTGACTCCCAATAGAGGACTTTGTTAGCTTCCTCGGGCGCCATTTTGTTGGAGTCCTATGATGCAAGCGCTCAATTCTGTTCCCCTGCTGCAGTGTTTTCATACGATGATTACAACAACATGAATTAACATTTTTTCACGGAACTCGGTTAATTTAACTTTTGTTCATTCCAATTACGCTTCTGGACGTTCTCTGCTTGTTCAGTATAACGGAGTACGGCCCAGAGCCTATAGTTTATATTACACCCACATCAATGCTTGAGTCACTAACCAAAGTGAATTGCAAGCCATGGGCACCATCTTTACTCACCGGAGCATACAGTTCAAATTACACCCATATCGAGGCTTGAGTCACAAATCATAGTGAGGCTTGAATTGCAAGCCATGGGCGCCATCTTTACTCACCGGAAGTGGTCTGTTTATGGCTTTTTGGTGGACATGGAGCTGGCCCTCATTTGAGGTGATCATTTGCCCTATAAATACGCAGTGGCTGCAGTGGACCAGCAGCCCAGAGGATGCCTTATTAGGGACGGGCTCTGCTGATGCCACTGCGTTGCTTTGATTTTATCCAATGCTTTTCATGCCTTCTCAAATACAGCTACTGATGTCAAAACGGTCACGGATCCCTATCTGGTTTGCTCCATTTTGGAAGTCGTGGTTGCTGTACCTCCTTGGGTGTGTTACACCAAAAGCTTGGTTGACTTATCAGGCATACGCCTAGTTGGGTTCAACCTGTCTGGTAAGCCCCTTTCCTTACAGTGGTGGATTATCTACAGACAACCAGTTCACACAGATTAACAGTCACTATACTCTTCATACCCTCTGGTAACTACACTGATCTTCCCTGCAACACAAAAAGTCGCTCTACCTGCCTGCGATTTCCCACCCGACTCTTCATACCCTCTGGTAACTGCAAAGACTCCACTCTTCTCTTGAACACTGGACTACATTGCCTAACTGAACATTAATTCTGCCTTACTAAGAATTTGAAACTACTGTCTATACTTGTTTGTTTTTGAAAGTGTCACTTATTTTGTATTCTGCTGCCCTGAACAAGATCAAGCATTTCACCTTATTCTGTTGCCCCCTCTTGCACTGTGTCCAGACCAGTTGAAAAACCCCAGCCCCCCCGCAAGCCTGGTTTTATCAGCTTCTAATTGACTAATTTTGAATCTCCCCCCACCATCCCAGTATAAATGTAGTTCATTTCTTGGGACGGCTGGAGAGGGTTTAGGCTGGTCACTCCTTCCACAAAGTGTCACGCCGGCAACAAGTGTTTGGCACTTGTACACGGGCACTTTGACTAAGGCACAGCTACAAAAAAGTAAGTACAGACATTATTGTTCAACAGCAATTTTCCAGGAAGTTCCTCTAATGTTCCTCAGCCTTCCTTCTATTCCCCTCTTCCCATCCTCCAACATGATCACACTAATCTTTGTTATAACGTCCTCTCTCCTCAAACCCTCATTTCTTTATCCCCCCTCTCCAGCCCCCAACCTGTACATATCTCCCTCTCTTCTGCCCACTCAATATTACTCAGCTTAGCACCACCTGCTCTTTCTAAGCCCTCACAGTATCACCTCTTCCATTCCACCCCCAGCATCTGCCCTCCTATAAATCCCACTCCCGCCTTATCACCCTCACCCTCCTACTACTCCCAATGTCTGGGGACATCGCACAAAACCCCGGCCCTCCGACACCCAATTCCCAACACCAAAATTGGCCATCTACCTCCTCCAACAGTAGTCGTAATTTCAACCTTCTCATCCCAATTCCCCTGATTCCACAAGTCGGCCCAACTCTTTCATGCGCCCTCTGGAATGCCCACTCGGTCTTCAACAAACTAGCTTCTGTCAATGACCTTTTCTTCTCCACATCCTTTAATCTATTTGCTATAACCGAAACCTGGCTCCAGGAATTTGACACTACCTCTTTAGCTGCCCTGTCCCACAGTGGCCTTCTCTGGACTCACTCCACCAGACCCAGTGGAGGAAAAGGAGGTGGTGTTGGACTTCTCCTCTCCCCACAATGCACCTTCCAGGTTCTTCCCACACCTCCCTCTCTTTCCCCCTGCTCTTTCGAAATGCACTGCATTCATCTTTTCTCTCCAGCTTGTCTGAGGGTCATAGTCATTTATCGGCCTCCTGGACCACTGTCACGCTTTCTGGATGACTTCTCTGCTTGGCTACCCTATTTTCTCTCATCTGAAGTACCTGCCATCATCCTAGGTGACTTTAACATTCCAATCAATGTTAATACTGCTACCACTTCTAAACTACTCAACCTAGCCTCATCTTTTAACCTAACACAATGGATGCAAACCACCACTCACTCCAACGGCAACACTCTTGACCTTGTATTCTCCCATCGCTGCACTCCCTGCAATCTCTCTAACACCTCCTTTCCTCTCTCTGATCACAACCTTATCCATTTCACACTCTCCTTGTCTCCTATATCCCATGCTGCCAACCCACAAACCGCTATCCGAATAAACCTTCGCAACCTCAACCCTTCCCTTCTTCACTCTGCTACTGATGGCCTTTACGACAAAATCGCACCCCTGTCCTGCCCAGACCTAACTACTTACATCTACAACATCACGTTGTGATCCTCCCTAGACGTACTTGCTCCTCTTTCTACACGCAGAACCAGGCCCCATCTGCCACAAGCCTGGCAAACAGACGACACCAGAAGTCTCAAGAGACGCAGCCGTGCTCTTGAGCGAGGATGGCATAAATCTAAGTCCCTGCAAGACTTTACCCTCTACAAATCTGCCCTTCTCAAATACAACTCCTGCCTCCGCACTGCTAAACAAACCTACTACAACACTCTCATCAAAACCCTCTCATCCAAACCTCGTCAACTCTTTTCTACCCTTAATTCCTTACTTCACCCCCCACTGCCCCCACCCACCAACTTGCTTACCGCTCAACAGATTGCCACCCATTTTAATTGCAAAATCGACACAATTCGCAAGAAGATATCCAGCATTCAAATTCCTCCCCCACCCAACATATCAGGTCCAACACCACACTCAATACTCTCCTCCTTTTGCCCAGTTACCACAGATGAAGTTGATAAACTCCTCTCCATGGCCCACCTCACTACCTGTCCCCTGGACCCTGTCCCCTCTCAATTACTACGACCACCTTCCCATTCTAGCCTCAACTCCCTAACCCACATCTTCAACCTCTCCCTCTCCTCCGGCACCTTTCCTTCCCCGCTCAAATATGCAATGGTTACCCCCATACTCAAAAAACCCTCAGTAGACCCCACCTGTTTGAATAACTTATGATCCATCTCCCTGCTCCTGTTTGCCTCCAAGCTCATCGAACGCCTTGTTCATGACCAAATGAGTCGCTACCTCACGGACAACAACCTTCTCGACCACCTACATTCTGGCTTCCGCCTACAACGTTCTACTGAAACTGCCCTACTAAAAATCACCAATGACCTAATAACTGCCAAAACCAATGGCCACTACTCCATACTCATACTTTTAGACCTCTCTGCTGCCTTTGACACAGTTGACCACCTGCTCCTCCTCAGCAAACTACACTCCCTTGGCCTCTGTGATTCTGCATTATCCTGGTTCTCCTCCTACCTATCTCAGCGCACTTTCAGTGTCACTTACAACTCCATCTCCTCCGCTCCCCTTCCTCTCTCTGTTGGGGTACCCCAAGGCTCCGTCCTTGGGCCTCTCCTTTTCTCACTCTATACCTCTTCCCTGGGCCAGTTGATAACCTCCCATGGCTTCCAATACCACCTCTATGCCGATGACACCCAGATCTATCTCTCCACTCCTCAACTCACGCCCTTGATCTCTGGATGTCACACCACTTCCTCAAACGTAATCTTTCTAAAACTGAGCTTGTTATATTTCCTCCTTCACGGTCCCCTTCCTGTGACTTCACCATTAATATCAACAACACAACCATTGGTCCCTCCACACATGCCAGGGTGCTGGGTGTAATCCTTGACTCTGACCTCTCCTTCAACCCCCATATCCAATAACTCGCTAAATTCTGCCGCCTTAACCTCCGCAACATCTCCAGAATTCCACCCTTCCCGACTAATGACACCACAAAGCAACTTATTCACTCCTTGATTATTTCCTGCCTTGACTACTGCAAATCTCTCCTTAATGGCCGACCCTTACACAGGCTCCTCCCCCTTCAGTCTATTATGAATGCTGCTGCTAGACTAATACACCTCACTAATCGATCCGTGACTGCTGCCCCTCTCTGCCAATCCCTTCACAGGCTTCCCCTCCCCCACCGTATAAAATTCAAAATGCTAACCATAACATACAAGGCCATTCACAACATCGCCCCCATCTACATCACCAACCCCATCTGCAGATATCGCTCAAATCGCCCCCTCCGCTCCTCCTATCCTCTGGAACTCCCTGCCCTGGTATATCTGATCAGCCCCTAACCTGTCCACCTTCAGGACTTCTCCAGAGCCTCTCCCATCCTCTGGAACTCCCTGCCCCAGTATATCCGATCAGCCCCTACCCTGTCCACCTTCAGGACTTCTCCATAGCCTCTCCCATCCTCTGGAATTCCCTGCCCCAGTATATCCGATCAGTCGCTACCCTGTCCACCTTTAGGAGATCCCTGAAAACTCATTTATTCAGAGAAGCCTATCCCACACCAACCTAACAACTGTCCCCGAGCCACCCCCATCAAATCATTCCCCGCATCTATTACCTTTTGTTCCATCACCCCCTCCCTTTAGAATGTAAGCTCTATGAGCCGGGCCTTCCTGTCCCTTTTGTATTGAACTGTACTGTACTTGTGCTGTCCCCTCTATACATTGTAAAGCACTGCATAAACAGTTGGCGCTATATAAATCGTGAATAATAATAATAATAATGTCATATATGGACTTTATGCACTTTATATGCACTGACACAGTTGGTTTATACTATTTTATCATTATCATTGTGATATTTTATTGCTTATTTCATCTTCATCAGCGCTGCACTATACTATTTTATTTGTTCACTTATTCACAGATTATCTGATGTGCTGGCAGCAACCATTATTTGTATAAGACCGCGTTTTCTTCACAATTTTTTCTACACACCACCACCACCCAAGGCCCCATTTTTCTGCACCTGTTTAACATGGGCATGTCATTAAACATTTTGATCTAATATTTCAATGTAGGGATCTTGACTGTAGGATAACAGATGTAATTAACATGCCCTTCTGCCACCACTATATACCCTTACCCCAATAATTCAGACCACACCGATATTGGAGTATAAAAGGCCGTAGCAGACTATTTTATTTAAACAAATATATCTTAGAATATCAACACTATGGATATATAACATATCCAACATAAAACAGCAGAACAACAACATCTGTTAAACAACCTGTCTAATTTCTCAAGCGTTGGTCTGAGCAATAGCTTCATAATCATCAGTGTCCAATAACAAAAACTTACCCTGCGGTCCCATCAAATTTGTCACATAGGCCTCAAGCCGACAAGCTGGCTCAGAGACTACCAATGACCGCAGAGCCCCATTATCACTTCCCGGTTAACCTCCGTTAACCGGGAACCACCATCATGAGCCATATCAACGCTGGCTCCCAAAAAAACTCTTACTTTTGCCATCTTTTTTCTCTTGCCCAGACCAACGCCCGCCACAGCACACGAGAATAAAACCTTATTCTTGTGTGCCCCTCCACACCCGAAGTTCTCGCTGTATGCCATCTTGTAAACCTAAGGCCCACAAGTCTATACCCACTTCGTTCAAGTGAACCCCATCAGACCTTAAATACCTCCAGGTTTCAAACTCAAGTTCGAGGTGTCTCACCGCTAAACCACCATTACTAATAACGAACTTGCTCACTTCTCTGTTTATTTTTTTCCGTGCCCTGTTCACACCTTCTACCGACCTAGCCATCCTCCATGATGTCCGAGCCACCATGTCGGACCAGACAATCACCATCTTAGGAAAAGCTTCCTTCAACTGCCAAACGTCCAACTTTATGTCCCGTTTAATGTCTACCATGGCCCTCATGCCCAAGTCATTGCCGCCTACATGAATAACTAATACGTCCGGCGGCCTCTCTCGTTGTGCATACCGATGCACCTCAGCAACCAACCTTCCCCACAACATGCCGGGGAACCCCAACCACTTGATACATGCCTCCCGTTTGCTGAAACCCAATTGCCTACCCTCAAAACGTGCATCACCTCTCCGTGTCCCCCAGGACACGTAAGAATGGCCCATGATCCAGACCATCCTTGGCGACGAATCTGAAACAGAAGAAAAGAAAACAACCGAACAATAAAAACTCCTATATTCCAACTTCTTTACCACATCACCCACTCTACCTGGAATTGAAACAATTCCGTTTTACAAACCTACCACCAGGTGGGGCCGAACATAAGACTGAAACCTATTCGATTCCCACCGCCCAATTCACTTAACCGCATCCACATGCATACCATTTCTGGCTGCTTCCGTAGCTGCTCCTATCCTAAAAGAATGGGACGAGAAATCCTTCTCATCCAGGCCCAAACCCCGTATGCATTTTGTAAAGACTGCCACAAATTGAAATCTAGATAAAAATTCACCACTTAAATGTACCAAAAAGGGTCCCGTTCATTCTGAACGAACTCTTAAAAATTCCCGAACTGCTTCTACCGGGCATAGTTGTGATCCCTTAACTGGGTAAACTTGCACCAGTCTGCCTTTTCCCAGCTGATCAGTCTTAGATTTCCGTAACCACAACTTTAACCCCTCCGCTCCATACTGTACATCATGATAATCCAGCCCCCCTTCCACTTTCTTAGAAGGGCTGACTAATCCCCCGATCCTGAAAGCCCCAAAAAAAGCCAACAAAAATGCCACTTTAAACAACATACTTTCATAGGTAGATAAGCATACCCCCTCTAACTGTGTTATAATACCTTGCAGGATCTCAAACGTCACCGGTCTTCTAGCATCCTTGCCAACCATCGACTTCCTATAGCCCTTCATAGCCTGCCTTACCCAAAAATCCTTAGTAAAGTCCACCTGTCCTTGTAATTTAAACAGAAAAGCCAAACCCGCAACCGTCTTATTTACCACCGATGCAGACACGCCTTCCTCCATTTTTCTGGCAATGTAATAAATCAACAACAACCACACTTCTCGCCCCACCGGCTCCTCCCCTATTCCTTGTACAAACTCCATCCATTCGTTCCATACCTTAGAGTACGCTGCCCATGTAGACCCACTCACCGACTTCCTTATCCATCCCGCGATGAGGCCAATGCTATCCCCCACAGCCATTCGGGACAAGGTACTCCTTGCTGCTCCGCCTCCGGCGCCAACTCCCGAAACCTGTCCCACTGAAAGCGAGACAACGCATCAACTATCACATTTTCCACCCCTGGTAAGTGTACCGCATGAATGAAAACATTCAACTGCAGACAGCGCAATACTAAGTGTTGCAATAACCTGATCACTGGCGGGGACGATGCCGTAATCCTGTTGATAACTTGCACCACCCCCAAATTGTCCCCATGGAAACGCACCTTCCGATCCCTGAAAGATGTTCCCCACAGCTCCACTGCCAGCACTACCGGAAACAACTCCAGCAGCACCAGATTCTTCGTGAATCCTGCCTCCACCCATGCTTGGGGCCATGGTCCTGCACTCCACTGTCCCTGAAAAAATGCCCCAAAACCCGTGGAACCTGCGGCATCCGTGAATAGTTCCAGGTCAAAGTTGCTGACTGGACCAGACATCCACAGTGCCCTACCGTTAAAAGCTTCCAAAAACATATGCCACACTCTCAAATCCGCCCTGTGCGTTTCTCTTAATCGCACGAAATGTCTCGGTTATTTTATTCCACTCGTGCTAGACGCAAGCCTGCGACTAAACACCCTCCCCATCGGTAATATGCGGCATGCAAAATTCAGCTTGCCCAATACCGACTGTAGTGTCCTTAACTGCACTTTCTTTAAACCTAAAAGCCCTGCAATTTCTCTCTTCAGATCTTTCAGCTTATCGTCCGGCAGCCTGCATTCCATTGCGTCCGAATCTATGACAATGCCCAAAAACTGGATGACCGTGCACGGTCCCTCCGTCTTATCAGCAGCCAATGGAATGCCAAATCTATCTGCGATGTGCTCCAGCGTGGCTAACAGCACCGCGCAAATCCTGGAGGCCGCCGGACCCATACAAAGAAAATCGTCTAGGTAATGAATCACAGAATTCACCCCCGACACATCCCGCACAACCCATTCCAGAGCTAAACTGTTCAAATATCGCGCACGATATTGAGCAGCCCATGGGTAAGCAATTGTCCACGTAGAACTCATTGTTCCAATGACAACCCAGTAGCCTAAAACTATCCGGGTGCACCGGCAGTAGTCTGAAAGCAGATTCCACATCCGCTTTCACCATCAGGGCCCCCTTACCGTAACGACAGACCCATCCCACTGCCGCGTCGAATAAAGTATAGGTCACGGAGCACGCCCCCTGATCTATAGCATCGTTCACTGACCCCCCTTTTGGGAAAGATAGGTGATGAATTAGCCTGAATTTTCCCGGTTCCTTTTTTGGTACCACCCCCAGCGGCGAGACCACCAGATCGTCAAACGGCGCCGCTGGAAATGGGCCACCCATCCGTCCCAATGCAACCTCCTTCCTCAGCTTCTCCAGAACCACATCCGGATGTTGCATTGCTGACCGTAAATTGCGTGGAACCGGTGGAATCACCGTCAACTCGCATGGGATCTTAAAACCAACCGAAAAACCTACCTCCAACAATTGAGCTGCTGCCCTGTCCGGATACCTACCTAGAAACGGTCGCATCCTTTCCACTTTCACTGGGGTCCTCCCTTTTGTTTGCAGTCTCTCCTGTACAAGCTTTTCCCTGCTTGAAACATCTGGCCCCGGGGTGAGAGCCCCCGCACCCTGAACACTCGTGTTTATACTTACATGCGACTCCAAACCTGCATGTCCCGGTGTTGTATTGCCAACAAACCCCTTTTCTGTTTCCGACCGAATGTCCCTGGGACGAAGGTCCACCGCCCCCCCCCCTGAAAAAACTGATTGGGGGCCCTCGCCGTCGTCATCAATTTCATCCAGAGGTTGATGTCCTTGTGATCCCAACACAGAGCCGGCCTGACCGCCCTC
This sequence comes from Aquarana catesbeiana, assembly GCA_037953035.1. Classification (NCBI taxonomy): domain Eukaryota; kingdom Metazoa; phylum Chordata; class Amphibia; order Anura; family Ranidae; genus Aquarana; species Aquarana catesbeiana. The sequence goes on from JBBHAA010001942.1 coordinate 1,783,676, forward strand.
CGTTGTCGGAGCTGTTCATCATACCTCAACCATGCTGTTCCCCCATAAACTCTGTACGCCTCACCAATAGCATCTTGATAACAAAACAGTGCCGAACAATGCTCGGGTTGTTTTTCCCCTATCACACTTGCCATAATCGCAAACGCTTGCAACCAGTTAGCAAACGTTCTAGGGATCAAACAATATCTCCTCTTCTCCTCATCCTCCTTCTTAGATCCATCCGGCTTAACTCTATCAAGATTAAATTTTTCCAATGGTAGCAGTGAAAAAATTTCCACATACTCACCTCTCCACAGTTTTTCATGCACAGCTTGTTTTAAGTGCGACCCTAACGGTCCCTCATGGCAAACATAGACCTCGCATTTTGCCGCGTCAGCCAACCTTGTTATGTCCTGCCTGCCAGCTGCCTCTGCTGATTTTTCTGTCCCTTCCGCGGCCCCACTCACTGTCACCACTGGGCTGGGCAATGCAACCTCGGCCTGCACTACCGGTCCTACACTTTTTTCTGCTCCACCTGTTGCCCCTACAGCCCCTGCAACCCCCGGCGGAACCCATGCCGCCGCCGGGCCCGTGCGACCCTTTTCTGCCACTTCAAAACGCTGTACGAGCTCTTTTATGCCTGCCAAGAAACCCCTTAAGCCAGAGGCCCCCCCGTTTGTTTCATTCACTCTGCCAGCTTCACTCACACCTGCCACCCCCAGCCCCCCACTACTCGGCAGACCTGCAACAGAAATCATGACATTGGACTCACCAGGCTGCACAGGCGTAGCCTCATCAGCCGGACTTCTGTTCTCCACCGCTGCTGTCCTCCTGGAGGGGGGGGCCGCCTCTTCCTCTGACCCGGATCGCTCATCCTCCCCAATGCACTCTCCTTCTTCCTCCTCAGCCGATGAAGGCCCACCCGGCCTAGACACCAAGGTTGCCGTGGAAACCGCGGCCGCACGCCCCCGCCTCCGCGTATCCCATCTGCCTGCCGTTTTTTGCTGTACCTTGCCTGGACCGGTGTTGGGAACCACAGTCCTGCCGTCAGGTACTATCGCTGCTCTGCCCGGCCGTTCTCTCTCACTTCTTCTGCGATCCCCTGCCATGGATCCAGAAGGCCCAGGGATCTCTCCACGTGCACCGCTGCGCACATCCGACTCCCTCACTCTGGGGGCGGGGCTAACGCTTCTCTCCACTCTGGCTGTACTAGGCCGCCGCGCGCCGCTCCCGCTCCATCCCGCCGACCGCCATTCGTTCCACCCTCGGTTCTCCTCCGTCCATCCTGTTCACTTGCCACTCTCTTTGGCGGCGGGCCGCCGAGGGACCGGAGTGAGTCCCAGGCTGCAGCTGTTCGGGGGAAAACCTCTCTGGGGGCCGCGACCGCCGAGTCCTAGTGCCGCTCGTTACCCCCTTGCTAGATGCAGGCTCTGTCCCCCTCACCGCTGCCTCTAAGGTGTCCTGGAGCCAGGCTGCCCCTCTCACCCTTGCTTCTTCTCTCATCTGCTCCATCAGGCGCTCCAGGTCAGCCATGCTGCTCTTCAGGGAACTTTCTTCAGGAAAACTGTTACTCCCCCCAGGGCAGGATGAACTTATAAAGACCCTCCTAGTGCCTCCCCCTCGGTTAACTAATATACACTCCCCCTCTGTGTTAACTCCACTGCTGCCACAGTCATGTATTCCCTCCACCTATGCATCACATGCTGTGTTCCGGTCCTTTCTTTCCTGTGCCCAACAAGAGTAACTGTGAGGGCTTACATTGTTCTGGCACCACCAACACCTAAGGCCCAGTTTTCTGCAGAGTATATAGGGCAGGCCGTATAGTATGTATACTGCTGTTCAGGGTATATAGTACCTGGGGGCCCCCCCACACCATTTTTTTTTTTTTACATTTGGGTACGGGGTTCTCCTTAATATCCATACCAGACCCAAAGAGCCTGGTAATGGGCTGGGAGGGAGGAACCCATGCTGTGTTTTTCAATGATTTTTATCTATATTGCCGGGACCCGACAATACATTAATAGCCGCGAGCAAATTTAAATGACATTTTTTCCTTTAGAAATGTCATTTTGCTGTCAGACTGTTCTAAACACGGGAAACATGCGCCCCTTTACAGGCATACTATAGACACCCCCCAGCTACGAAATTTAAAGGGATATTACACTTTTATTGTTTCACTTTAAGCATTATTAAAATCACTGCTCCCGAAAAAACGTCAGTTTTAAAACTTTTTTTTGCATTAATTCATGTCCCCTGGGGCAGGACCCGGGTCCCCAAACACTTTTTATGACAATAACTTGCATATAAGCCTTTAAAATTAGCACTTTTGATTATTCATGTTCGTGTCCCATAGACTTTAACGGTGTTCGCGTGTTCTTCTGAATTTTTTGCCTGTTCGGTATGTTCTGGTGTGAACCGAACAGGGGGGTGTTCGGCTCATCCTTAACTACAATGGGACTAAAACTAAAATGCCATTTTAGTCCTAAGACTAAAACAAAATCGAAATTGGCTGCCAAAATGAACACTGAATTACTGAAAGCTTAAAGGAGAGATGAAGCGCATAGAGACACATGAGGCTAGAAGCTCACGCGAAATGTAGCAAGCAAGCCGGTAGGAGCGTTCATGCAGCCTGAACAGTAGGGGGAGAAGGAGCAGCAAGCCAATAGGCATCGGTGATTGCAAGTTTCCACACAACAATACAAAGTTCAGTAAAGTTTTTTTGTCTTTACTTTCCTGACAACGTTGTCATGAATGTTTTTACTGATGGCATGGTGAAGGTTTTGATCTGCTTTTTGATAACTAATTGCATCGTTGAATAAAATTTAGATTTTGTATATGCTGCAGTGAGTTTCTGTATGGAGCCCCGTTTTCAACTTGAGCTCCTTCTCTGAGCTCCAGTTCCATTTTTTTTGTTTACTGACTACACCTCCGCTTAATCCCTACCTGCTATATCTGCTACTGGACCCTGGCTTGCTCACCTCCTGGTGGGGCGATCCTGAGGACTGCAACCTGGTACTAACACACAGTAAAACCCAGCTCCACCATCAGGAGCTCTGGTGAACATTGTTAGTGCACAGACCCCTCACCTCGGGCAAACCCGTGTTATCCCACTAGGGTGACCAGCTTGTATACTTACAATGCTAGTTGGTGGGAACCTCTCTACTGCTATAGGCCCAGTTTTTCTGCCCCTGTTTAACAGCGACATGTAATTACAATTTTTGATAACATATTTCAATGCAGGGCCTGTTCCTGCACCCAACATGAGTATCTGTGAGCAGTAATGCCGCGTACACACAGTCGGACTTTCCGGCGGACTTGGTCCGGCACACTTTCTGACGGACTTTGTCCGCCAGGTGCGCCGGACTTTAAAACGGACGGACTTGCCCACACACGACCGGACTTTTCCGGCGGGCTAAGTCCGCCCGTCTTTCCGACGGACTTTCGCCAGAGTTACGGCGGACTTTCAGAATGAACGGACTTGCCCACACACGGACAAGTCCGTTCATTTTGAACGTGACTCATGTGCGACGGGACTAGAAAAGGAAATCAATCTTGCCGCTTTTATCGGCAAGATTGACACCTTGCGAGCCCCGTCGCGGGGCATACCAGGCCCTTAGGTCTGGTATAGATTATAAAGGGGAATCCCTTACGCCGAAAAAAACGGCGTGGGGTCCCCCCCAAAGATCCATACCAGACCCCGATCCGAGCATGCAGCCCGGCCGGTCAGGAAAGGGGGTGGGGACGAGCAAGCGCCCCCCCCCCCCCTAAACCGTATCAGGCCGCATGCCCTCAACATGGGGGGTGCTTTGGGGGAGGGGGCGCCCTGCGGGGCCCCCCTCCCGAAAGCACCTTGTCCCCATGTTGATGAGGACAAGGGCCTCTTCCCGACAACCCTGGCCGTTGGTTGTCGGGGTCTGCGGGCGGGGGGCTTATCGGAATCCGGGAGCCCCCTTTAATAAGAGGGCCCCCAGATCCCGCGCCCCCACCCTATGTGAATGAGTATGGGGTACATGGTTCACCTAGGTTCACCTAGGGAAAAAGTGTCAATAATAAAACACACTACACAGGTTTTTAAAATAATTTAATAAACAGCTCCGGGGGGTCTTCCTCCGGCTTCGGGGGTTCCTCCGGTTCCTCTTCTCCCGGCGTCCAGTTGGTTCTTCTCCGCTCTCTTCTCCCGGTGTTCCAGTTCTTCGGCCGGCTCCTCTGCTGTCTTCAGGTAGCTCTCTTGCCAGCAGAGGTCCGGACTTCTGGACTTCTGGGCTTCTTGTCTTCTTCCCTCTTCTCTTCTCCAGATGTTGACACGACGCTCTCTCCGGCTGGACTGCTTTCTGAGGGCTCTGTTGTGACTTATATAGGCGGAGACCCCGCCCCCTAATGATGTCACAGTCCCTGGGCATGCTGGGACTGTGACGTTTTAGGGGGCGTGGTCACCGGCGATGTTGACCACGCCCCCTAAAACGTCACAGTCCCAGCATGCCCAGGGACTGTGACATCATTAGGGGGCGGGGTCTCCGCCTATATAAGTCACAACAGAGCCCTCAGAAAGCAGTCCAGCCAGAGAGAGCGTTGTGTCAACATCTGGAGAAGAGAAGAGGGAAGAAGCCAAGAAGCCCAGAAGCCCAGAAGCCCGGACCTCTGCTGGCAAGAGAGCTACCTGAAGACAGCAGAGGAGCCGGCCGAAGAACTGGAACACCGGGAGAAGAGAGCAGAGAAGAACCAACCGGACGGAGAAGAGGAACCGGAGGAACCCCCGAAGCCGGAGGAAGACCCCCCCGGAGCTGTTTAATAAATTATTTTAAAAACCTGTGTAGCGTGTTTTATTATTGACGCTTTTTCCCTAAGTGAATGGGTAGGGGTACCATGTACCCCATACTCATTCACATAGGGTGGGGGGGCCGGGATCTGGGGGCCCTCTTATTAAAGGGGGCTCCCGGATTCCGATAAGCCCCCTGCCTGCAGACCCCGACAACCAACGGCCAGGGTTGTCAGGAAGAGGCCCTTGTCCTCATCAACATGGGGACAAGGTGCTTTGGGGTGGGGGGCCCCGCAGGGTGCCCCCCTCCCCCAAAGCACCCCCCCATGTTGAGGGCATGCGGCCTGGTACGGTTTAGGAGGGGGGGAGCGCTTGCTCGTCCCCACCCCCCTTTCTGACCGGCCGGGCTGCGTGCTCGGATTGGGGTCTGGTATGGATTTTAGGGGGGACCCCACGCCGTTTTTTCGGCGTAGAGGGTTCCCCTTTATAATCCATACCAGACCTAAGGGCCTGGTATGCCCCGCGCTCACCGCAATAGGAAAATTTGTTTTTCTTATTGCAGCGAGCGCGAGATGCAATACCCTGCCCTCGCGTCATATCTGGTCCGTTGGACCAGCATACACACGAGCGGACTTTCCGTCGGACCAGCACACAGACGAGCGGACTTTCCGCCCGAAACTGAGTCCATCGGATAGATTTTAAACATGTTTAAAATCTTGTTCCGGCGGACTTTGGGGAAAAAGTCAGCCGGAAAAGTCCGCTGGCGCCTACACACGGGCGGATTGTCCGGCACACTCTGGTCCGCCGGACCAAGTCCGCCGGAAAGTCCGACCGTGTGTACGCGGCATTACAGTGTGGTGGTACCACCATCGCCACCCAAAGCCCAATTTTTGATATTATATTTCAACGCAGGGCCGTTCCTGCGCCACCAAGGGTAACTGTGAGGGGTTACAGTGTTGTGGCACCACCACCACCAAAGGCCCAATTTTTCTGCAGTTTTTGCTACTGGACTCCAAGCCTGACCCCTGACCATGACACTACATCATTGAGTAAACTTCCCCAATATCACGCTGCATACTCCTTAAGGAGGTTCTAACTACTGGCACCTAACATGGAACACTGGATTCTAATTTCATGGGTTTGAATTGGTGGTAAATGTTTGGGTGTACTTACTCTTTCCACATGACTAATCTGTGTTTTCATTCATTTGTTTTATGAGAATAAATCATTTTTATGCTTCATTAGTTCGGGTATGTCACATTTATCTGTGGGCGTTTTTTGAATGAAGACCTAATGTTGGTCTTTTGAGATATGTGGAAAAAAATGAATCATTTCTATGAGGTGTACTTCCATTTTCACAACTGCAGCTCTTCCCTGTTGACTAGTCTCTGACAATATCCAAAGACACCGGTGTGCCGGCGGGTAACACGAATCTCCACCATGACTAGGATTACATGGAGCTCAGTACAGATCATTTGTATAAAGAAGAACATAGACATGAAGTACGATACGTCTCATAAAAATATCCTTCATTTCCATAAAGATGGAGGAGATCTCCGCTGTGACTTGTAAATTGCCTTCCCAGGATCGTGTCTTCTGACTGCCTGGAAAACCAAAGCCAGACTCGTATCATGTGTCCAGGTTAACCCAATGAGAAAGTTGTATAATTATATATTTTGTGAACTGCCTCACTGAAAACACGGAGACATATTTTTAAAGGACGTGCAGACATATTTGCTCATTAACATTCACCCGGTTTAGAAGCAACTTGGTCATGCATTCACCGGGCAAAAAAAAAAATATGTTGACACTTGCTCACGTGTGTTCCTTGGTGAGAAAAGAAGGTCTCTGTTCCATTTGCCCAAATTATACCTGAGCACCAATGAACATCCCAGCAGAATGTCCCCTCAGCTGAAATGGCAAATTGCTTTCCATGTCATCTTCAACTGCTTAACTGAAGGGTTTCAGTAGTCATATATTATGCCATAGCAGAAAAGGAAGAGATGGCGCAAAGATTAACCAAACATTATGGCAGCAATCAAAGTTAATTGATGATCATATGTATATATATATCTATATTAAAAATTAGTTAATAATCATGGCATTAAAAAGAAATGGGGAGGGATTTTAAAGTTCCTTGCACCAGCGGCCGCTCCCTTGGGAGTTGAAGCAAAAACTCTGGAAGCCAAGCAGAAGAAGGAGAAGGTGCGCCAAACTAAGTGCAGCATGTATAAAACAATTTATTGGAGAAATAAAAGGAGGCCAATGGCTACTCACAGATTATAAGTGGGAATCAGGCATATAGACAAGTAACGGAGAAGTCCATGTTCACTGTGGGGTCCAAGGTAACATCAAAGAAGGCGTCCCAGCGGTGTCTAGGTGAACTGCTGAGGTGGACATGCATAGCGGCCTGGATGTCTAGCTTGGCTGGGCGCCGTACGTCCTCGGAGAAGCCAGGTGGAAGTGCAGGAGGGCACTTCCACCTGGCTTCTCCAATGACGTATGGCGCACAGCCAAGCTAGACATCCAGGCCTTTCTACACTTCCAGCTCGGCAGTTCACCTAGACACCGCTGGGACACCTCCATCGATGTTACCTTGGACCGCACAGTGAACATGGACTTCTCCATTACTTGTCTATATGCCTGATTCCCAGTTATAATCTGTGAGTAGCCATTTGGCCTCCTTTTATTTCTCCAATAAATTGTTCTATACAGGGCCATTTTAAGGCAGGGCAAAAGGGGCAGCTGCCCTGGGCCCTGTTATTGTTGTGGGGCCCAAAGCAGCTGCCTCATACTTGCCAACTATCCTGGTTTAAATTCCTTCGTCCCTTGAAGTTTTAGTCCTGTGCCGTGTCCCAATATCTCAGTGTGAAGTGCTGTTACTAATGCTGCCCAGCACTGCCCTTTTGTTGTGTACAGATGACTCACCTGCAGACCCTGTGTTTACATGTAAATTACCAGCATTCATATGTAAATAGTGGCGGGATTCATATGTAAATAGCAGCAGGCGGCATTGATATGTATATCTTGCCCCCCTGAGGTCATATCCATAGTAATCTCTAACAACCAATCAACAAGCAGAAAACATGTGCTGTAACCTCTAGCAACTAATAAGAGAGCCGTAATGTGTGCTGTAACCTCTAGCAACCAGCCAGTGAGCCGTAATGATACACTGTAACCTCTGGCAACCAGCCAGTGAGCGGTAATGATACACTGTAACCTCTGGCAACCAGCCAGTGAGCGGTAATGATACACTGTAACCTCTGGCAACCAGTCAGTGAGCGGTAATGATACACTGTAACCTCTGGCAACCAGTCAGTGAGCGGTAATGATACACTGTAACCTCTGGCAACCAAACGCAATAGCTGCCTGATCTGATTCAGTAAACCGATTTTGAGTCTAGCTGCTATTTATTGTATGTCTCAGAGCAGGTGGAGAGCGAAACTGCATGGGGGGGGGCCCCAAGAAAAGTTTTGCCCAGGGTCCAATCAACATTAAAGATGGCTCTGGTTCTATACATGCTGCGCTTAGTTTGGCACACCTTGTCCTTCTTCTGCATATATTCTGCCATAGCAAGCAGTCATGTACCTGGTTATAGAGCCTGACGTGAAGAGGAAGGCCTCTCTTACTGCTGAAGTGAGAGAGTGACTGTGAGAGCACGGGGAGGTGTGAGTGCCTGTAGTAAGTTGCCATAAGTCCAGCAAGCCGATGCTCCACCAGAAATGAGCCAGAAGACAGAGCAGAAGCAGATGGGAGCATGCTGGTCAGGTGGCACTGTGGTAGACTGGAGGAGCAGGATCCAGGGTTAGGCATGCTGGGTCGGTAGTAGACAGTCAGACCAGGTAGAAGAATAGTCAGGAAACAGGCCGAGGTAAGCAAGGGTGAAACAGATCAGGCAAAGACAGGAGGAAACAGCAGATTCCAGGGACGAGCCAAGGTCAGGGCAGGTAGTGTTCAAGCGTGGTCAGAGGCAAGCCGGGTCAGAAACAGAAGTCAGGTACAGGCAACTGAGTACATGGAGCGCTGTAGATCAAACAGCAATGAACCAGTGCAGCAGCCCTGCTTAAATACCCTGTTTGGCACCAGCATGGTGACAGGTCCATGCCCCAAGCATGGGCATGCACATGTGTGCGCGCCCACATCTGCTTGGACACTTGCTGGCCTGTGCCTGTGCACACTTATGTGCCTGGCAACACTGTTTGCTTTATGGGCAACCCTTCCCTGACACAAGCCCTTCTTACATTCTCTAAAATTAATCCAATATCATCTCTAGGTGCCCTAAAAAAAAAAAGTGGTAGTCTTAATCTCCTGAAACACTTTAGAGCTGAACTTTTTATGTGTATGGCTCTTAACCTCAATGCGCACACCACAAAACTTCTGAGGAACCTGCACTCCACCCAGTACCTCCAGTAGTTGAGCAGACCAGTACCCCAACAAGGCCACATCAACCATTCATTCCTTGGTCTCCTCTCCTCCCAGTGAACAGACATTGTAGAAGGTGAGAGGCTGCAGCATGTATGTACTTACCATGAAAAAAAAAATATACAGTGCCTTGCAAAAGTATTCACCCCCCTTTTCATTTTTCATGTTTTGTTGCCTCACAACCTGGAATTAACATGGATTGTTTGAGGATTTGCATCATTTAATTTACAGAACATGCCCACAACTTTGAAGATGTTTTTTTTTTTTTTATTGTGAAGCAAACAACAAATGGGACAAAATAACAGAAAAAGTCAATGTGTATAACTATTCACCCCCCTAAAGTCAATACTTTGTAGAGACACCTTTTGCGGCTATCACAACTCCAAGTCACTTTGGATAAGTCTCTATGAGTCTTGCCACATCTTACCACTGGGATTTTTGCCCATTCCTCTTTGCAAAACTGCTCCAGATCCTTCAGGTTGGATGGTTTGCGCTTGTGAACAGCAATCTTTAAGTCTGACCACAGATTTTCTATTGGATTGAGGTCTGGGCTTTGACTAGGCCATTCCAACACATTTCCATGTTTCCCCTAAACCACTCAAGTGTTGCTTTAGCAGTGTGTTTGGGGTCATTGTCCTGCTGGAAGGTGAACCTCCATCCTAGCCTCAAATTACACACAGAGTGCTACAGGTTTTGCTCAAGAAGATCCCTGTATTTATCACCATCCATCTTTCCCTCAACTCTGACCAGTTTCCCAGTCCCGACTGCTGAAAAACATCCCCACAGCATGATGCTGCCACCACCATGTTTCACAGTGGGGATGGTGTTCTTTGGGTGATGTGATGTGTTGGGTTTGCGCCAGACATAGCGTTTTCTTTGATGGCCAAAAAGTCCAATTTTATTCGCATCAGACCAGAGCACCTTCCTCCATACATTTTGGGATTCTCCCACATGCCTTTTCACAAACTCAAAACGTGCCATTTTGTTTTTTGCTGAAAGTAATGTCTTTCTTCTGGCCACTCTGCCATAAAGCCCAACTCTATGGAGCGTACGGCTTATTGTGGTCCTATGTACAGATACTCCAGTCTCTGCTGTGGAACTCTGCAGCTCCTCCAGGGTTACCTTAGGTCTTTGTGCTCCTCTCTGATTAATGCCCTCCTTGCCCGGCCCGTAAGTTTTGGTGTGCGGCCGTCTCTTGGCAGGTTTGCTGTTGTGCCATGTTCTTTCCATTTGGTTATGATAGATGTGATGGCGCTCCTAGGGATCATCAAAGATTTGGATATTTTTTTATAACCTAACCCTGACTTGTACTTCTCAGCAACATTGTCCCTTACTTGTTTGGAGAGTTCCTTGGTCTTCATGGCAGTGTTTGGTTAGTGGTGCCTCTTTCTTAGGTGTTGCAGCCTCTGGGGCCTTTCACAAAGGTGTGTCTATGTAATGACAGATCATGTGACACTTAGATTGCACACAGGTGGACATCATTTCACTAATTATGTGACTTCTGAAGGTGATTGGTGGCACCAGAGCTTTTTATGGGCTTCATAACAAAGGGGGTGAATACATACGCACATGGCAATTATCAGTTTTTTATTTCTGAAGAATAGTTTTATGTATATATTTTTCTAGTTTTACTTCACCAACTTAGACTATTGTGTTCTGATCCATCACATATAATTCAGATAAAAAAAACATTGAACTAAAGGCTGTAATGTAACAAAATAGGTAAAAAGCCAAGGGGGGTGAATACTTTTTCAAGGCACTGTATCTTATGACAGGTCCACTTTATAAAGTTTCATTAATGATAGGCATCAGGAATGTCAAAAGGGTTTTGTGTTAAAAATAGAAAAAAAAAAAATCAGGAAACGTTCTTCAGCCTTGTCAGCTCGGCACACCCAGATGAACATGCTCTGGTATCATGTGGCTGTATGGTGTAGATCGGAGAGGCAATTATTTGCATTGGTTAAACTTCAATAAGCTCACCGGGACATTGTGCATTTAATTATTTTCTGGTGAGAGGGAGGAGAGCAGCAGAACTGAAAATGATGCTGCTAGCTATAGTCTGCATGTCCATTTATGTCTTAGAAGGCCTTCTGTCCTTCTACCTCAACTTTTTTATTTTAGTCTTCCACTTGAAAAGCCTCAGAGAGGGGATAAAGCTGAACCCTTCCAGCCTCATCCAGCTGATCATGGGAGCCATTAACATTAGCTTGCGAGGAATCATGCTCGGGACTTCCATTGTTACATTATTCCTTATTTTTCAAGTTGCGAAGTTGTATCATGCAATGATGGTCATCATCCCTTTCCACTTAAAGTTCAGCTATTGGCTCATTGCCTGGCTCTGCGCCTATTATTGTACCACTATCACCAACATCAAACACCGACTCTTTATCTGGATGAAGAGGATCCTCATGTCCTTCTTGCCTCACCTGCTTTTCCTCTCTGCGGTTGTGTCTTTTATCCTGCCTGTCCAGTCAGTCTGGTACCTTAACGTCCAAATCTCTGATGATAACTCCACCCTAAGTAACATATTCCCCAGGTTTGAAGTCTTCATTTCTGACTTCACTGTAATAGCGATCAGCTGTCTCTGTTCCTGCCTGCCCTTCCTGGTGACCCTCGGCTCCCTCGTGGTGACCATGTCCTCCCTCTTCATACATATCTGGAAGGTGAAGAAGAATGACTCGGGATTTGCTCCTCCGAACCTCCAGGCTCATGTCAGCGCTGTGAGAACCATGATATTGTTTCTTGTCCTCTCTGTCATTGTCAATGTCGCTGAGATAGTTAAACTCATGGGATTGTCTTTCTTCAATTTCTCGAACGGGACTGTACAGTTCCTTATCTGGTTATTGGCTGCTACCTTTCCATTGGCAGAAGCCGCCATTATTATCCAGTCCAGCCGCAAGTTGAAGAAGAGGTTTTTACAAATGTTCTGTGCTGGAAAATTCATGGGAGGCCAGAACTAGGACCTACTGTTTGTCAGCCAATGAGTACCATACTTGAACCTTCTGGATTTGTGGATACATATGGGTCTATATACTTTAGAAACTTGGTCATGTACTATATAAACTTAATATATGTACTTAGGTTGGTCTACATACTGCATGAACTCAAACTATACATTATATAGACATATATGATGTCCTTAATATCATAAAAACATTAGACTTCTATGTTGCCATTTGGGGCATTTTCAAACCTTTTACCCGTTTCTCTGATGTTCTGACACGCTCACCACTCAGTGTGTAATAGTTTACTTAAAAAAATTGATATCAGTGCAACTGGGGGGAGGGACTAAATGTGGCACTCCAGAGACCAAGTTTAAAGAACCGTGTATTGAGGCCGACATCAAAAGAGGAAGAGGAATGCACAAGGTCCTTATCATTTGACCAGTAGGACTCCTAAGGCTAATCAATGCCCCCACACCTGGCCAGTACGGCTTGGGAAAGGTGAAGGATTGGATGCACATCCAGGAATACCAAGGCTTGTGCTACTGCCCAAACCTAGCCAAAATGACAGCATGCCTCCGGTGGAGGTTGGAGGGATGATGTGGACTTCTTGTGTGGTCAACGGATCAAGAACTCAACACTTGGCACAGGAATTCAGTTTTATGACCTTTGGTTCAAGATGTCTTCAATGACCGTGATTACCCACTTCAAGTCTCAAGTCTGGATAAAAAGGGCCCTGGCATGAGAGGTTCAACGAGAACGTATGTATGTGTGTTGGACTAGAGAAGACCCCTATCACCTCTTTCTCTTTTCTCCTTTCCTTATTTGTAACTGTAATGTACTTACTTCCCTCTTTGTAAATAAACCCAAACCCTATTTTAAGACCTAGTCGTCCTTCATTAGAATCAAGACATTTTACAACTGTCTCCATCCTGGCACGCTCCAACCTTCTGATCCCACCAGCGCAAACATTTCCCCTGAACACTCCCCTCCTCTCACCAGCCTTCTCCAGCGTTTGTCACTCCCACTACCCATCACTGTGACCTGCCCCCCGCACTCAGCCTGGGGACGTGACAGCAGAGATCCCCCCCAGAAATGCCTCTGTATTTCCCCTACCTTCCACTTCCACCGACCTAAGCTGCACACAGATAATGGAGACTTCCCTTCCTCCTGAGCCACCCTGAGTGGATGGGAGTGTTCAGGACATGAGTTTGTGCTGGTGATAGACCCTCTGCACCCTTTCACGAATTAGAACCCAACCCCCCCCCCCCAGCACTATTACCCAGGCTCCCTCTCCTGCAATAAATTTATACAACTAACATATGAATGTATTCAGAATAAATGAATTGTGTGCACCGGACATAACTAGAAATAGGCTGAACACCCCCCGGTTCAGTTCACACCAGAACTCCCCAACAGAGAAAAAGTTCTAACCCAAGCCGCAAACCCTATTAAAGTCTGTGGCACCCCCTTATATTTAAGTAATTGGCCATAAAAAGGGCATGGGGGTCTGGGTACTGCCCTGGGGGACATATATCAATGCAGAAAAATGTTTTTTTGTAAAAAAGATTGCTTTTATAGGAGCAATGAGTAACATTGTTTATAAACATTGATCGGATGGGAGATAGAGAGATACAAAGTAACATTGTTTATAAACATTGATCAGACAGGAGATAGAGAGATACAAAGTAACATTGTTTATAAACATTGATCATACAGGAGATAGAGAGATACAAAGTAACATTGTTTATAAACATTGATCGGACAGGAGACAGAGAGATACAAAGTAACATTGTTTATAAACATTGATCGGACAGGAGACAGAGAGATACAAAGTAACATTGTTTATAAACATTGATCAGACAGGAGATAGAGAGATACAAAGTAACATTGTTTATAAACATTGATCAGACAGGAGATAGAGTTACCACAGTTGTTTTCCATTGAGAACTACAAGTCAGGACATGTAGTTTATTCATACACAGATTTCTGTTAATGATGCAGCTGTGTGGGTGTCAAAGGGGGATTTGAGGGGGATTTGTACTGTCCTGGCCTCAGGAAAAGAGATGGACCCTCAGAACATCAGGATTGATACATTTCCTATATACTGTATACACCGTGGTTTGTGGACTTTAGAACCACACAGACTAAATAATATTCACTGTTTTGAATTTGTTGTTAGTTTTTTTTTTTATCATGAAGAAAGATTATTGGCAAAGTTTTATAACAGAAACTAAGACATTTTTCAGAAACGTTGGTCTTTTTGTCTTTATATCACAAAAAATAAAAACCCAGTGGTGATAAAATACCACTAAAATAAAGTTCTTTCTTTCCTAAAAAAAAAAAATTCTAGAAAATGTATTTGGGTAAAGTGTTGCAAGATTGTGTAGTTGTCTAGCAAAGTGTGACAGCCTTCACAGAACAGCTGTATTTATACTGAGATGAAATGACACACAGGTGGACTCTATTTACTAATTAGGAGACTTCTGAAGGCAATTGGTTCCACTAGATTCTAGTTAGGGGTATCAGAATAAAGGGGGCTGAATACAAATGCCCCCCCCCCCACACTTTTCACATATTTATTTGTATCATTTATCATTTTCCTTCCACTTCACAATTATGTGACACTTTGTGTTGGTCTATCACATAAAATCCCAATAAAACACGTTTTTGGCTGTAAGATGACAAAATGTGGGGAATTTCAAGCGGTATGAATACTTTTTCAAGGCACTGTAGATATTGTATACAAGTTGTTTAATTCATTTGGAGGGTAGATTTCCACCATTGTTAATTGCTTAAGAAGTCACCTTTTTTAATTGATCTGCAGACCAACTTTTCCAAACTAGTTTGTCTGTGATATTGGGCAACCTTAAGATGACTCTTTATTATTTCGGCCTATCTGCAACTTAGACTGTTCAGAATTAAACTCAGAAATCCTATGTCTTAGTTTCAATTCACAGATGCTCTGACAGCCTGTACACTTACCATTAAACACATATCTGAAGTCAGGTTTGATTTTAGGATGTATAATTATAATTTCCAGCTGGATCAAGACATCCATCACAGCAGATATGGAAATGGGTTGGAGTATCATATCTCCTGACGACATGTAACTGAGAGCATGGAACCATTTGCATTGTCCAAGCTCCTGCAGCAGCCAGCCCATCTGTCCTCCTGTCCTGGGTAAACTCTGTCTAAACCTTCTACTGACAGCCGGAGAGCTGCACTCCATACAATGATGATGGTGCTAAATATTGTCCTTTTGTCCGTTAATGTTCTGGAAAGCCTTCTCTCCTTCTTCCTCAACTCCTGTATTGTGTTAATTCACATAAAAAGCCTCAGACATGGGATGAAGAAGATGAGCCCTTCCGATCTTATCCAGCTGGTCATGGGAGTCACCAACATCACCATGCGAGGGACCATGCTAGTGAACACTACTGAGTTATGGCATCCAATTTATTACCAAAAGAACATCTTCCATACGATGGTCATCCTTATCCCATTCCACTTGTACTTTAATTATTGGCTCATTGCCTGGCTCAGTACCCATTATTGGACTAATATCACCAACTTAAAACACCAGATCTTTGTCTGGATAAAGAGAAGCTTCTCATCTTTCATACCTCACTTCCTTTTATTGTCAGCCATTGTGTCTCTTTCTATCACACTTCCATCCATCTGGTGTCTTGATGCTGGGGTCTCCGGTCAGAATTCCACTTCTTCTGGAATCTCCTTAACTGGCTTCTATTTTATACCCTTGGCCTGTGCCACCATCTGCTTGTCCTTTTCCCTCATTCTAGTCTCCTTAATCATCACCACATCCTCTTTATTAACCCATGTCCAGAATATGAAGAAGAATGGCTCAGGGCTCAGTGGTTCCAGGGTTCAGGCTCATGTCAGTGCCGTGAGGACAATGATATTATTGCTTCTCCTTTCCGCCATCATCAGCACGGCAGACTTACTCATATTCATGCCCCAGCCACACTTCCCTGCATTTATATATCCTATTGCCTGGTTGATATTGGCTTTCTTTCCATCACTGGAAGCCTCCATCATTATCCAGTCCAGCCCAAAGCTCAGGAAGATGTTTTTGCAGAGGTTCTGTTCTGGGACATTAGTGAGGAACGAGGACCTCCAGAAGGAATGACTGGACCTTAGGATGAAGGGGACTCCTGGCTGGTGGAAGCATGGCATGAGATGACGAGGAGTCAGCTAACCATGTCCTCTGAATGTGCAGTGCTTCCCTTGTTGGGGCAAATATGGATTCCACAGGTTCTTTATCAAATCAGTGCAAGGCAGCCAGGCACACGGAAACCCTCCATCCACTCTGGCTCAGTAAACAGTCTAGGGGGTTTGTATTTTTGGAGATTTATTTGCTAGTAGAACCTTGGGAGGGATTGTGGGGTGATGCGGGATACTCCAAAATGAAATGTATTTTTAGTAGAGGACATTTCTCACTTAGAAACGGTAGCACCAATGTAGGTAGACTGAGGCAATCTATCCGGTTCACATGACAACAAGTAACCAAGGCGCTGGGTCATAAATGAGCAAAATAAGAAAAGAATCTGACTAGGAAGACTATCAATGGGTGTGCCACATCCCGGTAAGTTATAAAGGAAAGGGAGAAATACCCCTAGGGTGGGACTTTTAGGGCACTACCGTAGTAAGAATTTTTTTTTTTATAAATATAGAAAATTTTATTCCAAAAGAAAATACATATCAAGAAAAATTGTTACATGTGATAATTGTGCATAAATATACAATAAATGTAGATACAGATAAAAAACGTCAATGAGAAATGAGTATGTCTCCCTGAACCAGACGCGTTTCGGAAAATCCTTTCCTTCATCAGGGTTCTTACAGAGAGCTTTACATCTGAAGAGTTACAAAATACAAAATAATTAGTAATCAATATCACTACCACCAGATTATACCTTAAACATTTCCACAGATGTAATTCACTTACATTTGATTAATTGACATAGACATGAGATTGTCCCAATCACTACCTGTATAGTTTGCCATGACAAAGACCAGCAATCCTACTAAAAAAAAAAAATTGTCAATGAATCAAATGTAAGTGAATTACATCTGTGGAAATGTTTAAGGTATAATCTGGTGGCAGTGATATTGATTACTAATTATTTTGTATTCTGTAACTCTTCAGATGTAAATCTCTCTGTAAGAACCCTGATGAAGGAAAGGATTTTCCGAAACGCGTCTGTTTCAGGGAGACATACTCATTTCTCATTGACGTTTTTTATCTGTATCCACATTTATGTATATTTATGCAAAAATTATCACATGTAACAATTTTTCTTGATACAATGAAACCTCGGATTGCGAGTAATGCAGTTAACGAGCGTTTCGCAATACGAGCACTGTATTTTTAAAGATCGTAACTCGGTTTGCGAGTGTTGTCTCGCAAAACGAGCACGATTCAGGCCAAAAGCGGTGTGCAGTACCGCTTTTGGCCTGAGGTGGGGGGCGCCGGAGCCGAGCAGAGCCGACCGTCGATGATCGCAGAGGATCGGCGCCGTTCGGAAATGCACAGGAAAGGCCCGAGGACAGCACGCCTGACCTCGGCAAATCTCGGGTAGGAAGTCTTTCCGAGGTTTGCTGAGGTCAGCCGAAGTGTGCTCGGGTCTTTTCGGCTGTTTCTGAGGCTCTCCGGCGCCCGCCCCGCCTCTGGCCGCATGCGGTATTGCATCCCATTGAAGTCAAAGCGAAACAAATTATTTTCATTTCCATTGACTTCAATGGGAAAACTCGCTTTGATATGCAAGTACTTTGGATTACGAGCATTCTCCTGGAACGGATTATGCTCGTAATCCGAGGTTCCACTGTATGTATTTTCTTTTTGGAATTAAATTTTCTATATTTATAAAAACGTTTTTCTTACTACGGTAGTGCCCTAAAAGTACCACCCTAGGGGTATTTCTCCCTTTTCTCCATAAATGACCAAAGTTCATTAAAGGTAGCACTTGCTGAACTTATACTGAGGTCTATAAACCCTCCTGAAGAGGTGAGGTGGAGATCACAGGGAGCAGCAGAACCATTGAGCTGGACAGTGGTGAGCCGGACCATGATATGAACTGCAAGCGGACCGCCTTAGTAATATGACCAAACCAAAGTGACTCCATCTTGATGAGTATAAGTTCATATAACTTTAACTTAGGTTTTAGACTTTGGGTTTTAGCTTGTTCTGTCATTTCAGCTTGTAACTGCAACACACAAGAAAACAGCTTGCATGAGAATTTATACTCTATATATATATAAATTGTGGTTTGGCCCGTCTCTTCCTGTTCCTTTTTCTATGGGTCATGGAGGCATGACTTATGACTCATAACCAGATGGCCTGTTCACTTTTGTAACCTTATACTAAATGTGTTTTGGGGTTCATAGACCCGTATAAACATATATATTGCTGTCTTTTCTAATCATATATAGGTTATATCAACATATTCCTTTACTAACCACTCCCCCCTCCCCTATTTTGATTGGTAAGTTGAACCAAATATAAGCTGTATACACGCCCAATAAAAGGCAGACACTGTTTTGAACTCACTCCTTGTTTCTCGTGTTCATTGAGTTGTCTCACGGTACCGGGGGTGTCTTCGGTGGTCTGCAATATTAACCCTTGGATGGTCTGCCACCAGGGGCGGACTGACAACTCATGGGGCCCCCCGGGCAATAGGGGATCATGGGGCCCTCTTTGTCCCTACCCACACACAAGCCACACCCTCACAAAGCCCCACTTATATATTGCACTGCTACATTACATGCATTGGTCACAGAATTTCTCTACTGTACGTTCAAAATAAATGTTTAAAGCGTTAAGAAAATAAAGAAAAATAAACTCACATTAACCACGTACATTTACTGCGGGGCTGCGTCTCCTGTGAGCAGAATCACGTACAGGTACTTGATTCTGCACTTGCGGGTCTGCGTGCTGTTTGACCCGCTGCCGCTGTGATTGGACACACTGAGAGCTACATTAGGGTCCCCATAGAGTTCCCCCTTACATCAGGGTCCCCAGAGAGCCCCCCCTTACATCAGGGTCCCCAGAGAGCCCCCTACCCCCCTTACATCAGGGTCCCTGGAGAGCCCCCCTTACATCAGGGTCCCCAGAGAGCCCCCCTTACACCAGGATCCCCAGAGAGCCCCCCCATACATCAGGGTTCCCAGAGAGCCCCCCCATACATCAGGGTCCCCATAGAGCCCCCCCATACATCAGGGTCCCCAGAGAGCCCCCCCCATACATCAGGGTCCCAGAGAGCCCCCCATAGATCTGGGTCCCCATAGAGCCCCCCCATACATCAGGGTCTCCAGAGAGCCCCCCCATACATCAGGGTCCCCAGAGAGCCCCGCCTTACATCAAGGTCTCCAGAGAGCCCCCCATACATCAGGGTCAACTCCCCAGAGAGCCCCCCCATACATCAGGGTCCCCAGAGAGCCCCCCATACATCAGGGTCCCCAGAGAGCCCCCCATACATCAGGGTCCCAGAGAGCCCCCCCATAGATCTGGGTCCCCATAGAGCCCCCCATAAATCAGGGTCCCCAGAGAGCCCCCCCCATACATCACGGTCCCCAGAGAGCCCCCCCCATACATCAGGGTCCCCAGAGAGCCCCCCATACATCAGGGTCCCAGAGAGCCCCCCCATAGATCTGGGTCCCCATAGAGCCCCCCATAAATCAGGGTCCCCAGAGAGCCCCCCCATACATCAGGGTCCCCAGAGAGCCCCTCATACATCAGGGTCCCGGAGAGCCCCCCATAGATCTGGGTCCCCATAGAGCCCCCCCATACATCAGGGTCCCCAGGCAGCCCCCCCATACATCAGGGTCCCCAGAGAGCCTCCCCCTCA
Source organism: Aquarana catesbeiana (assembly GCA_037953035.1). Classification (NCBI taxonomy): domain Eukaryota; kingdom Metazoa; phylum Chordata; class Amphibia; order Anura; family Ranidae; genus Aquarana; species Aquarana catesbeiana. Next base: position 1,803,640 of record JBBHAA010001942.1, read on the forward strand.
TACATCAGGGTTCCCAGACTTAAACCTCCCCCCCAGTGGTTCCCCTGTACCTGGCTGTGCACCTCCAACCCCCAGCACAGGGGGAGGTGGGAGGTGGCGATCGGCAGCTCTATGGTGCCTGTGGATCTCCCTGGGGCTTGTAGTTCTCCTCCTGATTCTGTACAGTGGAGAGGGGAGGGGCCTCTGACCCAGCAGTCGGCAACAGTTTACAAGCAGAGCAGCTCACTTGTACACTGAAGAGTGAAACTTGTAGCTTCCCGGGTCAGAGGCCCCTCCCCTCTCCACTCTATACACTCTGGAGGAGAAATACAAGCCCCAGGGAGATGCCGCGAGCACCATAGAGCTGCCAATTGTCGCCTCCCACTCCCCCCACTGCACCCCAAACTGAAAGCCAGAGGTGCAGGGGGGAGATGCTGTGTCTTGGACCCCCCCCCACAGTGTCAGAACGGCTCCGCCGCAGCACTGCGAGCAGTATACCCCTAGATCCGACGAGCATCACTTAGGAGCTTCTCACGGGCCCCCTACTGGCCGCGGGCCCTCGGTTGGCGTCTGAATGCCCGAATGGTCAGTCCGCCCCTGTCTGTCATGCAGATGTAAAGTGGTGTCTTCACCGCGGAGTGGGACCCAAGCCCCAACAGTGGAGGACCGTATACACCAGCAAGATGGTACCAAGAGGCAGCAAAGAACAGCATGGGACTCGCCGGGCAGCAATACAATGACAGGAAACCAGCCAGACCCGGGAGACGGATCATCAGACCACCAGAGGACTGACCTCAAACCTCATGTGCGGTACGTCCTCAGACTCCTGCTTTACCCATTCCATAAATTTAATGACAGTTGTGTGTCTCCTGCCACCTCTTAACGGCTACTTCAAGAGTTGCCCACAGTATATGGATATTGAACCCCAGCCGTCTATTATGAGCCCTTGAGACATCACTTCCCATGGATTGGCCAGGCTCTACTAAATATTCAGGCCGGGTATTTGATTCCTCCCACCCTAAATTCCAGAAGCTTCTTCTAGAGGTAGGCAGATGCCATCAAACCCCCAACCTGTAGACCCTGAACAGACCAAACTAAACAATCTCTGCAATCGATGATTTTCAGTATTATTATTGTTATTTATTATTATTAATGCGTTACGTTCCATTCGTTAAGATACAGCAGTCGTTATTTCAGATAATTCATAACTTCGGATAAATTCGTATTCGTTACGTTCGCTAACAGCCAAATTTGAAAAGAAATTCCAATTCCTATCATTTAATAGTTATTATTAGTTAGTTATTACTTCAGATTTTCGAAGTTTCGAGTTTTCGGATTTTCGAATTTCAGAATTTATGAATTTACAAATTTCGTTAAATGGGTTTTCGTTAATGTGGATATTTCCAAATTAATGAATTTTGACAAATTCGTTAAGAAAGGGATTGGAAATGAAAGGAATTGCACATGTCTAGAGTTGGATGGGGCTTGGTCAGTAGGGATGAGTTGAACTGCCCTGGGTTCCATTCAAGTGAGGTTTCCCAATCTTCAAGGAAGTTCACACGGCATACTCATCGGTCACACAGCCTACTCACCGGACACACCACCTACTCACCGGAAACACTGCCTACTCACCGGTCACACCGCCTACTCACCGGTCACACCGCCTACTCACCGGTCACACCGCCTACTCACCGGTCACACCGCCTACACACTGGACACACAGCCTACTCACCGGACACACAGCTTACTCACCGGAAACACTGCCTACTCACCGGTCACACCGCCTACACACTGGACACACAGCCTACTCACCGGTCACACAGCTTACTCACCGGAAACACTGCCTACTCACCGGTCACACCGCCTATTCACCGGTCACACCGCCTACTCACCGGTCACACCGCCTACACACTGGACACACAGCCTACTCACCGGACACACCGCCTACTCACCGGTCACACAGCCTACTCACCGGTCACACCGCCTACTCACCGGTCACACCGCCTACTCACCGGACACACCGCCTACTCACCGGTCACACAGCCTACTCACCGGTCACACCGCCTACTCACCGGTCACACCGCCTACACACTGGACACACAGCCTACTCACCGGACACACCGCCTACTCACGGGACACACATCCTACTCACCGGTAACACCGCCTACTCACCGGACACACCGCCTACTCACCGAACACACCGCCTACTCACCGGACACACCGCCTACTCACCGGTCACACCGCCTACTCACCGGTCACACCGCCTACACATTGGACACACAGCCTACTCACCGGACACACCGCCTACACACTGGACACACCGCCTACACACTGGACACAAAGCCTACTCACCTTGCTGGACACAACGCCTACTCACCGGTCACACAGCCTACTCACCGGACACACCGCCTACTCACCGGTCACACAGCCTACTCACCGTCCACACTGCCTACTCACCGGTCACACAGCCTTCTCACCGGACACACAGCCTACTCACCGGTCACACAGCCTACTCACCGTCCACACTGCCTACTCACCGGTCACACAGCCTCCTCACCAGACACACAGCCTACTCACCGGACACACATCCTACTCAACGGACACACAGCCTACTCACCGGACACACCGCCTACTCACTGGACACACATCCTACTCACCGGTCACACAGCCTACTCACCGGACACACAGCCTACTCAACGGACACACCGCCTACTCACCGGTCACACAGCCTACTCACCGGACACACATCCTACTCACCGGACACACCGCCTACTCACTGGACACACATCCTACTCACCGGTAACACCGCCTACTCACCGGACACACCGCCTACTCACCGAACACACCGCCTACTCACCGGACACACCGCCTACTCACCGGACACACAGCCTACTCACCGGTCACACAGCCTACTCACCGGTCACACAGCCTACTCACCGGTCACACAGCCTACTCACCAGACACACCGCCTACTCACCGGACACACAGCCTACTCACCGGACACACAGCCTACTCACCGGTCACACCGCTTACTCACCGGTCACACAGCCTACTCACCAGACACACCGCCTACTCACCGGACACACCGCCTACTCACCAGACACACAGCCTACTCACCGTTCACACCGCCTACTCACCGGACACACCGCCTACTCACCAGACACACAGCCTACTCACCGTTCACACCGCCTACTCACCGTTCACACAGCCTACTCACCGGTCACACAGCCTACTCACCGGACACACAGCCTACTCACCGGTTACACAGCCTACTCACCGGTCACACCGCCTACTCACCGGTCACACTGCCTACTCACCGGACACACAGCCTACTCACCGGACACACAGCCTACTCACCGGACACACAGCCTACTCACCGGTCACACAGCATACTCACCGGACACACAGCCTACTCACCGGACACACAGCCTACTCACCGGACACACCGCCTACTCACCGGACACACAGCCTACTCACCGGTCACACAGCCTACTCACCGGACACACCGCCTACTCACCGGACACACAGCCTACTCACCGGTCACACAGCCTACTCACCGGGCACACAGCCTCCTCACCGGTCACACCGCCTACTCACCGGTCACACAGCCTACTCACCGGCCACACTGCCTACTCACCGGTCACGCAGCCTCCTCACCGGTCACACAGCCTACTCATCGGACACAACGCCTACTCACCGGTCACACAGCCTACTCACCGGTCACACAGCCTACTCACCGGGCACACAGCCTCCTCACCGGTCACACCGCCTACTCACCGGTCACACAGCCTCCTCACCGGTCACACAGCCTACTCATCGGACACAACACCTACTCACCGGACACACAGCCTACTCACCAGTCACACAGCCTACTCACCGGTCACACATCCTACTCACCGGCACACCGCCTACTCACCGGTCACACCGCCTACTCACCGGTCACACAGCCTACTCACTGGACACACCGCCTACTCAAAGATCACACAGCCTACTCACCGGACACACAGCCTACTCACTGGTCACACAGCCTACTCACCGGACACACTGCCTACTCACCGGTCACACAGCCTACTCACCGAACACAGCGCCTACTCACCGGTCACACAGCCTACTCACCGGTCACACAGCCTACTCACCGGACACACCGCCTACTCACCAATCACACAGCCTACTCACTGGACACACAGCCTACTCACCGGTCACACAGCCTACTCACCGGTCACACAGCCTACTCACCGGTCACACAACCTACTTACTGGACACACCGCCTACTCAAAGATCACACAGCCTACTCACCGGACACACCGCCTACTCCCCGGTCACACAGCCTACTCACCAGACACACCGCCTACTCACCGGACACACCGCCTACTCACCGGTCACACAGCCTACTCACCGGACACAACGCCTACTCACCGATCACACAGCCTACTCACCGGTCACACAGCCTACTCACCGGTCACACAGCCTACTTACTGGACACACCGCCTACTCAAAGATCACACAGCCTACTCACCGGACACACCGCCTACTCACCGGTCACACAGCCTACTCACCGGACACACCGCCTACTCACCGGTCACACAGCCTACTCACCGGTCACACAGCCTACTCACCGGACACACCGCCTACTCACCGATCACACAGCCTACTCACTGGACACACCGCCTACTCAAAGATCACACAGCCTACTCACCGGACACACCGCCTACTCACCGGACACACCGCCTACTCACCGGTCACACAGCCTACTCACCGGTCACACAGCCTACTCACCGGTCACACAACCTACTTACTGGACACACCGCCTACTCAAAGATCACACAGCCTACTCACCGGACACACCGCCTACTCACCGATCACACAGCCTACTCACCGGACACACCGCCTACTCACCGGTCACACAGACTACTCACCGGACACACCGCCTACTCACCGATCACACAGCCTACTCACTGGACACACCGCCTACTCACCGGTCACACAGCCTACTCACCGGACACACCGCCTACTCACCGATCACACAGCCTACTCACTGGACACACAGCCTACTCACCGGTCACACAGCCTACTCACCGGTCACACAGCCTACTCAACGGTCACACAACCTACTTACCGGACACACCGCCTACTCAAAGATCACACAGCCTACTCACCGGACACACCGCCTACTCACCGATCACACAACCTACTCACCGGACACACCGCCTACTTACCGGTCACACAGCCTACTCACCGGACACAACGCCTACTCACCGATCACACAGCCTACTCACCGGTCACACAGCCTACTCACCGGTCACACAGCCTACTTACTGGACACACCGCCTACTCAAAGATCACACAGCCTACTCACCGGACACACCGCCTACTCACCGGTCACACAGCCTACTCACCGGACACACCGCCTACTCACCGGTCACACAGCCTACTCACCGGTCACACAGCCTACTCACCGGACACAACGCCTACTCACCGATCACACAGCCTACTCACTGGACACACCGCCTACTCAAAGATCACACAGCCTACTCACCGGTAACAACGCCTACTCACCGGTAACAACGCCTACTCACCGGACACACCGCCTACTCACCGGACACACTGCCTACTCACCGGACACACAGCCTACTCACCGGACACACCGCCTACTCACCAGACACACAGCCTACTCACCGGACACACATCCTACTCACCGGTCACACAGCCTACTCACCGGACACACAGCCTACTCACCGGACACACAGCCTACTCACCGGACACACAGCCTACTCACCGGACACACCGCCTACTCACCGGACACACAGCCTACTCACCGGTCACACAGCCTACTCACCGGACACACCGCCTACTCACCGGACACACAGCCTACTCACCGGTCACACAGCCTACTCACCGGACACACATCCTACTCACCGGACACACCGCCTACTCACTGGACACACATCCTACTCACCGGTAACACCGCCTACTCACTGGACACACCGCCTACTCACCGGACACACCGCCTACTCACCGGACACACCGCCTACTCACCGGACACACAGCCTACTCACCGGTCACACAGCCTACTCACCGGTCACACAGCCTCCTCACCGGTCACACTGCCTACTCACCGGACACACATCCTACTCACCGGTAACACCGCCTACACACCGGACACACAGCCTACTTGCTGGACACAACGCCTACTCACCGGTCACACAGCCTACTCACCGGACACACCGCCTACTCACCCGTCACACCGCCTACTCACCGGTCACACAGCCTACTCACCGGCCACACAGCCTCCTCACCGGTCACACAGCCTACTCATCGGACACAACGCCTACTCACCGGTCACACAGCCTACTCACCGGTCACACAGCCTACTCACCGGTCACACAGCCTCCTCACCGGTCACACAGCCTCCTCACCGGTCACACAGCCTACTCACCGGTCACACAACCTACTTACTGGACACACCGCCTACTCAAAGATCACACAGCCTACTCACCGGACACACCGCCTGCTCACCGATCACACAGCCTACTCACCGGACACACCGCCTACTCACCGGTCACACAGCCTACTCACCGGACACACCGCCTACTCACCGGTCACACAGCCTACTCACCGGACACACCGCCTACTCACCGATCACACAGCCTACTCACTGGACACACCGCCTACTCACCGGTCACACAGCCTACTCACCGGACACACCGCCTACTCACCGATCACACAGCCTACTCACTGGACACACCGCCTACTCAAAGATCACACAGCCTACTCACCGGTCACACAGCCTACTCACCGATCACACAGCCTACTCACCGGTCACACAGCCTACTCACCGGTCACACAGCCTACTCACCGGTCACACAACCTACTTACTGGACACACCGCCTACTCAAAGATCACACAGCCTACTCACCGGACACACCGCCTACTCACCGATCACACAGCCTACTCACCGGACACACCGCCTACTCACCGGTCACACAGCCTACTCACCGGACACAACGCCTACTCACCGATCACACAGCCTACTCACCGGTCACACAGCCTACTCACCGGTCACACAGCCTACTTACTGGACACACCGCCTACTCAAAGATCACACAGCCTACTCACCGGACACACCGCCTACTCACCGGTCACACAGCCTACTCACCGGACACACCGCCTACTCACCGGTCACACAGCCTACTCACCGGTCACACAGCCTACTCACCGGACACATCGCCTACTCACCGGTCACACAGCCTACTCACCGGACACACCGCCTACTCACCGGTCACACAGCCTACTCACCGGACACACCGCCTACTCACCGGTCACACAGCCTACTCACCGGTCACACAGCCTACTCACCGGACACAATGCCTACTCACCGATCACACAGCCTACTCACTGGACACACCGCCTACTCAAAGATCACACAGCCTACTCACCGGACACACCGCCTACTCACTGGTCACACAGCCTACTCACCGGACACACCGCCTACTCACCGGTCACACAGCCTACTCACCGGACACACCGCCTACTCACCCTTCACACAGCCTACTCACCGGTCACACAGCCTACTCACCGGACACACCGCCTACTCACCGGTCACACTGCCTACTCACCGGTCACACAGCCTACTCACCGGACACAACGCCTACTCACCAATCACACAGCCTACTCACTGGACATACCGCCTACTCAAAGATCACACAGCCTACTCACCGGACACACCACCTACTCACTGGTCACACAGCCTACTCAACGGACACACCGCCTACTCACCGGTCACACAGCCTACTCACCGGACACACAGCCTACTCACCGGTCACACCGCCTATTTACTGGACACACCGCCTACTCACCGATCACACAGCCTACTCACTGGACACAATGCCTACTCACCGGTCACACAGCCTACTCCCCGGACACACCGCCTACTCACCGGTCACACAGCCTACTCACCGGACACATCGCCTACTCACCGGTCACACAGCCTACTCACCGGACACACCGCCTACTCACCGGTCACACAGCCTACTCACCGGACACACCGCCTACTCACCGGTCACACAGCCTACTTACCGGACACAACGCCAACTCACCGGACACAACGCCTACTCACCGGACACAACGCCTACTCACCGGTCACACAGCCTACTCACTGGACACACCGCCTACTCACCGGTCACACAGCCTACTCACCGGACACAACGCCTACTCACCGGTCACACAGCCTACTCACTGGACACACCGCCTACTCAAAGATCACACAGCCTACTCACTGGACACACCTCCTACTCACTGGTCACACAGCCTACTCACCGGACACACTGCCTACTCACCGGTCACACAGCCTACTCACCGGACACACAGCCTACTCCCCGGTCACACCGCCTACTTACTGGACACACCGCCTACTCACCAATCACACAGCCTACTCACTGGACACAATGCCTACTCACCGGACACACCGCCTACTCACCGGTCACACAGCCTACTCACCGGTCACACAGCCTACTCACCGGACACACCGCCTACTCACCGGTTACACAGCCTACTCACCGGACACAACGCCAACTCACCGGGCACAACGCCAACTCACCGGTCACACAGTCTACTCACCGGACACAACGCCTACTCACCGGTCACGCAGCCTACTCACCGGTCACACTGCCTACTCCCCGGACACACCGCCTACTCACCGGTCACACAGCCTACTCACCGGACACATTGCCTACTCACCGGTCACACAGCCTACTCACCGGACACACCGCCTACTCACCGGTCACACAGCCTACTCACCGGTCACACAGCCTACTCACCGGTCACACAGCCTACTCACCGGACACACTGCCTACTCACCGGTCACACAGCCTACTCACCGGACACAACGCCAACTCACCGGTCACACAGTCTACTCACCGGACACAACGCCTACTCACCGGACACAACGCCTACTCACCGGTCACACAGCCTACTCACCGGACACACCGCCTACTCACCGGTCACACAGCCTACTCACCGGACATACCTCCTACTCACCGGTCACACAGCCTACTCCCCGGACACACCGCCTACTCACCGGTCACACAGCCTACTCACCGGACACATCGCCTACTCACCGGTCACACAGCCTACTCACTGGACACACCGCCTACTCACCGGTCACACAGCCTACTCACCGGTCACACAGCCTACTCACCGGACACACCGCCTACTCACCGGTCACACAGCCTACTCACTGGACACACCGCCTACTCACCGGTCACACAGCCTGCTCACCGGACACAACGCCTACTCACCGGTCACACAGCCTATTCACTGGACACACCGCCTACTCAAAGATCACACAGCCTACTCACTGGACACACCTCCTACTCACTGGTCACACAGCCTACTCACCGGACACACCGCCTACTCACCGGTCACACAGCCTACTCACCGGACACACAGCCTACTCACCGGTCACACCGCCTACTTACTGGACACACCGCCTACTCACCAATCACACAGCCTACTCACTGGACACAATGCCTACTCACCGGTCACACAGCCTACTCACCAGACACACAGCCTACTCACCGGTCACACCGCCTACTTACTGGACACACCGCCTACTCACCGATCACACAGCCTACTCACTGGACACAATGCCTACTCACCGGACACACCGCCTACTCACCGGTCACACAGCCTACTCACCGGACACACCGCCTACTCACTGGTCACACAGCCTACTCACCGGGCACAACGCCAACTCACCGGGCACAACGCCAACTCACCGGTCACACAGTCTACTCACCGGACACAACGCCTACTCACCGGTCACACAGCCTACTCACCGGTCACACATCCTACTCACAGGACACACCGAATACTCACCGGTCACACATCCTACTCACCGGTCACACAGCCTACTCCCCGGACACACCGCCTACTCACCGGTCACACAGCCTACTCACCGGACACATTGCCTACTCACCGGTCACACAGCCTACTCACCGGACACACCGCCTACTCACCGGTCACACCGCCTACTCACCGGTCACACAGCCTACTCACCGGTCACACAGCCTACTCACCGGACACACCGCCTACTCACCGGTCACACAGCCTACTCACCGGACACACCGCCTACTCACCGGTCACACAGCCTACTCACCGGACACACTGCCTACTCACCGGACACACCGCCTACTCAAAGCCAGCGATGGGGGGGGGGTTTCTTCCAGCTGAGAGCTGGAAAAAAACAAAAGCAGCCCCACCAAAGTATGCCCTGCTGTTGTGGGAATAAATTGCTCTATCAGACCCAGAATACATATCGCCATTGATCGTTACAGTGGGATATATGTTATTTCAAATATAAAAGCTAGTATTTCTTCCCAATACGTTACAGTAGCTGGACATGTCCAGAATATATGGGTAAAGTCTCCAGGGATCTCCCCGCATCGCCAACAACCAGGGGCAGAGTCCGAATTCATTTTATTTAATATATGGGGGGATGTAGTATGCCCTGTGGACTATCTTAAACTGAATGAGTTGGTCTCTCAAGGAGACAAGAGAATTGAAGGGAGAATCCCATATATCATCCCAGTCATCCTCGTCAAGTTCAGGGATATCCTTAGACCATTTAAGTCTTAATTTCTCTAAATCAGGGAGAGAAGCAGTTGTTTAGTGAAAATACAATTTAGAGGCGGCATTCTTTGTACAGTCCAACCTAAGAAGCTTCTCTAGGGCAGATTGAACTAGTTGTGGAGGAGAGCCAGAGAACTGGCAACTGAAGGCATGGGAGAGTTGAAGGAAACGGAAAGAATACGACTGAGGAATATTAAAGTCGGAGATTAGTTTGGAAAAAGAAATCAAGGATTTATCCGAGATGATCTGTGTCACTGTTTTTATCTTGAAATTAGTCCAAGCGTAGGGATCGGGCAGTGGATTGAAATGCTCCAGAGTGGGATTTAAACAGAGGGGAGCATTGGGTGATATTGCCTGTAGGGGATATCGTTCAATTTTGAGGCCCTCTCCCCATACATGTAGCGTGGTAAGCATAGATGGTGTCAATGAATATGGAGCACGAGGGCCCCGAAAAATCTAAAATTTCAACGCCTCTAAGGATCCCAACACTGCTGCTTCTACCTGAGTAGCGCAATTTGAGGTATCTAAGTTAAGCCACCAGGCCGTAGTTACTAGCTGAGAGGCCAAGTAATATTTATGGAAATCTGGACATGCCAGGCCACCTTGGGAGGTCGGGCATACCAATGTCGCCCAGCTATACCTAGGGGGCTTTGATCTCCATATGAATGCCGAGAGAATACGATGCAGCCGCGCAAAGAAAGATTTAGGGATCCTCTGGGGAGAGTGTCGAAATAAATATGTGAATTTAGGTAATACATTCATTTTTATTAGATTTATGCGTCCTAACAATGAATGGGGTAATGACTCCCATGCCTTCAGCCGTTGTTGAGTCTCCTGGATCACAGGTGTTAGATTTAGGGATATATAGTCTAAAACCTGTCTGGAAACCACCACCGCTAGATATTTAAAATGCTCCACCCATCTTAGGGGGGTATCCGTATCGGCAGTGGCACGAGCCGCAGAATCTATAGGAAATAGAAGTGACTTTTTCCAATTTACTTTAAGACCTGTGACTGAGGAAAAAGAATTGAGGACCTGTAGGGCCCCCTTAAGTGATGGTCCTGCGTCATTAAGAAAGAGGAGTAGATTGCCCGCATACAGGGCGACCCTTTCCTCCAGCCAGCCAACACACAATCCCTTAACGTGAAGGGAAGTACGGAGAGCCTCCGCCAGCGGTTCCATCGCTATGGCGAACAAGGCTGGAGAGAGAGAGGGCAGCCCTGTCGAGTACCCCTTCTGTGATAGGCTACCTCCCAACTTGATAGCTGAGGTGGGGTTTTGATAAAGTATCTGTATCCATGTAATAAAGGTCAGGGGAACCCCATCCTTCTAAGGACCTCCCAAAGAAAAGGCCATTCGATAGTATCGAAGGCCTTTTCAATATCTAAGGAAGCCACCACCCTAGTACCTTCATTCAAATGCTTTGCATGTATATTGGTGAACAAACGTCTCAAATTTACATCGGTTGACCTGTTGGCCATGAAGCCAGTCAATATCTACAACAGATGGTAATAGTGGCTGTAGTCTGATGGTGAGTAGTTTAGTCAGAACTTTAAAATCTGTATTAAGTAGGGCAATTGGCCTATAGGAAGCGCACAAGGTAGGATCTTTTAGAGCTTTATGAATTAGTATAACATGGGCATGGCTCATAGACGTTGGGAGGGCTCCTTCTGTCAGGCATTGAGAATAGAGTTGTGCTAGCTTGGGGGCTGAAATTCAGAGGGCAACACAGAGGCATAAAGGGAGCTATAATATTGACGGAAGGCCTCTAGTATATCTGGTAATAGAGAAACTGATGCACCTGAGGCAGACACCACATTAGGAATCACTGTTGGAGGATAATCAGACTGTGCCAACATCGCCAAAAGACGACCATTATGGCCCCCCTGTTCGAAGAACATTTGTTTATTCCAATGTAGATCTAATCTGGTGATCTCTGTGAGATGGAGATGTAGCTTACGTTTTGCGGCATTCAGGAGGTCAAAATGAGTGTCAGTAGGGTCAGTAGTATAAATATCAGACTGACATTGCACAGCTAGCCGTAACGCTGTTGCAGCGGCTGCCTGTTCCCTGCGAATCCCAGCAATAGAGGAGATATATTGTCCCCTGGAGAAGGCCTTGAAGGTGTCCCATATCATTGCAACAGAGGAGGGTCTCTCATTAAACTCCCAATATTCCGCCAATCGTGGTGAGATATTGGTCGTCAGGTCGACATGAGAAAGCCAGTGGGTCCCCAAGCGCCATAAAGCTGCGGGTTCTATAGGATGGGGAGCGAATCTTGAGAAGTAACGGCAAGTGGTCTGAGAGTCCGTTGGGTAGATATGATGCATCTAGTACATCAGACAACATAGTCGGATTAGCAAAGGCGAGGTCAATACGAGAAGAGGTTTTGTATGTGGAAGAAAAACAGGATTAGGCTCTAGTCTCAGGATGTTTCCACCTCCAGACCTCGGTTACGCCCATTACCTGAGCCCAGATAAGTAAATCTGTAGAGAATTGTTTCGGGGGAACAGGTCTGTCCAGGTCAGGGGCTATAATGGCATTAAAATCACCCATCAACAACAGCTTTGCCGGATAATAGGAGATTACTTTCTCCAAGATTGAGTATAGGGTGGACGAAGAAAAAGGAGGGGGGAATATACACCCCTACTACTATATATCGCGTACCCCACACCGTAAATACTATTATTACATATTTGCCCTGAGGATCAGTATGGACCTGTTCCATTATACATGGCAAAGATTTACTGATTTATATCGATACTCCTCTCGCATATGTAGAATAAGAAGAGTGAGAGGCTTGCTGAATCCATGGCTTTTTTAGTGCCAAACACTTGCTGCCCCTGAGATGCGTCTCTCCTGTAGAAGCACCATATGTGGAGAATGTCATTTGAGGTATCTAAAAAGTATCGCCCTCTTAAATTTAGAATGAAGTCCCCGAACATTCCAGGATAATATCCTGAAAGCGGAAACATCCGCATCACGTGCTGTCATTATACATCGAATTATAAATGAGAGAAGGAGCAATAAAATACGAATTTAACTTAGGTTGTACATCCTAATATACATCTCAGGAGCAGCACCGATCCAAGGAACCTATACCTAGTAGAAGCATAACCAATGTATGATCAATCATTCCAAAAAAAAAAAAACATATACACATACAACACCAATAAACAATACCCAAGATGACAGAAGGGTATCTATCCTGCCCTCATCTGGTGGAATCTTCCAAACTTTGGAGAGTAGCCAGATCGGGCTTTTACCCCAAAAAAAAAATGGAAACCCTGAAAAATTGAGTTAGCATCAGTTTATTAATAACTGCTTGGTGCTATAGTCCAACACCTAGGTAGGGGAAATCCGGTTCAAAAATCTGAGAAAAAAAAGGAAAAAAATTGAAAAACCAGCTCTGAGCATCAATTGATGCAGCTTCCCCAATATCTATAGGGTACAAAAGGTGGTTGCTTGTCGGCCCTAAAAAGGGTCTAGGGAGGGGAGGGAGGGGAGAGGGGAGGGAGGGAGAGAGGAAAAGGAGGGAGGGGAATTTTTTATTACCTATTGCCATTAATTTCAGCTAGTCCCCAAAAAAAAAAAGAAAAAAGTGGAGGGGGGTTTCTACACTGAGACCGACAACAAGCCGGCTTAGAATGCAATATAATATAATAATAGTAGTAGAATTTGGTACAAATTTAATACAAAAAACCAGCAACATTACCCAAAAAAAAAAAAAAGAAAAAAGAGAAAAAAGTCTTAGGTGGGCCCGTCCGCTCGCACAATTTTGCGGCCAAGCAGTCACAATATATTCCAAAAGTCCGGCAAACGGCGTTGTCTGGCAGGCTCTCCCAGATCGTACTAGGCAGTGGCTGCCGCAAGTGCACCCCGCGAACCCGGAGAGATCAGATGGAAGCAAATGGAAGGGATGAGAGGGATGAATTGGAAGATCTCACCGCACGGTCTAAGCTATAGCCAGCCGGCTCACTCACACCAGCAAGATAACAGCAACTGCAGACTGGACGCCCCCCCACCACCACCACCACCACCACCACGGCTCCTCGGATAGCTGTGGCACCGTCTCTGCTCCGCTGTCTCCGCATGAGGTCAGCCCAGGACTCAGAACTGAGGACTCAGCAGACAAGAGAGGAAGGTAGATCAGTTGCTGGCAAAAAGTTGTGTTCAGGATACGCTCAGGATATTCGCAGCCTCCCTCCGGTCTCCTCTCCTCTCGAGCGCACCCGCTGCTAATCACCTCCGCACACGCCTCCCCCCCCCCCTGAATTTCGTTAAATGGGTTTTCGTTAATTCGGATATTTCCAAATTAATGAATTGGTTTGGATTCATGAATTTATGGACTACTTTCACCATTCATGTATTTAATGTTATGGGCTCCCAAGAAACAGAAACAATAGGTGACTCAATTAACAATGGAAATCCACACCTAGGAGCCACACAATGGGGAAGTTATACAATTGGAGAAAGATACCTTAGTACTGCCATCAAAAAATCCATTCGCCTGCTCGCATTTTGCGAGTGGATTTTGAGGGCTGGCGAGGAAGGGCTGCCTGGGAGCGGGGGGGGGGGGGGGGGGGCGAGCCGTCAGCCTGTGTGGAATGGGAGTCCTCCTCCTAGCGATCATGGAGGGGAAGAGAGAGAGAGAGAGAGAGCCGCCTAGGTGTTCAGAGCGCAGTGCGGGGAACACAGCGATAACAGCTTTCATTTCAATAGCCGTGTTCCCCGCCGCTTGCTGTCAGATACAGCCCCTCCTCCTGGTCCCGGGACTTTGATAGACAGATCACCCGTCCAATCCCAGTGACGGTTGATCTGTCAATCAAAGTTCCCCGGCCAGGGGGCAGGGCTGTATATGACGTTGCGCGGCGGGAACACGGCAATTGAAATGAAAGCTGTTATCGCTGTGTTCCCCGCGCTGCGCTCTGAACACCTGGGTGGCATTGGTGGGCACAAGACTGCATTGGTGGGCACAAGGTTGCATGGTGGACACAAAGCTGCATTGGTGGGCACAAGGCTGCATGGTGGGCAAAAGGATGCATTGGTGGGCACAAGGCTGCATAGTGGACACAGGCTAAATGGTGGGCACACGGCTGCATGGTGGACACACGGCTGCATTGGTGGGCACAAGGCTGCATTGGTGGGCACAAGGCTACATTGGTGGGCACTGGGCACAAGGCTGCATTGGTGGACACTAGGCACAAGGCACAAGGCTGCATTGGTGGACACAACGCTGCATTGGTGGGCACTGGGCACAAGGCTGCATTGGTGAACACTAAGCACAAGCCTGCATTGGTGGACACAAGGCTGCATTGGTGGGCACTGGGCACAAGGCTGCATTGGTGGACACTAAGCACAAGGCTGCATTGGTGGGCACAAGGCTGCATGGTAGACAGAAAGCTGCATTGGTGGGCAGAAGGCTGCATTGGTGGACACAAGGCTGCATGGTAGACAGAAAGCTGCATTGGTTGGCACAAGGCTTCATGGTGGGCACTGGGCACAAGGCTGCATTGGTGGGCACAAAGCTGCATGGTGGACACACGCAGCCTGCATTGGTGGGCACGGATACAGTTGTTGTTAATATTTATTTTTATAACTTAATTCTGCATTATACATTTAAGTGTAATTTCATGAGATAATTTATGAGGGCGTGTTTAGGGGCAGAATTAGGGGAGGGACGGAATTAGGGGTGGGGCAGGCTGGGTGGGGCAACTGGTGGCGAGTAACCATTGAGGCCTGGCTAGTAGCTCAGGACTTGAAATTTTGAGCCCTGCCTTAGTAAACAGATTGTAGCAGGAGACCCTAGCATCAAGTTTTTGAGCTGATTATGTTAACTTCTCTGAGGCTCTGAGTCTAGTGGGGGGGGGGTTGAAGCAGTCAATGCTGGTTTGGGCATAGAGGCCCCAAATCTGTATCCAGGTCCTAGGTTCCCAGAGTCCCAGAGTCTGTGTGTTTCGGGGGGACATGGACCCAAATCTGAAGCAAAACCACGCCAAAGGTCCCCCAGGCACACACCTCCCAAGAATAGAGAAACCTCAAAAGCCAGGGACCATAGTCAGTAGGCAAGAGGCTACCCTGCAATCCCCTCCAAAAGCCCCTGTCCTGGTTGGGTCTATCACAATGCCCTAACCTGGAAGATGACCAAACATGTTGGCCTTCTGCCATGCTAATAGTAACCTCTTTTTTTTTTCTTTATGGGAGAGGAAAAAAAAAAGAGACACTAATCCAAAAGCTCTCAGACCCATCATTGATGGTGACTAGGCTCTTCTACGCCTTCCAGGTGGAGGAAAGTGGTTGCTACCAACTGTTCCATGAAAGATGCACTCAACGTGTATTCAACAAATTGATTACAGTTCGAGGTAAAATAATAAACCAAAAAAATATATAGCCCCCACTCTGTGTGTTCAATTAATAAAATTCAGCTTCTCAGACTGTCCCCTTAATACGTTCTTATGGTCTCATATTCAATTTTTCTCACTATACAAACACAGGTAGCCATGAAATAGAATATGAAGGAGATTTGCATGTCTCATCTCTTCATCTCTCTCTGCACTAGATCTGTGTAATCATTTATTCCATCCATTGACGCTGATCTGCACAGCCTGACAACCCAACCTCTCCGACAACCAACGCAGCAAGAATGTGGCTGGTAGCAGATATAATTAGACTTGTCTCCATTTTCTTCAACTTGGTGTCAGGACTGACTCTGAATTCCTACATAGTCGCTGTGTATTTCCGGGAATGGAGGAAGAAAAAAGGCTTCAATGTGTCTGACAGAATTGTCCTCCTATTGGCCCTCTTTGGGATTATCTTCCAATGTTCTTGCTCCGTTGAACCACTGAAATTATTTTTTGAGTCTCACTCATCACATGGCAGAGGGCCTACCATATATGGCTTAGTTTCTTGTCTCTTTTTGATGAATGGGAACCTCTGGAACACGGCTTGGCTTTCCATCTATTACTGCCTGAAACTGGTCAAGTTTTCCCACCGCATTTTCCTTCAGTTACAGAGAAGATTGTCCTCTTCTATCACACAGCTTCTCATAGTCTCCTTGGTGGGATTATACCTCATATCTCTTCCCCTTCATTGGACTTTACGCTTTCATAATGAAAACATGACATCTGGAATTCGTTATTACATTGAAATGGATGCCCAATATGTTCCAATCTTCATGGTTTTTGGTTCTCTTCTCCCCTTCCTTCTGATCTTCATCTTGCATTGGGCTCAGTGTGAGGTCTCTCCTGAGTCATGTCCACCAGATCCGTCACAATTCATCTCAGTTCAGTTCATCTCCACAACTAGAGGGTCACCTCCGAGCAGTCAGGACCATGATCCTCCAGGTCTGCCTTTGCTTGGCTCTATATCTGGCCGGCATAAACATGTTTCTGTTCTCCCCATACTTAGGATTGATTGAAAGACGTATTCTTTTCATAATCGTTATAAGCTACCCATCTGTTCACGCTGTCGTCTCAATCCAGGGGAACCCAAAGTTAAGAAATAGACCCCGACCTGTGATACTTAAGTAAATAGTATATCTGTCAACCTGTAGATAGATCCTACATTCACTGTATGTCTCTTTTACTGATTGTCTTTATTATTGCTTTTCATCACACCTTAGCATCTTCCCTTTGGAGAGAACTTCTTCTCCACTCCTCAACCTTCTGTTTGATATCAGAATATCTTCACCTTGATTACACATGAGGGGGAGGGGAATACCTGGGTCAGTTTTATTAACTTGAAATGATCATTTCCTTTACAAAAGAATGCAAAATCTTGATTTTTGACTATTATAAACCCACACCATGGTATCAGGCTAAACCAAAGACATGACAAATTTACAATATATTAGATACGTCAAAAGCCAACTCCAGCTAAACAGCCAAATATGGAATTGAATGTGATTGTCCCATCCCTCCCTGCCAATTTGGGTGGTACTATATGGAGGCGAGCCCCTTACCAGTTCCCTCCTCCCATGTTCCCTTGAGGAACACAGGTCCCATGCCCAGCAGGTTCTCCCATCACTAGGACATATTTTAGATCTTTAGTAGCATAGCATGTGGTTGACATATCATCCACTTCTGTATTCAATATATTACATAAATAAAATGAGCAGGAAATACTTTACTTTTTAGAGCAGAACCTGAGATTAAAATGCAATATTAGATACAAGGCCTTGATATCTCTTTCCATATTCCCCCTGTCCCTTAGTAAAGAGGACCTCCCTTGGACCCCAATGATCAGAACTGGTTGGGTTTGTGGCAAACACTGACTGACGGAAAACCTCCCAACCCAGCCCAATATCCCTTCAGGTCATTTTATCTCTTCATCAATCATGATGTCTCCTGTACAGACAGAGGGAGTTTGGGGGGGATATTATGGGAGCTCATTGAGTTTATTCTGGTTTAGGTTTCATATACAACCTACCTAAAGGACATTTTGTTTTATTGACTAACCAGATGATTGTGAATTTCTGGACAGACCCACATTTGGACTGTCCAAAGATAAATGAGAAATATAAAGATCAGTGTATCTATCTCCCTGGATTTTATTGTCTGGGGATCAGGAAATGGATTCAAAGGGAACCAAATTCCATCCAAGTTCCTCTGTTCCGAGGAAGACGGATTGAAGAGGAAAAGATTTCCCTCATCTCTACAACTCTTTGGGGTGTTGTGTCATATTCTGGTGATGTTTTTGCATAAAGTGTGCGGTTTTTATTATTACCATTATCTATGACAGTGGTCTCCAAACTGCGGCCCAGGGGCCAGATGTGGCCCTTTCCTTGCCTCTATCAATGGGACACCATTCCTTCCACTGACACCAATGGCGGGGTACTATTTCCTCCCCTGATATCAACGATTGGCACTATTATACCTCCTAATACATGGGGACTATTCCTCAGACTGACACCAACAACGGAGCACCATTCCTTCCACTGACACCAACAATGGAGCACCATTTCTCCCACTGACACCAACAATGGAGCACCATTCCTTCCACTGACACCAACAATGGAACACCATTCCCTCCACTGACACCAACAATGGAGCACCATTTCTCCCACTGACACCAACAATGGAGCACCATTCCTTCCACTGACACCAACAATGGAGCACCATTTCTCCCACTGACTCCAACAAAAGAGCACCATTTCTCCCACTGACACCAACAATGGAGCACCATTCTTTCCACTGACACCAACAATGGAGCACCATTGCTTCCACTGACACCAACAATGGAGCACCATTTCTCCCACTGACACCAACAATGGAGCACCATTCCTTCCACTGACACCAACAATGGAGCACCATTCCTTCCACTGACACCAACAATGGAGCACCATTTCTCCCACTGACTCCAACAATAGAGCACCATTCCCTCCACTGACACCAACAATGGAGCACCATTCTTTCCACTGACACCAACAATGGAGCACCATTGCTTCCACTGACACCAACAATGGAGCACCATTTCTCCCACTGACACCAACAATGGAGCACCATTCCTTCCACTGACACCAACAATGGAGCACCATTCCCTCCACTGACACCAACAATGGAGCACCATTTCTCCCACTGACACCAACAATGGAGCACCATTCTTTCCACTGACACCAACAATGGAGCACCATTGCTTCCACTGACACCAACAATGGAGCACCATTTCTCCCACTGACACCAACAATGGAGCACCATTCTTTCCACTGACACCAACAATGGAGCACCATTGCTTCCACTGACACCAACAATGGAGCACCATTTCTCCCACTGACACCAACAATGGAGCACCATTTCTCCCACTGACATCAACAATAGAGCACCATTCCTTCCACTGACACCAACAATGGAGCACCATTCCTTCCACTGACACCAACAATAGAGCACCATTCCTTCCACTGACACCAACAATGGAGCACCATTCCTTCCACTGACACCAACAATGGAGCACCATTCCTTCCACTGACACCAACAATGGAGCACCATTCCTTCCACTGACACCAACAATAGAGCACCATTTCTCCCACTGACAGCAACAAAGGAGCACCATTTCTCCCACTGACACCAACAATGGAGCACCATTCCTTCCACTGACACCAACAATAGAGCACCATTTCTCCCACTGACAGCAACAAAGGAGCACCATTTCTTCCACTGACACCAACAATGGAGCACCATTCCTTCCACTGACACCAACAATGGAGCACCATTCCTTCCACTGACAGCAACAAAGGAGCACCATTCCCTCCACTGACACCAACAATGCAGCACCATTTCTCCCACTGACACCAATGATGGGGCACTTTTCCTTCCCTTGATACCAACATTTGACACTATTCCACCCACTAAGACCAACGATGAAGCATTGGATACTCCCATTGACACCAAAGCATTGAATACTCCCAGTGGCCACATTCCGGCCCCCAAGAGAGTCTGGCCCTTTGTTTAGAAAGTTTGGAGACCCCTGATCTATGACGTGTGTATGCTGGGTGTGTTTTTTTCTTCTTCTTGCTTAATGTTGACTGTGTGCAGCTTTCCCTCTCCAAAATATTTATTGGGGTTGAATTACCAAATGCAAGTAGACTGAGCACTTTGCAAGTACAGTTGCATTCATTTGTTATGGATGTGGCTAGAGCTTCACTTTGTAAAAAAAAATACCCAATCAGATGCAAGGAAAAAGAAAAAAAAAGAAGAATTTTAGCTTGGACATGATTGGGTGTTGGAGATCAGCAGAGCTTCACTACATTCACTAAGCTGTAAAGAAAATGTGTGCCATGGCACTTGCAAGGTTCACAGGCTACTTGCCTTTCGCAAATCAACCCCATTGTGTGTTATTTCCCTTTATAAGCGACTATAATAAAAATAACGATGACCATGTAACATTTAGGTGTAGTTGTGTCTCTTTATCTGGTTTAACGTCAAAAACTTTGATTCTAATATGTCACATACAGTGAGCGTCCACAGCAGTCTGAGGTTGTGTGTTGAGGGCACGCTCTCCTAGAACACGAACGAGCTTTCACCAACAGTTATCGGCCACGGCTTCTGATCGTAACCAGCGGGAATTCAGCTAATCTTTCCTCTAGCGGAGCTCCTCCGTGCCTCCTAAACATTGAGTTGCCCCTTCTCCGCACTTTTCTCTGTTATCCTTTTTTGTGAACTGAAACCCAAAACTGAACGGAATATTCCAGATGAGACCTTACTAATGCTAAGGTGTGAGGTAAGTTCTTTCCTCTTGGGGTGACTATAGGTTACATGGACCTGCCGGTTTGCGATCGTTTTGGTCACAGTGAGTTCCAAACATGACTTGACGCAGCCAGGGTGCATTGCAGGGCCGGGACAAGGGGTGGGCAGGAGGGGCGGCTGCTCTGGGCACAATGGTTTATTGCAGGGATGGGGGGGGCGCTCTGTGCCAGTTTCTTCTGTTGCAAGGCTGACAGGAGTAGTGACAGCGACATCAATGTTAACCCTAAGGGAAGGGGGGGAGGGTGCAGTTTGGCACCTTTGCCCTGGGCGCTGGATGACCTTGTCCCGGCACTGCTTAGATGGTTCCGTACAGCCAGGATATCCCATTCTAAATCTGCATGCAGCTTCATAAAGCATAACTCTCACCCCCTGTCACTAATACTTTGGAATAATTCTTGGAAAGATTACAAATATTCCTATGTACCCCTTACTCCTTCACATGAGAAAAGACTGTATCCGAGAGCCCTTTATTGTTAAAAGGGACTTCCAGATTCCGGTAAGCCCCCCACCTGCAGACCCCCCCCCCAGCCCCCAGGCCAGGGTTGTGGGGAAGAGGCCTTTGAAGACCAGGCCTTTTCTGGCACTTTTTGTTTACATGTAACAATCAGTATTTTTTGTTAGAAAATTTTGTAGAACCCCCAAACATTATATATTTTTTGAAGCAGAGGCCCTAGGGAACAACTTGGTTGGTGTTGCAATTTTTTATGTCACGAGGTATTTGCGTAGCGGTTTTTCAAACGCAATTTAAAAAAAATAAAATACACTTTTTTTTACTTCTAATAAAAACACGATATATAACCACATTTTTTGGTAAAATATAAAAGATGATGCCGAGTAAATAGATAACAAAGGTGTCACGCTGTCAAATTGTTCACGCCTGTGCAATGGTGATACATGATGTAAATTTTACTATACTTTTAAGCCTTTACAGGTTACCACTTTAGATGTACAGAGCAGGTCTGGTGCTAAAATTGCTGCCCATGATCTGACGTTTGCAGTGATACCTCACATGTGTGGTAAGATCGATGTTTGCGTGCGCGCGGGACTGATGCGTGCGTTCGCCTTTGCGCATGAGCACGGGAGGACGGGGGCACTTTATTTTTTTTTTCATCAGTTTCATTGCTGTCATAAGGAATGTAAACATCACTTGTGGCAGCAATAGGCATGTGACAGGTTCTCTTTATGGAGAGATCTGGGGTCTATTAGATCCCTCCTCAGCCCTTAAAAGCATTTTCACAAAGACCAGGGAGGGGAGCAACTCCATATTAATGGCCATGAAGACAAGCAACTCCATATTAATGACCATGGAGAGAAGCAACTCCATATTAATGGCCATGAAGACAAGCAACTCCATATTAATGACCATGGAGAGAAGCAACTCCATATTAATGACCATGGAGAGAAGCAACTCCATATTAATGGCCATGAAGACAAGCAACTCCATATTAATGGCCATGGAGACAAGCAACTCCATATTAATGACCATGGAAGGGAAGCAACTCCATATTAATGACCATGGAAGGGAAGCAACTCCATATTAATGACCATGGAGAGAAGCAACTCCATATTAATGGCCATGGAGACAAGCAACTCCATATTAATGACCATGGAAGGGAAGCAACTCCATATTAATGACCATGGAAGGGAAGCAACTCCATATTAACGGCCATGAAGACAAGAAACTCCATATTAATGGCCATGGAGAGAAGCAACTCCATATTAATGACCATGGAAGGGAAGCAACTCCATATTAATGGCCATGGAAGGGAAGCAACTCCATATTAATGACCATGGAGAGAAGCAACTCCATATTAATGGCCATGAAGACAAGCAACTCCATATTAATGGCCATGGAGACAAGCAACTCCATATTAATGACCATGGAAGGGAAGCAACTCCATATTAATGACCATGGAAGGGAAGCAACTCCATATTAATGACCATGGAGAGAAGCAACTCCATATTAATGGCCATGGAGACAAGCAACTCCATATTAATGACCATGGAAGGGAAGCAACTCCATATTATTGACCATGGAAGGGAAGCAACTCCATATTAATGGCCATGAAGACAAGCAACTCCATATTAATGACCGTGAAAAGGAAGCAACTCCATATTAATGACCATGGAAGGGAAGCAACTCCATATTAACGGCCATGAAGACAAGAAACTCCATATTAATGGCCATGGAGAGAAGCAACTCCATATTAATGACCATGGAAGGGAAGCAACTCCATATTAATGACCATGGAAGACAAGCAACTCCATATTATTGACCATGGAAGGGAAGCAACTCCATATTAATGGCCATGAAGACAAGCAACTCCATATTATTGACCATGGAAGGGAAGCAACTCCATATTAATGACCGTGAAAAGGAAGCAACTCCATATTAAAGGGCCATGAAGACAAGCAACTCCATATTAATGACCATGGAAGGGAAGCAACTCCATATTAATGACAATGCAGGGGAGCAACTCCATATTAATGGCCAAGGAGGGGAGCAACTCCATATTAATGGCCATGAAAGAGAATCAACTCCGTATTAATGGCCAAGGAAGACAAGCAACTCCATATTATTGACCATGGAGGGGAGCATCTCCATATTATTGACCATGGAGGGGAGCATCTCCATATTATTGACCATGGAGGGGAGCAGCTCCTTATTAATGGCCATAGAGAGTAGGGATGGTCCCAATGTTCGAGTCGAACGTAAGTTCAACTTGAACATCGGTTGTTCGTCTGTTCGTAGAACAAATGAACATATGGGGCACTCGGAGCTTATATATATATATATATATATATATATATATATATATATATATATATATATATTACTGTATATGAGCTCCAATGATAACAGCTTTTAAATGAGGTGACAGCACGGAGTAATTCACAGTGCAACATCCTTGATTGTCCACTAGATGGCGCCCAATACCTTTCATTTGTGAAAAGAAAAAAAAACTATAACTGCAGGAAAGAGCTCCTTCCGCTAAACGGTGCGTACACCACACTATTATTATATAGAAAAACTAAAAATTATAAAGTGAAGCGCTCTAATAAATGAATTAAAAATTCCACAATGCATCAATATATATATATATACACATACACTATATTGTCAAAAGTATTGGGACGCCTGCCTTCACACACATGAACTTTAATGACCCCCCAGTCTTAGTCCGGAGGGTTCAATATTGAGTTGGCTCCGCCCTTTGCAGCTATAACAGCTTCAACTCTTCTGGGAAGGCCGTCCACAAGGTTTAGGAGGGTGTCTATGGGAATGTTTGACCATTCTTCCAGAAGAGCATTTGTGAGGTCAGGCACTGATGTTGGACGAGAAGGCCTGGCTGTCAGTCTCCGCTCTTATTCATCCCAAAGGTTTTCTATGGGGTTGAGGTCAGGATTCTGTGCAGGCCAGTCATGTTCCTCCACCACAAACTCACTCATCCATGTCTTTATGGACCTTGCTTTGTGTGCTGGTCCAAATCATTTGGTGGAGGGGGGATTATGGTAGGGGGAGGGGGGATTATGGTAGGGGGAGGGGGGATTATGGTGTGGAGGGGGGGGATTATGGTGTGGGGGTTGTTTTTCAGGGGTTGGGCTTGGCCCCTTAGTTCCAGTGAACGGAAATTCTAAGGCGTCAGCATACAAAGACATTTTGGACAATTTCATGCTCCCAACTTTGTGGGAGGAGTTTGGGGACGGCCCCTTCCTGTTCCAACATGACTGCCCACCAGTGCACAAAGCAAGGTCCATAAAGACATGGAGGAGCGAGTTTGGGGTGGAGAAACTTACTTTTAATTGACGTCTGGGAAAAGCCCAATACCTTGTATTGTCCACTAGATGGAGCTGAATGTCTTTCTTTGTCCTATAGATCAGACCTGGGCAAACTGCGGCCCCAGGGTCATATCTGGCACTTTGGCTGTCCCTGTCTGGCTCTCTAAGCCATTCAACTTCCTTACTGGGGAAGCTCAGAAGCTCAGAGGGTCTCACTGATAGATGTCAGTGTGGAGAGCTGGAAGAACTGGAAGGAGAGAGCCTGAGGAGCTGATCGGTACAGCAGGGAGGCTTGGTTCTGGTAGGAGAGTGTTGCCTAGGAGACATCCCAAAGCTCTCCTGCCACGCTGCTACCTGGCCAAGTTCCTTCTGTGTCAGGAAGTGAAGAATTGCAGTCGCAGCATGTGAACAGCCCCATCTGGCTGATATTTTACAGATTAGTGGGTGGTAACACTGCGGCTCACTTTTTTCTTTTTTTTGTACCACCCACAACTGCCTGTCTGAAATAGAGCTATTTCATGAGCAGGGGTACCCATCATTCCCAGCGCCAGGTGTTTGTTTTCCATATGTTTATGTACTTACGGACCTTCCTGTGTCCAAAATGAATACTGAGCAGAATTACGTTTGGCCCTCCACCACAGTACCAATTTCTCCTGTGGTCCCTTGGGAAAATTAATTGCCCACCCATGTTATAGATAGAACCCAATATAAATCCCCATGGAATATCTTCCATCGTCCACTAGATGGAGCCCAATACCTTTAACTGACTTTTAGATCAATCCCAATACCATCATTGTCCACTAGATGGAGCTCAATATCATTTATTTTCCACTAGATGGAGACCAGTACCATTCACTGCCCACTAGATGGAGACCAGTACCATTCACTGCCCACTAGATGGAGACCAGTACCATTCATTGCCCACTAGATGGAGCTCAAAACCATTCATTTCCAACTAGATGGAGACCAATATCATTCATTGTCCACTAGATGGAGACCAGTACCATTCATTGCCCACTAGATGGAGACCAATACCTTTAACTAACTTTTAGATCAATCCCAATACCATCATTGTCCACTAGATGGAGCTCAATATCATTTATTGTCCACTAGATGGAGACCAGTACCATTCACTGCCCACTAGATGGAGACCAGTACCATTCACTGCCCACTAGATGGAGACCAGTACCATTCACTGCCCACTAGATGGAGACCAATACCATTCATTGCCCACTAGATGGAGCTCAAAACCATTCATTTCCAACTAGATGGAGACCAATATCATTCATTGTCCACTAGATGGAGACCAGTACCATTCACTGCCCACTAGATGGAGACCAATACCATTCATTGCCCAATAGATGGAGCTCAAAACCATTAATTTCCAACTAGATGGAGACCAATATCATTCATTGTCCACTAGATGGAGACCAGTACCATTCACTGCCCACTAGATGGAGACCAATACCATTCATTGCCCACTAGATGGAGCTCAAAACCATTCATTTCCAACTAGATGGAGACCAATACCATTCACTGCCTACTAGACGGAGACCAGTACCATTCACTGCCCACTAGATGGAGACCAATACCATTCATTGTCCACTAGATGGAGACCAATACCATTCATTGTCCACTAGATGGAGACCAGTACCTTTCATTGTCCACTAGATGGAGACCAATACCATTCATTGTCCACTAGATGGAGACCAATACCATTCATTGTCCACTAGATGGAGACCAATACCATTCATTGTCCACTAGATGGAGACCAGTACCATTCATTGTCCACTAGATGGAGACCAGTACCATTCATTGTCCACTAGATGGAGACCAATACCATTCATTGTCCACTAGATGGAGACCAATACCATTCATTGTCCACTAGATGGAGACCAATACCATTCATTGTCCACTAGATGGAGACCAGTACCATTCATTGTCCACTAGATGGAGACCAATACCATTCATTGTCCACTAGATGGAGACCAATACCATTCATTGTCCACTAGATGGAGACCAATACCATTTATTGCCCACTAGATGGAGACCAGTACCATTCATTGTCCACTAGATGGAGACCAATACCATTCATTGTCCACTAGATGGAGACCAATACCATTCATTGTCCACTAGATGGAGACCAATACCATTTATTGCCCACTAGATGGAGACCAGTACCTTTCATTGTCCACTAGATGGAGACCAATACCATTCATTGTCCACTAGATGGAGACCAATACCATTCATTGTCCACTAGATGGAGACCAGTACCTCTCATTTTCAATATGTTGCTTGTTTCCAGCAGTGTCACCCTACTGCACCGTGAAGAGAACTTCTAGAATTTCCTTTTCTTTTTCTATAAAAGTAAAAGGAGAAAAGATCAAGTTCTCCAATATGAGTGAGAATAAAACAAGATCAATATCCTGAAATATGGAGAAGATTGGGAATAAATTAGAAGCTGTAATTCTGTAACTGTCTCAGACCTCAGAGGCTCCTGCACTGGTGGACATGGATCATTAACCCAAGGCCCCTTTTCTCATAGATCAGTCTTGCTGCATAATGCAATGCACAATGAAGAAGTTGGTCAGTGGATGCAATAATAGCCCCCAGCATTGGTGTCAGTGGATGCAATAATAGCCCCCAGCATTGGTGTCAGTGGATGCAATAATAGCCCCCAGCATTGGTGTCAGTGGATGCAATAATATCCCCCAGCATTGGTGTCAGTGGATGCAATAATAGCCCCCAGCATTGGTGTCAGTGGATGCAATAATATCCCCCAGCATTGGTGTCAGTGGCAGTGAAATTTAACCCCCATAATCCGTACATTTTCACTCTGAAATACAACACCTCATCCTCCCGCTGGAGGGCGGCCTGTGTCAGGGTGACGTTATTGGGGATTTTATTGCAGATTATGGAGGAATTAGAGATGGAGACAAACAATCGTCTGACATCACCCAACACTTCAGGAACGACCTCACACAGCTATTACACATAATGCGATTGCTACAAGAGACCCCACCCGGCTCCACCCACAGCTACAAATCTTTATCCTCTATATTCCTATCATAAAGAAACGACCGATACTCTGCAGACTCCTCACTGATAACACCAGAAGAGCCGGGGGAACTGCTGAAACACTGCGTGGTGTTTGTGAGCGTTGCGTCAAATCCTTCCCCTTCTCTTCATCAGAAACCACACCCTTCAACCAGAGTCATCTGTACAACACCACATTATATGTCAGAGCTATATAAATGTATAATAATAATAATAATAATAGTGTGTGACTGTGGGGGGAGGGGACATTAGAGTGAACATTTTTTTTTATTAAAAATCTTAAAAACCTTAAAAAAACATATTTACATATATACAAAATAAATAAAAATATATATAAACAAAAATAGCTTACATCAGCATAGAAATAGAAAATGGCTTTTTTTTTTGCCAGAAAAAAACATAAAGAAAACTAAATATACCGACCAAGATACATTTTAATATTAATATTTTTTTTTAACTTGTCAGTTTTATTGAAATATAAAAGTTTACAAGTGGCAAAAAAATCATCCATATAACGCAGTAAGAGCAGAGGGCCCTATGAGAGAACAAAACGGGACAGGCGGTATCCTCAAAATGTAAGGTGGGCAAGTTGGGCAACTAGTACTATAGAGCCAGGGGTCGTCAACCCCCGGGCCGCGTCCCACTACCTGGATCGAGAAATGTCTCACTGCCTGTGACTATCGCTGCAGAGTGTCAGCTTCCTGGCGGGCGGGGGAACATGGAGTTGCGAACACACCTGAGCTCATCCTTACTGAGGGATAGTTGAGTTAGTGTAAGTGTAGTGACCGTTTCACACACTGTATTTCTTTGCGGTTACTGCAAGTTTAACGCCATATAATTCTGTGCATTACTGCAAGTTTAATGCCATATAAATCTGTGCGTTACTGCAAGATTAACGCCATATAGTTCTGTGCGTTACTGCAAGTTTAACTCCATATGGTTCTGTACATTACTGCAAGATTAACGCCATATAGTTCTGTGCGTTAGTGCAAGTTTAACTCCATATAGTTCTGTGCGTTACTGCAAGATTAACGCCATATAGTTCTGTGCGTTAGTGCAAGTTTAACTCCATATAGTTCTGTACGTTACTGCAAGATTAACGCCATATAGTTCTGTGCGTTAGTGCAAGTTTAACTCCATATAGTTCTGTGCGTTAGTGCAAGTTTAACTCCATATAGTTCTGTGCGTTAGTGCAAGTTTAACTCCATATAGTTCTGTGCATTACTGCAAGTTTAATGCCATATAGTTCTGTGCGTTACTGCAAGTTTAACGCCGTATAGTTCTGTGCATTGCTGTAAGCTTAATGTCGTATATTTCATTGCGTTACTGCAAGTTTTAAGCCATATAGTTCTGTGCGTTAGTGCAAGTTTAACTCCATATAGTTCTGTGCGTTAGTGCAAGTTTAACTCCATATAGTTCTGTGCGTTAGTGCAAGTTTAACTCCATATAGTTCTGTGCGTTAGTGCAAGTTTAACTCCATATAGTTCTGTGCGTTAGTGCAAGTTTAACGCCGTATAGTTCTGTGCATTGCTGTAAGCTTAACCCTTTCATGACTAAGCCTATTTTTGAAATTTGGTGTTTACAAGTTAAAATCCGTATTTTTTGCTAGAAAATTACTTAGAACCCCCAAACATTATATATATTTTTTTAGCAGAGAATCTAGAGAATAAAATGGCGATTTTTGCAATATTTTTTATCACACGGTATTTGTGCAGCGGTGTTTTAAACGCAAATTTTTGGAAAAGTGACACTTTCATGAATTTTAAAAAATCCAAACAGTAAAGTTACTCCAATTTTTTTCTATAATGTGAAAGATGATGTTACACCGAGTAAATAGATACCAAACATGTCACCCTTTATAATTGCACGCACTCGTGGAATGGCGACGAACTACGGTACCTTTGAATTTCCATAGGCGACGCTTTAAAAATTTTTTACGGTTACCAGGTTTGAGCTACAGAGGAGGTCTAGTGGTGGAATTATTGCTCTCGCTCTGACGATCACGGCGATACCTCACATGTGTGGTTTGAACACCGTTTACATATGCTGGCGCGACTTCCGTATGCGTTTTCTTCGCTGCGCGAGCTCGCGGGGACAGGGGCACTTTAAAAATTTTTTTTTTTTTTATTTATTTTATTTATTTTTGTACTTTATAAATTGTGTTTAAATTTTTTTTTTTTTACTTTTATTGCTGTCACAAGCAATGTAAACATCCCTTGTGACAGTAATATGTGGTGACAGGTACTCTTTATGGAGGGATGGGGGGTCTAAAAGACCCCCCATCCCTCCTTTACACTTCAAAGTATTCAGATCGGCGATTCTGAATACTGTGTACTTTTTTAAATTCGGCACCATTGGCAGCCGAGTAAACGGGAAGTGACGTCATGACGTCGCTTCCGCGTTTACAACAAGAAGGCTGGAACGAAGCCACTCGCAGCTTCGTTCCAGCCCGCCCCCAGCCGCCGAAGGCAGCCGAACGGACACCGGGCCTCCCGATAGCACGGGAGGCCCGGTAACAGCGGCGGGAGGCGGCAGGAGGGGGGGGTGTCCCCTCCCGCTCCTCCGGTATAACAGCCAAGCGGCTTTTAGCCACATCGGTTGTTATACACGGGTAGCCGATCGCCCGCTGTAAACAACGGTACCGGGATGATGCCTGCAGCTGCGGGCATCATCCCGGTATAACCCCGGAAAGCCGAGTACGCATATCTGCGTACGGTCGGCGGGAAGGGGTTAATGTTGTATATTTCATTGCGTTACTGCAAGTTTAACGCCATATTGTTCTGTGCGGTACTGCAGTATTATAGTGTATCCGTGGAGTGTGTTTGTGTCGTGAATACTCAAATTAAAGTGCACCAAACACCACTTTCTATTAATTAAAGTGTATCCACGTACACATTTACACATCTTTATTACATTTTGTTAATAAGCACCAGCCACTCCCCCATCATGTCTGGGAGGACAACAAGGAGAGGCAGACTTTCCCATGGCACTGTGAGGGGACCAGCAGTGTATGTGTCCACAGGCAAAGGTGGACGAGGTCAGTCCTCAGGCAGGGCATCATTCCCTCTGTTTAGTTATGTTGCCCATGCTATCCAGCCACAGCATGCAGAGGAGGTGGTGGACTGGCTTACTAAACCTTCCTCATCCTCCTCATCCTCTGTCACCCAAGCAGAGATTAGTGCACAGTCCCCTGCAGCTGCCAGAGTGGCAAAACCTGCCATCTGTCCACAGCTATTCCTGCCATAGCCCTAACATCAGCCATTGAGGAGTCAGCTGAATTATTTGAACACAGCGTCAGCCACTTGCTCCTTGACGATGCCCAGCCATTACTGGATTCAGATGTTCGTTATGACTCTGAGGTTGAGGAAAGCAGGAACATGAGCCTACAGAGAGGGGAGAACACTGGTACGCAAATTGGCAGTCATGTTCCCCCAGCTGCAGCTTATTGCCAAGTTGGTTGCCAGTGGT
This sequence comes from Aquarana catesbeiana, assembly GCA_037953035.1. Classification (NCBI taxonomy): domain Eukaryota; kingdom Metazoa; phylum Chordata; class Amphibia; order Anura; family Ranidae; genus Aquarana; species Aquarana catesbeiana. Next base: position 1,835,793 of record JBBHAA010001942.1, read on the forward strand.
AACGAGGATGGAGGAGATGATGATGATGATGAGGTCACTGACTCCCTTCTAACACTTGTATTGTGATGGGTAACCTGGAAATCATCAGAAAGAAAGGGAAGTTGAGTCCCACCGATGTGATCTTTCTGACTAAGGGAATTGTGAATATTCTCCTCCAGGGTGTGATGAGTCTACAGGGAATGATCTATGTCTTGTCTCCAGAACATTTGCCCGTTTGACCGTTCGCTGAATACCATACAATGCACTGAGCACTGCGCAGTGCATTCTGTCGTCTGATTGGGAAAAGCTTTGCCCAATCAGAGCGCAGTGTAATCTGGTTGTTAAGGGGCGGGGCTTAAAAAAAAGTGTCTGTCCCCCCTCCCACCCAATCTATACCAGACTCAAATGGCCTGGTTTTGATTTTAAGGGGAACCCTGTGCCAAAGTTAAAAAAAATGGCATGGGGTCCCCCCAAAATCCATACCAGACCCTTATCCGGGCATGCAGCCTGGCAGGTCAGGAAAGGGGGGATGAGCAAGCACCCCCCCCCCAGTCTATACCAGACTCAAAGGGCCTGGTATGGATTTTAAGGGGGAATCCTGTGCCAAAGTTAAAGAAAACAGCACGGGGTCCCCCCAAAATCCATACCAGACCCTTATCCGGGCATGCAGCCTGGCAGGTCAGGAAAGGGGGGGATGAGTGAGCGCCGATTCCCCCCCCCATGAACCATACCAGGCCACATGCCCTCAACATAGGGGGTGGTTTTGAGCATGTTGAAGGGTCTCTTGCCGACAACCCTGGGCTGTAGTTGGGGTCTGCGGGCAGGGGTCTTATTGGAATCTGGAAGCCCCCATGTGAATGGATAGAAGTACATTTTACCCCTATCCATTCACCAAAAAGAAGTGTACAAAAAAATAAAAACACGAGACAAGTTTTTGACAAATCCTTTATTAAAAAACAACAAAACAGTGTCCCTGATTGTAAACCCATCGTCATAAACTTGTCTCTTGTTTTTATTTGTTTTTTGTGCCCTATGTTGAGGGCATGTGGCCTGGTATGGTTCAGGAGGTGGGGGGGGGGGGTGCTTGCTCATACCCCACCCTTTCCTGACCAGCAAGATAAGACCCGGATAAGGGTCTGGTATGGATTTTCGGGGGGGGGGGGACCCAACAAAGTTTTTTTTTTTAAACTTTGGTGTGGGGTTACCCCCCTTCAATGACCAGGCCATTTTTGGCGATACGGCACTGCGTCACTTTAACTGACAATTGCGCAGTCGTGCGACACTGTACCCAAACAAAATTTACGTCATTTTTGTTTCCACAAATAGAGCTTTTTATTGGTGGTATTTGATCACCTCTGCGGTTTTTATTTTTTGTGCTATAAACAAAAAAATACAGAAAATGAATATATATATATATTTGTTACTTTTTGCTATAATAAATATAAAAAAAAATAGATACAAAAAAGCACATTTCTTCTCTTCAGTTTAGGCTGATATGTATTCTTCTACATATTTTTGGTAAAAAAAAAAATCGCAATAAGCGTATATTGATTGGTTTGTGCAAAAGTTATAGCGTCTACAAAATAGGGGAAAAATGTATGGCATTTTTGTAATTTTTTTTTTGTTTTTACTAGTAATGGCGGCAATCTACGATTTTTAGCTGTACTGCGACATTGCGGCGGACACATCGGACACTTTTGACACATTTTTGGGACCAGTGACATTTATACAGCGATCAGAGCTATAAAAATGCACCAGATTACTGTATAAAGGTCACTGGCAGGGAAGGGGTTAACACTAGGGGGGCGATCAAGGGGTTAAATGTTTTTTTCCCTGTGTGTGTTTCTAACTGTAGGGGGGAGGGGACTGATTGGAGGAGGAGAGAGATCGCTGTTCCTGATCCCTAGGAACACACAATCTCTTTCTACTCCCCTGACAGAACGGGGATCTGTTTGTTTACATTGATCCCTGTTCTGCCTCTCTGTGGAGCGATCGCAGGCCACGCGCACCAGTTCCCCCCCGCTGTGCAGCGCACGCGCCTGCTATACCTGTTTATAGGTGCTGATGTACAGCTACGGTGATTTGTGGGATCGTGCCGGCCTGCCAAGGTATAATGATGGCGGCTGGTAAGCAAGTGGATGAAATCCATACAAGACCCAAAAGACTTAAAAAAACCTTTGAAATGAGCACTTTTTGTTTTTCCTGTTCGGCTCCCATAGACTTCAATGGGGTTCACTGTTCAGGTTAGAACTTTTCCCCCTGTTCGGGAGTTCTGCTGCAGGGGTTGTGCTGTGGAAGTTCCGCTGCGGGGATTCTGCTGTGGAAGTTCTGCTGCGGGGGTTCTGCTGTGGGAGTTCTGCTGTGGGGGTTCTGCTGCGGGAGTTCTGCTGCGGGGATTCTGCTGTGGAAGTTCTGCTGCGGGGGTTCTGCTGTGGGAGTTCTGCTGTGGGGGTTCTGCTGCGGGAGTTCTGCTGTGGGAGTTCTGCTGCAGGGATTCTGCTGTGGGAGTTCTGCTGCGGGGATTCTGCTGTGGAAGTTCTGCTGCGGGGGTTCTGCTGCGGGAGTTCTGCTGTGGGAGTTCTGCTGCAGGGATTCTGCTGTGGGAGTTCTGCTGCGGGGATTCTGCTGTGGAAGTTCTGCTGCGGGAGTTCTGCTGCGGGGATTCTGCTGTGGAAGTTCTGCTGCGGGGGTTCTGCTGCGGGAGTTCTGCTGTGGGAGTTCTGCTGTGGGAGTTCTGCTGCGGGAGTTCTGCTGTGGGGATTCTGCTGCGGGAGTTCTGCTGCGGGGGTTCTGCTGTGGAAGTTCTGCTGCGGGAGTTCTGCTGCGGGGATTCTGCTGCGGGAGTTCTGCTGCGGGGATTCTGCTGTGGAAGTTCTGCTGCGGGAGTTCTGCTGCGGGGATTCTGCTGTGGAAGTTCTGCTGCGGGGGTTCTGCTGCGGGAGTTCTGCTGTGGGAGTTCTGCTGTGGAAGTTCTGCTGCGGGAGTTCTGCTGCGGGGATTCTGCTGCGGGAGTTCTGCTGCGGGGGTTCTGCTGTGGAAGTTCTGCTGCGGGAGTTCTGCTGCGGGGATTCTGCTGCGGGAGTTCTGCTGCGGGGATTCTGCTGTGGAAGTTCTGCTGCGGGGGTTCTGCTGCGGGAGTTCTGCTGTGGGAGTTCTGCTGCAGGGGTTCTGCTGCGGGAGTTCTGCTGTGGGAGTTCTGCTGCGGGAGTTCTGCTGCGGGTATTCTGCTGCGGGGGTTCTGCTGTGGAAGTTCTGCTGCGGGGGTTCTGCTGCGGGAGTTCTGCTGTGGGAGTTCTGCTGCAGGGGTTCTGCTGTGGGAGTTCTGCTGTGGGAGTTCTGCTGCGGGGGTTCTGCTGCGGGGGTTCTGCTGTGAAAGTTCTGCTGTGGGGTTTCTGCTGCGGGAGTTCTGCTGCAGGGGTTCTGCTGCGGGGGTTCTGCTGCAGGGGTTCTGCTGCGGGGGTTCTGCTGTGGGAGTTCTGCTGCGGGGGTTCTGCTGTGGAAGTTCTGCTGTGGAAGTTCTGCTGCGGGAGTTCTGCTGTGGGAGTTCTGCTGTGGGAGTTCTGCTGTGGGAGTTCTGCTGTGGGAGTTCTGTTGCGGGGGTTCTGCTGCGGGGATTCTGCTGCGGGAGTTCTGCTGTGGAAGTTCTGCTGTGGGGGTTCTGCTGTAGGGGTTCTGCTGCGGGAGTTCTGCTGCGGGGGTTCTGCTGTCGGAGTTCTGCTGCGGGGGTTCTGCTGCGGGGGTTCTGCTGCGGGAGTTCTGCTGCGGGGGTTCTGCTGTGGGTGTTCTGCTGCGGGAGTTCTGCTGTGGGGGTTCTGCTGTGAGAGTTCTGCTGCGGGGGTTCTGCTCCGGGGTTCTGCTGCGGAAGTTCTGCTGTGGAAGTTCTGCTGCGGGGGTTCTGCTGCGGGGGTTCTGCTGTGGGGGTTCTGCTGCGGGGGTTCTGCTGTGGGGGTTGTTCGACTCATGACTACTATAAAACATATCCAATAAAAAAATGTAAATCTAATTTCTTCATAAACTTAGGCCAGTATGTATTCTGTTACACATTTTTGGTGAAAAAAAACCCCAAGTGTAGATTGATTGGTTTGCGCAAAAGTTATCGTGTCTAAAAACGATTTATGGAAGATTTATTTCTTTTTCACTTGTAATGATGGTGATCAGTGACTAATAGCAGGACTGCGATATTGCGGTGGACAAATCGGACACTAACTGACACTTTTTGGGAACCAGTGACACCAATACAGTGATCAGTGCTAAAAATACGCACTGTCACTGTACTAATGACACTGGCTGGGAAGGGGGTAACAGGGGCGATCAAAGGGTTAACTGTGTGCCTAGCCAGTGTTTGTGCGCATTGTATATGCTGCTTTTACTAGAAGAGATGGAATCAATTCCCCACAAATTCCATCCCTTCCCTCCTGTCAGAACAGGGATCTACCTTGTGGTGTTCAGGATGCCGGTTTTAGCTGGCTATCAGGTTACGCTGGTTCTGGTGACAATGATGGCACTGAGGTGGCAGTACTGGTTTTACTGGTTCTGCTGATACTGACACTGGTGTAACTAGCAATAACAATAGTGTTTAACTGGCTCTGTTGACACTGGCGCTGGTGTGGTGGTGATCAGGACACTGGCGCTGGTGTGGTGGTGATCAGGACACTGGTGTGGTGGTAATCAGGACACTGACCCTGGTGTGGTGGTGATCAGGACACTGGCACTGGTGTGGTGGTGATCAGGACACTGGCACTGGTGAGGTGGTGATCAGGACACTGGCACTGGTGAGGTGGTGATCAGGACACTGGCCCTGGTGTGGTGGTGATCAATGATACTGGCCCTGGTGTGGTGGTGATCAGGACACTGGTGTGGTGGTGATCAGGACACTGGCGCTGGTGTGGTGGTGATCAATGATACTGGCCCTGGTGTGGTGGTGATCAGGACACTGGTGTGGTGGTAATCAGGACACTGACCCTGGTGTGGTGGTGATCAGGACACTGGCACTGGTGTGGTGGTGATCAGGACACTGGCGCTGGTGTGGTGGTGATCAGGACACTGGTGTGGTGGTAATCAGGACACTGACCCTGGTGTGGTGGTGATCAGGACACTGGCACTGGTGAGGTGGTGATCAGGACACTGGCACTGGTGAGGTGGTGATCAGGACACTGGCCCTGGTGTGGTGGTGATCAATGATACTGGCCCTGGTGTGGTGGTGATCAGGACACTGGTGTGGTGGTGATCAGGACACTGGCGCTGGTGTGGTGGTGATCAATGATACTGGCCCTGGTGTGGTGGTGATCAGGACACTGGTGTGGTGGTGATCAATGATACTGGCCCTGGTGTGGTGGTGATCAGGACACTGGTGTGGTGGTGATCAGGACACTGGCGCTGGTGTGGTGGTGATCCGGACACTGGTGTGGTGGTAATCAGGACACTGACCCTGGTGTGGTGGTGATCAGGACACTGGCACTGGTGAGGTGGTGATCAGGACACTGGCACTGGTGAGGTGGTGATCAATGATACTGGCCCTGGTGTGGTGGTGATCAGGACACTGGCACTGGTGTGGTGGTGATCAGGACACTGGCGCTGGTGTGGTGGTGATCAGGACACTGGTGTGGTGGTGATCAGGACACTGGTATGGTGGTGATCAGGACACTGGTGTGGTGGTGATCAGGACACTGACCCTGGTGTGGTGGTGATCAGGACACTGGTGTGGTGGTGATCAGGACACTGGCACTGGTGAGGTGGTGATCAGGACACTGGTGTGGTGGTGATCAGGACACTGGTGTGGTGGTGATCAATGATACTGGCCCTGGTGTGGTGGTGATCAGGACACTGGCGCTGGTGTGGTGGTGATCAGGACACTGGCGCTGGTGTGGTGGTGATCAGGACACTGGTGTGGTGGTGATCAGGACACTGGTGTGGTGGTGATCAGGACACTGGCGCTTGTGTGGTGGTGATCAGGACACTGGCGCTGGTGTGGTGGTGATCAGGACACTGGTGTGGTGGTGATCAGGACACTGGTGTGGTGGTGATCAGGACACTGGCACTGGTGTGGTGGTGATCAGGACACTGGCGCTGGTGTGGTGGTGATCAGGACACTGGCGCTGGTGTGGTGGTGATCAGGACACTGGCACTGGTGTGGTGGTGATCAGGACACTGGCGCTGGTGTGGTGGTGATCAGGACACTGGCGCTGGTGTGGTGGTGATCAGGACACTGGCGCTGGTGTGGTGGTGATCAGGACACTGGCGCTGGTGTGGTGGTGATCAGGACACTGGCCCTGGTGTGGTGGTGATCAGGACACTGGCCCTGGTGTGGTGGTGATCAGGACACTGGCCCTGGTGTGGTGGTGATCAGGACACTGGCCCTGGTGTGGTGGTGATCAGGACGCTGGTGTGGTGGTGATCAGGACACTGGTGTGGTGGTGATCAGGACACTGGCCCTGGTGTGGTGGTGATCAGGACACTGGCCCTGGTGTGGTGGTGATCAGGACACTGGTGTGGTGGTGATCAGGACACTGGCCCTGGTGTGGTGGTGATCAGGATATGACCTCACAGGATATGAATGTCAACACAGGAAATCCTTCCAACAGGATGAGTTTTTCACAAAATAATGGCTAGGGGAGTCTTATGGGCGTGTCTGGGAAGGGACAGTGTGTATGTTTTACCTGGAAGCCATTCAGCTTCCTTTGTTTAGTTGAAGAGCATGGCTTCCAGGTAAGAGTGCCTCTTACATCAGGTTCCCCAGCAGAGTGCCTCTTACATCAGGTGTGCCTCTTACATCAGGTGTCCCCAGCAGAGTGCCTCTTACATCAGGTGTGCCTCTTACATCAGGTGTCCCCAGCAGAGTGCCTCTTACATCAGGTGTCCCCAGCAGAGTGCCTCTTACATCAGGTGTCCCCAGCAGAGTGCCTCTTACATCAGGTGTGCCTCTTACATCAGGTGTCCCCAGCAGAGTGCCTCTTACATCAGGTGTCCCCAGCAGAGTGCCTCTTACATCAGGTGTCCCCAGCAGAGTGCCTCTTACATCAGGTGTCCCCAGCGGAGTGCCTCTTACATCAGGTGTCCCCAGCGGAGTGCCTCTTACATCAGGTGTCCCCAGCAGAGTGCCTCTTACATCAGGTGTCCCCAGGTGAGTGCCTCTTACATCAGGTGTCCCCAGGTGAGTGCCTCTTACATCAGGTGTCCCCAGCAGAGTGCCTCTTACATCAGGTGTCCCCAGCGGAGTGCCTCTTACATCAGGTGTCCCCAGCGGAGTGCCTCTTACATCAGGTGTCCCCAGCGGAGTGCCTCTTACATCAGGTGTCCCCAGCAGAGTGCCTCTTACATCAGTGCCCCCAGCGGAGTGCCTCTTACATCAGGTGTCCCCAGCAGAGTGCCTCTTACATCAGGTGTCCCCAGCAGAGTGCCTCTTACATCAGGTGTCCCCAGCAGAGTGCCTCTTACATCAGGTGTCCCCAGCAGAGTGCCTCTTACATCAGGTGTCCCCAGCAGAGTGCCTCTTACATCAGTGCCCCCAGCGGAGTGCCTCTTACATCAGGTGTCCCCAGCAGAGTGCCTCTTACATCAGGTGTCCCCAGGTGAGTGCCTCTTACATCAGGTGTCTCCAGCAGAGTGCCTCTTACATCAGGTGTCCCCAGGTGAGTGCCTCTTACATCAGGTGTCCCCAGGTGAGTGCCTCTTACATCAGGTGTCCCCAGCAGAGTGCCTCTTACATCAGGTGTCCCCAGCAGAGTGCCTCTTACATCAGGTGTCCCCAGCAGAGTGCCTCTTACATCAGGTGTCCCCAGCAGAGTGCCTCTTACATCAGTGCCCCCAAGTGGAGTGCCTCTTACATCAGGTGTCCCCAGCAGAGTGCCTCTTACATCAGGTGTCCCCAGGTGAGTGCCTCTTACATCAGGTGTCCCCAGGTGAGTGCCTCTTACATCAGGTGTCCCCAGCAGAGTGCCTCTTACATCAGGTGTCCCCAGCGGAGTGCCTCTTACATCAGGTGTCCCCAGCGGAGTGCCTCTTACATCAGGTGTCCCCAGCAGAGTGCCTCTTACATCAGGTGTCCCCAGCAGAGTGCCTCTTACATCAGGTGTCCCCAGCAGAGTGCCTCTTACATCAGGTGTCCCCAGCAGAGTGCCTCTTACATCAGGTGTCCCCAGCAGAGTGCCTCTTACATCAGTGCCCCCAGTGGAGTGCCTCTGTCATAGTCCCTACCATGCCATGCAGACGACCAGGCATGGTTCCGCCCCAAGTGGCTCAAAGAGGTATTGAACCTATGACTGCCTGTTTAGTGCTCCTGTTATTGCGGCTTCCTTTGTTTAGTTGAAGAGCATGGCTTCCAGGTAAAACATACACACTGTCCCTGCCCAGACACGCCCATAAGACTCCCCTAGCTATTATTTTCTATAAACTCATCCTGTTGGAAGGATTTCCTGTGTTGACATTCATATCCTGTGAGGTCATATCCTGTGAGGTCATATCCTGTGGAGGAAGCGATTGGCTGTTGGGGCGACCGCTTCCTGTTTGTCATTGCTTTTGTTGTTTTTGAATAAAAGAGCCGGTGTGGTGCTCGTGGGGGGGGGGGCAGTCGTGCTGAGATGAGGACATCAGCTATAGTCATGTCTGTCCATGTTGGGGAAATGCGGGAGACATGGGTTAGGATCCCAGAGGCATTATACTGAAAAGGCGCGTATTAGCGCAGGTGAGATTGAATACGTATAGCAAAATCTCCATGTCAGATGGCGGGTCAGGACCTTATGGAGCAAACAGAACCTCCTTCACACCGGCAAGAGGGGGGGGGGGAACGGATCCCAGTCCAGTACATCAAACTTTGTTGTCCTGAGACAAAGGGGTACGTTTTCTCTGTCCGATGCGTTAGGGAGGTTCTGCTTTGCAAAAGAACAAATTTTAATCTTTTGGTATAATGCCGGTGTCTTGCCGAAAAAGTTCCCCCGGCGGATAAGGACCCCCCTGTACTGCGCATGCGCAGCGCTTGCCAAAAAAGTTCCCCCCGCAACGCTTGCGCAGTACGAAGCTTGCCAAAAAAGTTCCCCCGGCGGAGAGCCGCCGAAAATAGCCGAACATACACAGCTGAGAGTCAGCTTTACACCGCGCTGAGCAATGAACACCACATTCTAACAGACGCCCCCGATGCTTCCATACAATGCCGCACGCTCCCGATGCTCGTGAAAACAGCCCTGCCCTTTTGTTTTTTCAATATTCGACCTCTTCTGTAGCATCCCGCCCCTTACCACGATACAACGGTAATACACCCGCCCCTTGCAGAGTAGCACGAGCATTGGGAGCGTGCGGCAGCGTCGGGCACAATGTCCTGCTCATTGCGCATGCGCCGTCTACAGCTGACTCACAGCTATTCAGCTTCGGAGATTTTCAGAGGTTCCCTTGTTGTTCGTACTGCGCAAGCGCTGCGCCTGCGCAGTACAGGGGGGTCATTATCCGCCAAGGGGAACTTTCTCGGCGGATTTTAATTGCATGTTTGTCATGTGTAAGTAACGACAGCTAAATACCAATTAGTTATATATATATCTTATTAAAGGAAGTCTTTAGGTAATAATACAAATAGCTCAGCAACTGTATTGCATGAAATGGGGATCCCGTTTAGAAAAATCCAGTTAAAAGAAGGGTCATGGCTGTGAAATCAGGTTGAGAAAAATGTCCTCCTAAAAATTGTGTTGAAATAGCCAATAGACACATACATGGATTAAACGAGTCCCAGTGACCCACATTGAGTGGATCCATTTAGCTGAAGGAAGTCTATCCAATATAAATCAGGATCCTGTGTGTGTCAGATTTCTAATAGAGCAACAGACTTCCATTGAATCATAGATGGATAATATACCAGAGGAGCCCACATCCACAGAGCCTCGTGTAGGAGATATGGACAGATCCAAGTAATTCAGGGAAATTCCCTTTACATACCATTTCCAGATGTCCCGGGTAGATAGATCACCATGTGAAGGGCTGGTCAGTTTAAACACTCTCCACTGCAGAGCTTGAACCTTAGTAGATGACCTCCCTTCAGCTGTGTAGTTTCTCCAGAATATACACCAGATTCCGGGTATCCTGGATATGTAATCCTCAGTGCGGGGGGGTGATTCGATATAAGCAATCCCTGAGAACTTCACCTGATTCCGGGTATCCTGGATATGTAATCCTCAGTGCGGGGGGGTGATTCGATATAAGCAATCCCTGAGAACTTCACCTGATTCCGGGTATCCTGGATAGGTAATCCTCAGTGCGGGGGGGTGATTCGATATAAGCAATCCCTGAGAACTTCACCAGATTCCGGGTATCCTGGATAAGTAATCCTCAGTACGGGGGGGGGGGGGTGATTCGATATAAGCAATCCCTGAGAACCTTACAATCAGGCTGACTGTCCTCCTGAGGCTGTTTGGAAACTCCAGTGTCCACAAACTGACATAAGGGTCACAATCCTTTGGAACTCAGACTGGGATTCCCCATGAAAGAAATCAGCGGTGTCACGTCTTAAGCAAAAAGAGCTGCGCTCTGTGTTGCCTCCATTCAGCGGTGCATGACATACAGCTGGGCGTCCTGGTGTCACTGTTTATGTCCATGCATTTTACAAACCCTTACGTTCGTTTCATCAGGACACTGGCCCTGGTGTGGTGGTGATCCGGACACTGGTGTGGAGTGTGGTGGTGATCAGGACACTGGTGTGGAGTGTGGTGGTGATCAGGATATTTGGGGGGGGCCGTGGTGTACACGTGCAGATAATCTCCCATCCACAGTGGATGGCAGTATAGTCAGTGGATGGAGTCAGTAGGGCAGTGGATGGTGTCAGTAGAGCAGAGGACAGTGTCAGTAGAGCAGTGGACGGTGTCAGTAGAGCAGTGGACGGTGTCAGTAGAGCAGTGGATGGTGTCAGTAGAGCGGTGGACGGTGTCAGTAGGGCAGTGGACGGTGTCAGTAGAGCAGTGGACGGTGTCAGTAGAGCAGTGGATGGTGTCAGTAGAGCAGTGGACGGTGTCGGTAGAGCAGTGGACGGTGTCAGTAGGGCAGTGGACGGTGTCAGTAGAGCAGTGGATGGTGTCAGTAGAGCGGTGGACGGTGTCAGTAGGGCAGTGGACGGTGTCAGTAGGGCAGAGGACAGTGTCAGTAGATCAGTGGACGGTGTCAGTAGAGCAGTGGATGGTGTCAGTAGAGCAGTGGACGGTGTCAGTAGAGCAGTGGATGGTGTCAGTAGGGCAGTGGACGGTGTCGGTAGAGCAGTGGACGGTGTCAGTAGAGCAGAGGACGGTGTCAGTAGAGCAGTGGATGGTGTCAGTAGAGCGGTGGACGGTGTCAGTAGGGCAGTGGATGGTGTCAGTAGAGCAGTGGACGGTGTCAGTAGAGCAGTGGATGGTGTCAGTAGGGCAGAGGACGGTGTCAGTAGGGCAGTGGACGGTGTCAGTAGAGCAGTGGACGGTGTCAGTAGGGCAGTGGATGGTGTCAGTAGAGCAGTGGACTCTGTCAGTAGAGCAGTGGACGGTGTCAGTAGGGCAGTGGATGGTGTCAGTAGAGCAGTGGATGGTGTCAGTAGAGCAGTGGACGGTGTCAGTAGGGCAGTGGACGGTGTCAGTAGAGCAGTGGACGGTGTCAGTAGAGCAGAGGACGGTGTCAGTAGAGCAGAGGACGGTGTCAGTAGAGCAGTGGACGGTGTCAGTAGAGCAGTGGACGGTGTCAGTAGAGCAGTGGATGGTGTCAGTAGAGCAGTGGACGGTGTCAGTAGAGCAGAGGACGGTGTCAGTAGGGCAGCGGATGGTGTCAGTAGGGCAGTGGACGGTGTCAGTAGAGCAGTGGACGGTGTCAGTAGAGCAGTGGACGGTGTCAGTAGGGCAGAGGACGGTGTCAGTAGAGCAGTGGATGGTGTCAGTAGAGCAGTGGATGGTGTCAGTAGAGCAGTGGACGGTGTCAGTAGAGCAGAGGACGGTGTCAGTAGAGCAGAGGACGGTGTCAGTAGGGCAGAGGACGGTGTCAGTAGAGCAGTGAACGGTGTCAGTAGAGCAGAGGACGGTGTCAGTAGAGCAGTGGACGGTGTCAGTAGGGCAGTGGACGGTGTCAGTAGAGCAGAGGACGGTGTCAGTAGAGCAGTGGACGGTGTCAGTAGGGCAGTGGACGGTGTCAGTAGAGCAGAGGACGGTGTCAGTAGAGCAGTGGACGGTGTCAGTAGGGCAGTGGACGGTGTCAGTAGAGCAGAGGACGGTGTCAGTAGAGCAGAGGACGGTGTCAGTAGGGCAGAGGACGGTGTCAGTAGAGCAGTGAACGGTGTCAGTAGAGCAGTGGACTCTGTCAGTAGGGCAGTGGACGGTGTCAGTAGAGCAGTGGACGGTGTCAGTAGAGCAGTGGACGGTGTCAGTAGAGCAGAGGACGGTGTCAGTAGAGCAGAGGACGGTGTCAGTAGAGCAGTGGACGGTGTCAGTAGAGCAGTGGACGGTGTCAGTAGAGCAGAGGACGGTGTCAGTAGAGCAGTGGACGGTGTCAGTAGGGCAGCGGATGGTGTCAGTAGGGCAGTGGACGGTGTCAGTAGAGCAGTGGACGGTGTCAGTAGAGCAGTGGACGGTGTCAGTAGGGCAGCGGATGGTGTCAGTAGGGCAGTGGACGGTGTCAGTAGAGCAGTGGACGGTGTCAGTAGAGCAGTGGACGGTGTCAGTAGAGCAGAGGACGGTGTCAGTAGAGCAGTGGACGGTGTCAGTAGAGCAGTGGACGGTGTCAGTAGAGCAGTGGACGGTGTCAGTAGAGCAGAGGACGGTGTCAGTAGAGCAGTGGACGGTGTCAGTAGGGCAGTGGACGGTGTCAGTAGAGCAGTGGACGGTGTCAGTAGAGCAGTGGACGGTGTCAGTAGAGCAGTGGACGGTGTCAGTAGAGCAGAGGACGGTGTCAGTAGAGCAGTGGACGGTGTCAGTAGAGCAGTGGACGGTGTCAGTAGAGCAGAGGACGGTGTCAGTAGAGCAGTGGACGGTGTCAGTAGGGCAGTGGACGGTGTCAGTAGATCAGTGGATGGTGTCAGTAGAGCAGTGGACGGTGTCAGTAGAGCAGAGGACGGTGTCAGTAGAGCAGTGGACTCTGTCAGTAGAGCAGTGGACGGTGTCAGTAGAGCAGTGGACGGTGTCAGTAGGGCAGGGGACGGTGTCAGTAGGGCAGTGGACGGTGTCAGTAGAGCAGAGGACGGTGTCAGTAGAGCAGTGGACGGTGTCAGTAGAGCAGTGGATGGTGTCAGTAGAGCAGTGGACGGTGTCAGTAGGGCAGAGGACCGTGTCAGTAGGGCAGTGGACGGTGTCAGTAGAGCAGTGGATGGTGTCAGTAGGGCAGTAGAGCAGTGGACGGTGTCAGTAGAGCAGTGGACGGTGTCAGTAGAGCAGTGGACGGTGTCAGTAGAGCAGAGGACGGTGTCAGTAGGGCAGAGGATGGTGTCAGTAGAGCAGTGGACGGTGGACGGTGTAAGTAGGGCAGTGGATGGTGTCAGTAGAGCAGTGGAAGGTGTCAGTAGAGCAGTGGATGGTGTCAGTAGGGCAGAGGACGGTGTCAGTAGGGCAGTGGACGGTGTCAGTAGAGCAGTGGACGGTGTCAGTAGGGCAGTGGATGGTGTCAGTAGATCAGTGGATGGTGTCAGTAGAGCAGAGGACGGTGTCAGTAGAGCAGTGGACGGTGTCAGTAGAACAGTGGACGGTGTCAGTAGAGCAGTGGATGGTGTCAGTAGAGCAGTGGACAGTGGACGGTGTCAGTAGAGCAGAGGACGGTGTCAGTAGAGCAGTGGACGGTGTCAGTAGAGCAGTGGACAGTGGACGGTGTCAGTAGAGCAGAGGACGGTGTCAGTAGAGCAGTGGACGGTGTCAGTAGAGCAGTGGATGGTGTCAGTAGGGCAGTGGACGGTGTCAGTAGGGCAGTGGACGGTGTCAGTAGAACAGTGGACGGTGTCAGTAGAGCAGTGGATGGTGTCAGTAGAGCAGTGGACAGTGGACGGTGTCAGTAGAGCAGAGGACGGTGTCAGTAGAGCAGTGGACGGTGTCAGTAGAGCAGTGGATGGTGTCAGTAGAGCAGTGGACGGTGTCAGTAGAGCAGTGGACGGTGTCAGTAGAGCAGTGGATGGTGTCAGTAGGGCAGTGGACGGTGTCAGTAGAGCAGAGGACGGTGTCAGTAGAGCAGTGGACGGTGTCAGTAGAGCAGTGGACGGTGTCAGTAGAGCAGTGGATGGTGTCAGTAGAGCAGAGGACGGTGTCAGTAGAGCAGTGGACGGTGTCAGTAGAGCAGTGGACGGTGTCAGTAGAGCAGTGGATGGTGTCAGTAGGGCAGTGGACGGTGTCAGTAGAGCAGAGGACGGTGTCAGTAGAGCAGTGGACTCTGTCAGTAGGGCAGTGGACAGTGTCAGTAGAGCAGTGGACGGTGTCAGTAGAGCAGTGGACGGTGTCAGTAGAGCAGTGGACGGTGTCAGTAGGGCAGTGGACGGTGTCAGTAGGGCAGTGGACAGTGTCAGTAGAGCAGTGGACGGTGTCAGTAGAGCAGTGGACGGTGTCAGTAGAGCAGAGGACGGTGTCAGTAGAGCAGAGGACGGTGTCAGTAGAGCAGTGGACAGTGTCAGTAGAGCAGTGGACAGTGTCAGTAGAGCAGTGGACGGTGTCAGTAGGGCAGTGGACAGTGTCAGTAGAGCAGTGGACGGTGTCAGTAGAGCAGAGGACGGTGTCAGTAGAGCAGTGGACAGTGTCAGTAGAGCAGTGGACAGTGTCAGTAGAGCAGTGGACGGTGTCAGTAGGGCAGTGGACAGTGTCAGTAGAGCAGTGGATGGTGTCAGTAGAGCAGTGGACAGTGTCAGTAGGGCAGTGGATGGTGTCAGTAGAGCAGTGGACGGAGTCAGTAGAGCAGTGGACGGTGTCAGTAGGGCAGTGGACGGTGTCAGTAGAGCAGAGGACGGTGTCAGTAGAGCAGAGGACGGTGTCAGTAGAGCAGAGGACGGTGTCAGTAGGGCAGTGGACGGTGTCAGTAGGGCAGTGGATGGTGTCAGTAGAGCAGAGGACGGTGTCAGTAGAGCAGTGGACGGTGTCAGTAGGGCAGTGGACGGTGTCAGTAGAGCAGTGGACGGTGTCAGTAGGGCAGTGGACGGTGTCAGTAGAGCAGTGGATGGTGTCAGTAGAGCAGTGGACGGTGTCAGTAGAGCAGTGGACGGTGTCAGTAGGGCAGAGGACGGTGTCAGTAGAGCAGAGGACGGTGTCAGTAGAGCAGTGGACGGTGTCAGTAGGGCAGTGGACGGTGTCAGTAGAGCAGAGGACGGTGTCAGTAGGGCAGTGGATGGTGTCAGTATAGCAGTGGACGGTGTCAGTAGGGCAGTGGACGGTGTCAGTAGGGCAGAGGACGGTGTCAGTAGGGCAGTGGACGGTGTCAGTAGAGGAGAGGACGGTGTCAGTAGAGCAGTGGACGGTGTCAGTAGAGCAGTGGATGGTGTCAGTAGAGCAGAGGACGGTGTCAGTAGAGCAGAGGACGGTGTCAGTAGGGCAGTGGACGGTGTCAGTAGAGCAGTGGACGGTGTCAGTAGAGCAGTGGATGGTGTCAGTAGGGCAGTGGACGGTGTCAGTAGAGCAGAGGACGGTGTCAGTAGAGCAGTGGACGGTGTCAGTATGTGAAGGAATGTGATGTAAATAATAATAATCTGAAAATGTCTATTTTTTTATGTGTATACATATTTTTCTCCTTACTCATTATATAAGTATACAGGTTTGCTCTGTTCCTATATTTTTCTCAAGATGGCGGGTACCCCCTACATCCCACACATCAGAAGAACGCGGAACTGAAGATAAAACCAAGGACAGCCAAACCTCGTTATGAAGATTCTCCATCTTCTTTTCTATCTTAACCAATGAGATGTACCTATTAGACTAACATAGCAATGACGTATTTGTGTGTATAAAACATTAGCACCGCCTTGAATAAATCAGAAGTGTAAGAAGTAATGGAGCTGAGCGTGTCTCAGAGTGTTTACTTTTATATGCATGCATATCAACACTTTTCAATTAGAGACAGCAGCAGATAACTTTGGGCTCGATTGGAGCTCTTAATCATTTCCTTAACAAGTAGAGCAGTGGACGGTGTCAGTAGAGCAGTGGACGGTGTCAGTAGGGCAGTGGACGGTGTCAGTAGAGCAGAGGACGGTGTCAGTAGAGCAGAGGACGGTGTCAGTAGGGCAGTGGATGGTGTCAGTAGAGCAGAGGACGGTGTCAGTAGAGCAGTGGATGGTGTCAGTAGAGCAGAGGACGGTGTCAGTAGAGCAGAGGACGGTGTCAGTAGAGCAGTGGACTCTGTCAGTAGGGCAGTGGACGGTGTCAGTAGGGCAGTGGACGGTGTCAGTAGGGCAGTGGACGGTGTCAGTAGAGCAGAGGATGGTGTCAGTAGAGCAGTGGATGGTGTCAGTAGAGCAGAGGACGGTGTCAGTAGAGCAGTGGACTCTGTCAGTAGGGCAGTGGACGGTGTCAGTAGATCAGTGGATGGTGTCAGTAGAGCAGTGGACAGTGTCAGTAGAGCAGAGGACGGTGTCAGTAGAGCAGTGGACTCTGTCAGTAGGGCAGTGGACGGTGTCAGTAGGGCAGTGGACGGTGTCAGTAGAGCAGAGGACGGTGTCAGTAGGGCAGAGGACGGTGTCAGTAGGGCAGTGGACGGTGTCAGTAGAGCAGTGGACGGTGTCAGTAGAGCAGTGGACGGTGTCAGTAGAGCAGTGGATGGTGTCAGTAGGGCAGAGGATGGTGTCAGTAGGGCAGTAGAGCAGTGGACGGTGTCAGTAGAGCAGTGGACAGTGTCAGTAGAGCAGTGGACGGTGTCAGTAGAGCAGAGGACGGTGTCAGTAGGGCAGTGGACGGTGTCAGTAGAGCAGTGGATGGTGTCAGTAGGGCAGAGGACGGTGTCAGTAGAGCAGTGGACGGTGTCAGTAGAGCAGAGGACGGTGTCAGTAGAGCAGTGGACGGTGTCAGTAGAGCAGAGGACGTTTTCAGTAGAGCAGTGGACTCTGTCAGTAGGGCAGTGGACGGTGTCAGTAGGGCAGTGGACGGTGTCAGTAGAGCAGAGGACGGTGTCAGTAGGGCAGAGGACGGTGTCAGTAGGGCAGTGGACGGTGTCAGTAGAGCAGTGGATGGTGTCAGTAGAGCAGTGGACGGTGTCAGTAGAGCAGTGGATGGTGTCAGTAGGGCAGAGGATGGTGTCAGTAGGGCAGTAGAGCAGTGGACGGTGTCAGTAGAGCAGTGAACAGTGTCAGTAGAGCAGAGGACGGTGTCAGTAGAGCAGTGGACGGTGTCAGTAGGGCAGTGGACGGTGTCAGTAGAGCAGTGGATGGTTTCAGTAGGGCAGAGGATGGTGTCAGTAAAGCAGTGGACGGTGGACGGTGTAAGTAGGGCAGTGGATGGTGTCAGTAGAGCAGTGGATGGTGTCAGTAGGGCAGAGGACGGTGTCAATAGGGCAGAGGACGGTGTCAGTAGAGCAGAGGACGGTGTCAGTAGAGCAGAGGACGGTGTCAGTAGAGAAGAGGATGGAGTCAGTAGGGCAGTGGATGGTGTCAGTAGAGCAGAGGACGGTGTCAGTAGAGCAGTGGACGGTGTCAGTAGGGCAGAGGACGGTGTCAGTAGAGCAGAGGACGGTGTCAGTAGAGCAGTGGACGGTGTCAGTAGGGCAGTGGACGGTGTCAGTAGAGCAGAGGACGGTGTCAGTAGGGCAGTGGATGGTGTCAGTATAGCAGTGGACGGTGTCAGTAGGGCAGTGGACGGTGTCAGTAGGGCAGAGGACGGTGTCAGTAGGGCAGTGGACGGTGTCAGTAGAGGAGAGGACGGTGTCAGTAGAGCAGTGGACGGTGTCAGTAGAGCAGTGGATGGTGTCAGTAGAGCAGAGGACGGTGTCAGTAGAGCAGAGGACGGTGTCAGTAGGGCAGTGGACGGTGTCAGTAGAGGAGAGGACGGTGTCAGTAGAGCAGTGGACGGTGTCAGTAGAGCAGTGGACGGTGTCAGTAGAGCAGTGGATGGTGTCAGTAGGGCAGTGGACGGTGTCAGTAGAGCAGTGGACGGTGTCAGTAGAGCAGAGGACGGTGTCAGTAGAGCAGTGGACGATGTCAGTATGTGAAGGAATGTGATGTAAATAATAATAATCTGAAAATGTCTATTTTTTTATGTGTATACATATTTTTCTCCTTACTCATTATATAAGTATACAGATTAGCTCTGTTCCTATATTTTTCTCAAGATGGCGGGTACCCCCTACATCCCACACATCAGAAGAACGCGGAACTGAAGATAAAACCAAGGACAGCCAGACCTCGTTATGAAGATTTTCCATCTTCTTTTCTATCTTAACCAATGAGATGTACCTATTAGACTAACATAGCAATGACGTATTTGTGTGTATAAAACATTAGCACCGCCTTGAATAAATCAGAAGTGTAAGAAGTAATGGAGCTGAGCGTGTCTCAGAGTGTTTACTTTTATATGCATGCATATCAACACTTTTCAATTAGAGACAGCAGCAGATAACTTTGGGCTCGATTGGAGCTCTTAATCATTTCCTTAACAAGTAGAGCAGTGGACGGTGTCAGTAGAGCAGTGGACGGTGTCAGTAGGGCAGTGGACGGTGTCAGTAGAGCAGAGGACGGTGTCAGTAGAGCAGAGGACGGTGTCAGTAGGGCAGTGGACGGTGTCAGTAGAGCAGAGGACGGTGTCAGTAGAGCAGTGGATGGTGTCAGTAGAGCAGAGGACGGTGTCAGTAGAGCAGAGGACGGTGTCAGTAGAGCAGTGGACTCTGTCAGTAGGGCAGTGGACGGTGTCAGTAGAGCAGTGGATGGTGTCAGTAGAGCAGAGGACGGTGTCAGTAGAGCAGAGGACGGTGTCAGTAGAGCAGTGGATGGTGTCAGTAGAGCAGAGGACGGTGTCAGTAGGGCAGTGGACGGTGTCAGTAGAGCAGAGGATGGTGTCAGTAGAGCAGTGGATGGTGTCAGTAGAGCAGAGGACGGTGTCAGTAGAGCAGTGGACTCTGTCAGTAGGGCAGTGGACGGTGTCAGTAGGGCAGTGGACGGTGTCAGTAGAGCAGAGGACGGTGTCAGTAGGGCAGTGGACGGTGTCAGTAGAGCAGAGGATGGTGTCAGTAGAGCAGTGGATGGTGTCAGTAGAGCAGAGGACGGTGTCAGTAGAGCAGTGGACTCTGTCAGTAGGGCAGTGGACGGTGTCAGTAGGGCAGTGGACGGTGTCAGTAGATCAGTGGATGGTGTCAGTAGAGCAGTGGACGGTGTCAGTAGAGCAGAGGACGGTGTCAGTAGAGCAGTGGACTCTGTCAGTAGGGCAGTGGACGGTGTCAGTAGGGCAGTGGACGGTGTCAGTAGAGCAGAGGACGGTGTCAGTAGGGCAGAGGACGGTGTCAGTAGGGCAGTGGACGGTGTCAGTAGAGCAGTGGATGGTGTCAGTAGAGCAGTGGACGGTGTCAGTAGAGCAGTGGATGGTGTCAGTAGGGCAGAGGATGGTGTCAGTAGGGCAGTAGAGCAGTGGACGGTGTCAGTAGAGCAGTGGACAGTGTCAGTAGAGCAGTGGACGGTGTCAGTAGAGCAGAGGACGGTGTCAGTAGGGCAGTGGACGGTGTCAGTAGAGCAGTGGATGGTGTCAGTAGGGCAGAGGATGGTGTCAGTAGAGCAGTGGACGGTGTCAGTAGAGCAGAGGACGGTGTCAGTAGAGCAGTGGACTCTGTCAGTAGGGCAGTGGACGGTGTCAGTAGGGCAGTGGACGGTGTCAGTAGAGCAGAGGACGGTGTCAGTAGGGCAGAGGACGGTGTCAGTAGGGCAGTGGACGGTGTCAGTAGAGCAGTGTATGGTGTCAGTAGAGCAGTGGATGGTGTCAGTAGAGCAGTGGATGGTGTCAGTAGGGCAGAGGATGGTGTCAGTAGGGCAGTAGAGCAGTGGACGGTGTCAGTAGAGCAGTGGACAGTGTCAGTAGAGCAGTGGACGGTGTCAGTAGAGCAGTGGACGGTGTCAGTAGGGCAGTGGACGGTGTCAGTAGAGCAGTGGATGGTTTCAGTAGGGCAGAGGATGGTGTCAGTAAAGCAGTGGACGGTGGACGGTGTAAGTAGGGCAGTGGATGGTGTCAGTAGAGCAGTGGATGGTGTCAGTAGGGCAGAGGACGGTGTCAGTAGGGCAGAGGACGGTGTCAGTAGAGCAGAGGACGGTGTCAGTAGAGCAGAGGACGGTGTCAGTAGAGAAGAGGATGGAGTCAGTAGGGCAGTGGATGGTGTCAGTAGAGCAGAGGACGGTGTCAGTAGAGAAGAGGACGGTGTCAGTAGAGCAGAGGACGGAATCAGTAGAGCAGTGGACGGAGTCAGTAGGGCAGTGGATGGTGTCAGTAGAGCAGAGGACGGTGTCAGTAGAGAAGAGGACGGTGTCAGTAGAGCAGTGGATGGTGTCAGTAGGGCAGAGGATGGTGTCAGTAGAGCAGTGGACGGTGGATGGTGTAAGTAGGGCAGTGGATGGTGTCAGTAGGGCAGAGGACGGTGTCAGTAGGGCAGTGGACGGTGTCAGTAGAGCAGTGGATGGTGTCAGTAGGGCAGAGGACGGTGTCAGTAGGGCAGTGGACGGTGTCAGTAGAGCAGAGGACGGTGTCAGTATGTGAAGGAATGTGATGTAAATAATAATAATAATCTGAAAATGTCTATTTTCTTATGTGTATACATATTTTTCTCCTTACTCATTATATAAGTATACAGATTAGCTCTGTTCCTATGTTTTTCTCAAAATGGCGGGTACCCCCTACATCCCACACATCAGAAGAACGCGGAACTGAAGATAAAACCAAGGACAGCCAAACCTCGTTATGAAGATTCTCCATCTTCTTTTCTATCTTAACCAATGAGATGTACCTATTAGACTAACATAGCAATGACGTATTTGTGTGTATAAAACATTAACACCGCCTTGAATAAATCAGAAGTGTAAGAAGTAATGGAGCTGAGCGTGTCTCAGAGTGTTTACTTTTATATGCATGCATATCAACACTTTCCAATTAGAGACAGCAGCAGATAACTTTGGGCTCGATTGGAGCTCTTAATCATTTCCTTAACAAGTAGAGCAGTGGACGGTGTCAGTAGAGCAGTGGACGGTGTCAGTAGAGCAGTGGATGGTGTCAGTAGAGCAGTGGACGGTGTCAGTAGAGCAGTGGATGGTGTCAGTAGAGCAGTGGACGGTGTCAGTAGGGCAGTGGACGGTGTCAGTAGAGCAGTGGACGGTGTCAGTAGAGCAGAGGACGGTGTCAGTAGAGCAGTGGATGGTGTCAGTAGAGCAGAGGACGGTGTCAGTAGAGCAGTGGACTCTGTCAGTAGGGCAGTGGACGGTGTCAGTAGGGCAGTGGACGGTTTCAGTAGGGCAGTGGACGGTGTCAGTAGAGCAGAGGACGGTGTCAGTAGAGCAGTGGATGGTGTCAGTAGAGCAGAGGACAGTGTCAGTAGAGCAGTGGACTCTGTCAGTAGGGCAGTGGACGGTGTCAGTAGGGCAGTGGACGGTGTCAGTAGATCAGTGGATGGTGTCAGTAGAGCAGTGGACGGTGTCAGTAGAGCAGAGGACGGTGTCAGTAGAGCAGTGGACTCTGTCAGTAGGGCAGTGGACGGTGTCAGTAGGGCAGTGGACGGTGTCAGTAGAGCAGAGGACGGTGTCAGTAGGGCAGAGGACGGTGTCAGTAGGGCAGTGGACGGTGTCAGTAGAGCAGTGGATGGTGTCAGTAGAGCAGTGGACGGTGTCAGTAGAGCAGTGGATGGTGTCAGTAGGGCAGAGGATAGTGTCAGTAGGGCAGTAGAGCAGTGGACAGTGTCAGTAGAGCAGTGGACGGTGTCAGTAGAGCAGAGGACGGTGTCAGTAGGGCAGTGGACGGTGTCAGTAGAGCAGTGGATGGTGTCAGTAGGGCAGAGGATGGTGTCAGTAGAGCAGTGGACGGTGGACGGTGTAAGTAGGGCAGTGGATGGTGTCAGTAGAGCAGTGGATGGTGTCAGTAGGGCAGAGGACGGTGTCAGTAGGGCAGTGGACGGTGTCAGTAGAGCAGAGGACGGTGTCAGTATGTGAAGGAATGTGATGTAAATAATAATAATCTGAAAATGTCTATTTTCTTATGTGTATACATATTTTTCTCCTTACTCATTATATAAGTATACAGATTAGCTCTGTTCCTATGTTTTTCTCAAAATGGCGGGTACCCCCTACATCCCACACATCAGAAGAACGCGGAACTGAAGATAAAACCAAGGACAGCCAGACCTCGTTATGAAGATTCTCCATCTTCTTTTCTATCTTAACCAATGAGATGTACCTATTAGACTAACATAGCAATGACGTATTTGTGTGTATAAAACATTAACACCGCCTTGAATAAATCAGAAGTGTAAGAAGTAATGGAGCTGAGCGTGTCTCAGAGTGTTTACTTTTATATGCATGCATATCCACACTTTCCAATTAGAGACAGCAGCAGATAACTTTGGGCTCGATTGGAGCTCTTAATCATTTCCTTAACAAGTAGAGCAGTGGACGGTGTCAGTAGAGCAGTGGACGGTGTCAGTAGAGCAGTGGACGGTGTCAGTAGAGCAGTGGACGGTGTCAGTAGGGCAGAGGACGGTGTCAGTAGAGCAGAGGACGGTGTCAGTAGAGCAGTGGACGGTGTCAGTAGAGCAGAGGACGGTGTCAGTAGAGCAGTGGATGGTGTCAGTAGAGCAGTGGATGGTGTCAGTAGAGCAGTGGACGGTGTCAGTAGAGCAGTGGACGGTGTCAGTAGAGCAGTGGACGGTGTCAGTAGGGCAGTGGATGGTGTCAGTAGAGCAGAGGACGGTGTCAGTAGAGCAGAGGACGGTGTCAGTAGAGCAGTGGACGGTGTCAGTAGAGCAGTGGACGGAGTCAGTAGGGCAGTGGATGGTGTCAGTAGAGCAGTGGACGGAGTCAGTAGGGCAGTGGATGGTGTCAGTAGAGCAGAGGACGGGGTCAGTAGAGAAGAGGACGGTGTCAGTAGTTTATTTTTACTTATTTTATTTTTATTATTATTTTTTTACAATATTGTTTTAATTTTTTTATTTTTTAAGAGCCCCTTTGGGGGGCTTTGGTGAAATATCAGGGTCCAAACCCCTGATGTCTCACTTTTGAGACAGAAAAAGGGACCGAGGACAAAGATTCCCGAGTCCTTTTCTCTGCATGGGGAAATTGCATAGTTCAGGGTGATTAGGGTGTGTCTAGTCACACCCGGAACACTCCATGTGCACACCTATGCTTGATGAATTTGTACTTCCTACTAAAAGTGATGTATAAAAGGTGAGATGAAGACATTGTATCTCTGGTATCTCAGGTAAGAAAAGATTCTCCTGGAGCCATCACTGCTGGCTGCAACCACCATGTCTAAGATCCTCGTAATCTTGCTGATTTTATCCAGCACATTGGTGGTGACCTCCACAGCTGACCAACGGCTGAAAGGTATGTAATCTGTACAATATTTAAAACAAGTAAACCTAAAACTCTTCTAATGCAGTGCTGCATTTTGTGACGTCTCCTAATAATTATAAATCTGTCCCTAAGATCCTAGGCCCAGGCCGTGTCCCTTGGATCCTAGGCCCAGGCCGTGTCCCTTGGATCCTAGGCCCAGGCCGTGTCCCTTGGATCCTAGGCTCAGGCCGTGTCCCTTGGATCCTAGGCCCAGGCTGTGTCCCTTGGATCCTAGGCCCAGGCTGTGTCCCTTGGATCCTAGGCTCAGGCTGTGTCTCTTGGATCCTAGGCCCAGGCTGTGTCTCTTAGATCCTAGGCCCAAGCTGTGTCCCTTGGATCCTAGGGCCAGGCTGTGTCTCTTTGATCCTAGGCCCAGGCTGTGTCCCCTTGGATCCTAGGCCCAGGATGTGTCCCTTGGATCCTAGGCCTAGGCTGTGTGCCTTGGATCCTAGGCCCAGGCTGTGTGCCTTGGATCCTAGGCCAAGGCTGTGTCCCGTGCATCCTAGGTCCAGGCTGTGTCCCTTGGATCCCAGGCCCAGGCTGTGTCCCTTGGATCCCAGGCCCAGGTTGTGTCCCTTGGATCCCAGGCCCAGGCTGTGTTTCTTGGATCCTAGGCCCAGGTTGTTTCCCTTGGATCCTAGGCCCAGGTTGTTTCCCTTGGATCCTAGGCCCAGGCTGTGTCCCTTGGATCCTAGGCCCAGGCTGTGTCCCTTGGATCCTAGGCCCAGGCTGTGTCCCTTGGATCCTAGGCCCAGGCTGTGTCTCTTGGATCCTAGGCCCAGGCTGTGTGCCTTGGATCCTAGGCTCAGGATGTGTCCCTTGGATCCTAGGCCCAGGCTGTGTCTCTTGGATCCTAGGCCCAGGCTGTGTCCCTTGGATCCTAGGCCCAGGTTGTTTCCCTTGGATCCTAGGCCCAGGCTGTGTCCCTTGGATCCTAAGCCCAGGCTGTTTCCCTTGGATCTTAGGCCCAGGCTGTTTCCCTTGGATCCTAGGCCCAGGCTTTGTCCCTTGGATCCTAGGCCCAGGCTTTGTCTCTTGGATCCTAGGCCCAGGCTCTGTCCCTTGAATCCTAGGCCCAGGCTGTGTCCCTTGGATCCTAGGCCCAGGCTGTGTCCCTTGGATCCTAGGCCCAGGCTGTGTCCCTTGGATCCTAGACCCAGGCTGTGCCCCTTGGATCCTAGGCCCAGGCTGTGTCCCTTGGATCCTAGGCCCAGGCTCTGTCTCTTGGATCCTAGGCCCAGGCTCTGTCCCTTGGATCCTAGGCCCAGGCTCTGTCCCTTGGATCCTAGGCCCAGGCTCTGTCCCTTGGATCCTAGGCCCAGGCTGTGTCCCTTGGATCCTAGGCCCAGGTTGTGTCCCTTGGATCCTAGGCCCAGGCTGTGTCCCTTGGATCCTAGGCCCAGGCTGTGTCCCTTGGATCATAGGGCCAAACTGTTTCCCTTGGATCCTAGGCCCAGACTGTGTCTCTTGGATCCTAGGCCCAGGCTGTGTCTCTTGGATCCTAGGCCCAGGCTGTGTCCCTTGGATCATAGGGCCAAACTGTTTCCCTTGGATCCTAGGCCCAGACTGTGTCTCTTGGATCCTAGGCCCAGGCTGTGTCTCTTGGATCCTAGGCCCAGGCTGTTTCCCTTGGATCCTAGGCCCAGGCTGTGTCTCTTGGATCCTAGGCCCAGGCTGTGTCTCTTGGATCCTAGGCCCAGGCTGTTTCCCTTGGATCCTAGCCCAGACTGTGTCCCTTGGATCCTAGGCCCAGGCTGTGTCTCTTGGATCCTAGGCCCAGGTTGTGTCCCTTGGATCCTAGGCCCAGGCTGTGTCCCTTGGATCCTAGGCCCAGGCTGTGTCCCTTGGATCATAGGGCCAAACTGTTTCCCTTGGATCCTAGGCCCAGACTGTGTCTCTTGGATCCTAGGCCCAGGCTGTGTCTCTTGGATCCTAGGCCCAGGCTGTGTCCCTTGGATCATAGGGCCAAACTGTTTCCCTTGGATCCTAGGCCCAGACTGTGTCTCTTGGATCCTAGGCCCAGGCTGTGTCTCTTGGATCCTAGGCCCAGGCTGTTTCCCTTGGATCCTAGGCCCAGGCTGTGTCTCTTGGATCCTAGGCCCAGGCTGTGTCTCTTGGATCCTAGGCCCAGGCTGTTTCCCTTGGATCCTAGCCCAGACTGTGTCCCTTGGATCCTAGGCCCAGACTGTGTCCCTTGGATCCTAGGCCCAGGCTGTGTCTCTTGGATCCTAGGCCTAGGCTGTGTCTCTTGGATCCTAGGCAGAGGCTGTGTCCCTTGGATCCTAGGCCCAGGCTGTGTCTCTTTGATCCTAGGCCCAGGCTGTGTCCCTTGGATCCTAGGCCCAGGCTGTGCATGGGGCCTCAGCTTTTAACTAGGGATAAGTGCACTGGATTTGATTAGACTGTTAGCAAAGTTTCTCCAAATTGGTATTTCTTTTTGGTCAAGAACAGTTCTAGGAGAGGTGAAAAAGCTTTCCTAAACCCTACATAGTTACATAGTAGGTAAGGCTGAATAAAGACAATAGTCCATCCAGTTCAACCTGTGTAGGTGTACGCGTGTCAATGTCTACAATTATTTCCCATATGTTTCATTCTTTAAGATGCACATCCAAGAGGCTTTTTAAGATATCCATACTCCCACCACCAATTGTGGAAGGGAATTCCACATCCTCATCGCCCTGACAATGAAAACCCCCCTTCGCATTTTAAGGTTAAACTGCTTCTCCTCTAATCTCATTGTGTGGCCCCCGTGTCCTCTCACACTTCCTGAGACTGAATGTTTTTTTTCCTATGCTGGGATCCCCATTGAGATATTTGTAAATCGTTATCATATCTCCCCTCAAGCGTCTCTTCTCCAGCGAAAATAAATGTAGCGCTTGTAGTCGTTCCTCGTAATTGAGATCCTCCAGTCCTCTTATTAATTTAGTTGCCCTTCTCTGGACTCTCTCCATCTTCAGCCAATCCCTTCTGAGGACTGGTGACCAGAACTGGACGGAGTACTCCAGGTGTGGCCGACCAGAGTTTTATATAGTGATAGAATTTTATCTCTGGAGTATATCCCCTTTTTTTTATGCATGCCAATCTTCTGCTGGCTTTGGTAGCTGCAGCTTGACATCGTATGCTATTGCTCATTCTGTCATCTACTGGGACCCCCAGATCCTTCTCCATCCTTCATTCCCCCAGAGGTTCTCCCCCTAGTGCAGGGTTTCTCTTGGGTTCCTCTAGAGGTTGCTAGGGGTTCCCTGAGCAATGGTCAATTCCTGCCTCTCAGGTAAGTTCTCAAGGACACCATTGATCTTTTTAGTTATCTGTAAAGAGGTAATTTTTCCCAATAACTACAAGTGTAAGAAGCATTCTTCTCATGGACCATCACACTAATGAATGATGAGTTGTAGATTTTTCATTTTTAGCAGGGGTTCCCCAAGACCGGAAAATTATTTCCAGGGTTCCTCTGTGTTGAAAAGGTTGAGAAAGGCTGCCCTAGTGAGTAGTTTGTATTTATGTTTTTTGCCCCCAAATGCATTACTTTACATTTCTCCACATTAAACCTCATTTGCCATGTAGTTGCCCATCCCATTATTTTGTTCGGGTCTTTCTGTAAAATCTCCATTTCCTGATGTGGAGTTATTGCCCTGCTTATTTTTGTGCCGTCCGCAAACGCTGAGATTGAGCTGTTTATCCCGTCCTCTATATCATTTATGAATAAAATTAAACAGAATTAGTCCTAAGACAGAACCCTGGGGGACCCCACTTACCACACCGGACCAGTCTGAGTACACGTTATTTATCACCACCCTTTGGACACGCCCCTGTAACCCGTTTTTTTACACCTTATGGTCGACGCCTGCAGACCTCAGCTTGTATATGAAGCGCTTATGGGGGATTGTATCGAATGCCTTTGCAAAATCCAGGTACACCTAATCCACTGGCCTTCCCCTGTCTAGATGGCAGCTCACTTTCTCGTAGAATGCTAACAGGTTGGTTTGGCAAGAACGACCTTTCGTAAGCCCATTCTGATTACTATTAATGGTACTTTTTTCTTCAGTACATTTTTGGATATAGACCCTTATCATCCCTTCCAATAATTTACCCACTATTGATGTTAGGCTGACCGGCCTGTAGTTCCCAGGAATATGTCTTTGCCTTTTGAATATTGGTACCACATTGGCTTTTCTCCAATCAGCTGGTACCATTCCAGTGAAACAAAAATACGAAACACTGCGCTAACCACTGAAAGAAAGGAGCAGCTACATACAGTGTGACAAGCAACCTATGCAAAAGGGAAAAAAATGTAGCGCATACTAAACATATTGAAAAATTATGTTAATAATAACAAAATAAGTCCATGTGAATAAGTCCTTGAAACCTAATAAAATATAATCAAATTGAAGACCACCAAAACCATATATAAACACAATTAACAAAGTGATGGAGTGTTCACTGTGAATGAATACAAGCACGATCACTCAGGGACGGTGGGTATCCAAGGGCTGGCAAGGGTGAAGTGGATCGATGGGTAAGAACACCGTCACAAAGGTCTACATTAATAGATGAATGATAAATGGATACTCTTACCGGATCCGGTGGACTCCCTTGTCAGCGACATGGAGTCTTAATGGCAATGTGCCCAGCAGGGCAGGTGGAGGAATATCCAGGCAGTTGAAAGCTTCCGACGTGGATTCCACAGGACCTCCAAGGATATTCAAGGTAGATCGTCACCACTGGAACTCAAGATGGAAATCCTGGAGGTAAGTGTACCCCATATGGCAAAGGCTGGACATTATCTTCCATCAAAGCAATATTACTTTGTTAATTGTGTTTATATATGGTTTTGGTGGTCTTCATCTTGATTATATTTTATAAGATTTCAAGGACTTATTCACATGGACTTATTTTGTTATTATTAACAGAATTTTTCAATATGTTTAGTATGCGCTACATTTTTTTCCCTTCTGGTACCATTCCAGTCAGTATGCTCTCCACCAAGATTAGGAACAATGGTCTGGTTATAGCCTGACTAAGTTCTCTGAGGACTCTCGGGTGTAAGGTCCTGGTGATTTATTTGTATTAAGTTTATCTGGTCTTTCCTTGACTCCGGCGTCTGTTAGCTACGAGGGTTGGCCCTGTGTTGTGTCACTAACAGTACAGTCGTGGTTGGTATACCCCTCCTTTTCAGTAAAAACTGAGGAGAAGAAGGCATTTAGTACAGTTGTCTTCTCTGTGTCATCTGTAACCATCCTCCCATCCTCGTCTTTTATGTGTGTAATGTGCTCTGATCTTACCTTCCCACCCGCGCTATAGCCGAATGACGGCTACAGCCTGGGCCTTAATTGCCGGGAGGGCGTCAATGGATGTCCTCCCGTGCACGAGCTGCTCTGCGGGGTGCGTGTGTAGCTTTCTGTGATTACCGAGTCAATGAGACTCGGCTGATCACTGATCGGTGTAAGGGGCCAATCCCGGCCCCTTACCACATGATCAGCTGTCAGCCAATGACAGCTGATCACATAATGTAAACAAAAGATCGGTAATCGGCTTTTTTTCTGCTCATGCTGATAGTGTGAGCAAAAAAAAAGTCAATCACCGGCTTCTGTCAAAGGGACAACGGTCCCGAACAGTGAGAGCCACCTCCGCCTCATCTGTGCCCACCAGTGCCACCTACTAGTGCCCACCAGTGCCATCTGCCAGTGCATATCAGTACCCACAAGTGCCACCTACTAGTGCCCACCAGTGCTACCTATCAATGCCCACCAGTGTTACCAATCAGTGCTCATCAGTGCCTCATCGGGCACTGATTGTCGCACTACACTCACACAGATTCTCAATGTGATTTAGGTCTGGACTGTGACTGGGCCATTCTAACACATGAATATGCTTTGATCTAAACCATTCCATTGTAGCTCTGGCTGGATGTTTCGGGTCGTTGTCCTGCTGGAAGGTGAACCTCTGCCCCAGTCTCAAGTCTTTTGTAGACTAATAGGTTTTCTTCTAAGATTGTCCTGTATTTGTCTCCATCCATCTTCCCATCCACTCTGACCAGCTTCCCTGTCCCTGCTGAAGAAAACCATCCCCACCACATGATGCTGCCACCACCATGTTTCACGGTGGGGATGGTGTGTTCAGGGTGATGGGCAGTGTTAGTTTTCCTCCACACATAGCGTTTTACTTTTAGGCCATAAAGATGAATTTTGGTCTCATGTGACCAGAGAACCTTCTTCCACATGTTTGCTGTGTCCTCCACATGGCTTCTCACAAACTACAAACAGGACTTCTTATGACTTTCTTTCACCAATGTCTTTCTTCTTGTCACTCTTCCATAAAGGGCAGATTTGTGGAGAACACGACTAATAGTTGTCCTGTGGACAGATTCTCCCACCTGAGCTGTGGATCTCTGCAGCTCCTCCAGAGTTACCATGGACCTCTTGGCTCTTCTCTGATGAATGCTCTCCTTGACCGGCCGGTCAGTTTAGGTGGACGGCCATGTTTTGGTAGGTTTGCGGTTGTGCCATACTCTTTCCATTTTCCGATGATGGATTGAACAGAGCTCCGTGAGATGTTCAAAGCTTGGGAGATTTTTTTATAACTTAACCCTGCCTTATACTTCTCCACAACTTTATCCCTGACCTGTCTGGTGTGTTCCTTGGCCTTCATGATGCTGTTTGTTCACTAAGGTTCTCTAACAAACCTCTGAGGGCATCACAGAACAGCTGTATTTATACTGAGATTAAATGACACACAGGTGGACTCTATTTACTAATTAGGTGACTTCTGAAGGCAATTGGTTCCACTAGATTTTAGTTATGGGCATCAGAGTAAAGGGGGCTGAATACAAATCCCCCCCACACTTTTCACATGTTAATTTGTATCTTTTATAATTTTCCTTCCACTTCACAGCCTACGCGTTTCGGACGTTAGTCCTTAGTCATGGCTAACGACTTAGCCATGACTAAGGACTAACGTCCGAAACACGTAAGTGGTTTTACAGCTCTGTACATGTATTAAATAAAGGAATACTATTTTGGATGTCATCCTGAGTGCCGACCATCCCTTTCCTTATTCTGGTACGTTGGAGGTGTCAGCAGCCTCAAGGTCTGCGCACCGGGCAGAGCTTTATGTGGGAAGCTTGCAGCACCTATACACTTGTTTTCCATAAAAAGAAAAGGCTTAATCTTCATGAAGAGGCATGTCCTGTCCCATTTTGTCTGGGGCCCATAGATGTTGATCAGGCTCAGATCCTGTCCCCCCCCATGGAAACGTCTAAGACCATGCATCTCCAAATTTCTACCGCAATAATCTGCTGACAGGTTACCATGCCGGAAAAAAGTATCACAACTCCAGTGTAAGGTTTGGCCGCAAGAGAACAGAAGAAGGGGCCGCGGCTCCACTCCTTCTTCGCCAGATGAATATCGGCCAAACTAGACAACAGGGTCTCGTGCAAAAACAAAACATCAGCATCAAACCTGCTTGTGCTTGGGTGCAGCATGGTGGGACGGCAGTAACTACACAGAGCCCAGATGCAAGAAACAGGAATTGTGTTGAAGGCAAAGTTCAGTGAAACAACAGCCCAACGAGAAGGCACCTGACTGGGAACACCCAACAGCAAAGTGGAGTGGAGCGGGTCTCAGATGTTCCATCAGCGTCTGTTTCAGAGGGCAGAATGGGGTTTGGCCAGTATGTGCCCAAATGGAAAGCTTCCGAGAAGTATGGCGTGTCGTTAGCCTGTCCCTACTCATCTGGAACCTTTACCTACCGCTATTCACTTTCCCTGTCAAGCAGGAGACCTGACCCTACACTGTCCACTCGTAAAATTGCATGCCAAATCAGGGAGCCAGGGTCTTAACCACTTACGGACCGCTGCACGCCGATTTACGTCCTAACTTTGAAGAGGAATATCGTTGTTATGGCAGCAGCTAGCTGCCATAACCCCCGGTATCCTCTTCTTCGGCCGGCGGTCCGCTTTCCAATAATGGTAGTCACTGTGGCGGATTCGCAGCGAGATCACTTTTATCGGCGGCGGGAGAGGGCCCCCCCCTCCCATCGCGCTCCGGTGCCCGGTGCCTGGAGACGGTGCGGAGGCGATCGGATGTTGTCCCTTGCTGGGTATGGAGACGAGTGAGGGGAAGATGGCCGCCACCCGTCGCCATACCATTGCAGGGGGGAAGCGACGTCAACACGTCACTTCCGCCCAAAGCTCTTAAAGGGACATTTTTTTCTTAATTTTTTTTTTTAATGACAATTTTTTTTATTGCATTTTTGTGTAAATATGAGATGTGAAGTCTTTTTGACCCCCCAGATATCATATTTAAGAGGACCTGTCATGGTTTTTTTTCTATTACAATTGATGTTTACATTCCTTGTAATAGGAATAGAATAAAAGTGACACAATTTTTTTTAAAAAAAACAACAGTGTAAAAATAAAAAATAAAAGGTAAAATAAATAAGAAAAACATGCCCCGTCCCGCCGAGCTCGCGTGCAGAAGCGAACGCATACGTGAGTAGTGCCCGCATATGAAAACGGTGTTCAAACCACACATGTGAAGTATTGCCGCGATCAGTAGAGCGAGAGCAATAATTCTAGCCCTAGACCTCCTCTGTAACGTGAAACATGCAACCTGTAGAATTTTTTAAACGTCGCCTTAGGAGATTTTTAAGTGTAAAAGTTTGTCGCCATTCCACGAGCGGGTGCAATTTTGAAGCGTGACATGTTGGGTATCCATTTACTCAGCGTAACCTTATCTTGCACAGTATAAAAAAATTGGGCTAACTTTACTGTTTTTTTTATTTTTTAATTCAAAAAAGTGTTATTTTTCCAAAAGAGTGCGCTTGTAAGACGGCTGTGCAAATACGGTGTGACAGAAAAGTATTGCAACGGCCGCCATTTTATTCTCTAGGGTATTAGAAAAAAAAATGTATCATGTTTGGGGGTTCTAAGTCATTTTCTAGCAAAAAGAAAACTGTTTTTAACTTGTAAACAACAAATCTTAAAAGGAGGCTCGGTCCTTGAGTGGTTAAATATGTTAAATAATGTTTCTGATCTTGTAAATTTTCTCGGATTCAGTTTTGCCTTTTTTCAGGTTTTGTCCTACATTTCATTGATAACCAATATCTAGAATCAATTGCAATAATCGATGAGCATTTGCAGAGAGTGATGCCAATACCCCCCCCCCTCCATGTCCTGCGATGGAACAATATGAGTATTCCTTAGGCTCTCTATCCTATAGGCAGAAGATCAGATTTCCCGTTGCGTGAGATCTGGTGATGAACATCATGGAGATATTTGCATCCAGTCAATCAGTTTTAATGAATGTTCCTCTACCTTTTTCCTCATTCAGCTCAGACACACGGTAGGACCGAGGATGGTGGCTTTTATCTGGGTGGTGGGGCTCATCTGTGCCATTGTTGAGTGTGCGTTGGGAGTCCTCCTAAACATCTACATTATAGGTGCGAATGCTGCTGACAGAAGAAGAGGTCGCCCACTGAGTCTGTGTGATAAGATTTTGGTTCTCATGGCCATCAACAACATCTGCCTGCAGAGCGACATGAACATCTGCACCTTCCTGTTCATCATCTTCCCTGGGATGCTCCAATCTCACAACGTCTACTCCCTTATCTCCGTCTTTCTGATCTTCCAGTTCTACTTCAGTTTTTGGATCACGGCGGCTCTGTGTGTCTACTACTGCCTGAGGATCGTCAGCTTCAAGCTCAGTTTCTTCATTTATCTAAAGGCTAACATCACCAATGTTGTGACCAGATTCCTAATAGGGTCTGGAGTTGGGTCCTTTGCCATAAGCCTTGCAAGCATTTGGGAAATTAATTTGAAGCTCACCAGGAATGTCACCTCCAGTTCTTTTATCGTTGGCACCAACATTAATCTTTCTGCCATCACTGGGAATGTCACCTCTGGTCCTTGGATTGTTAACACCGACATGGAGTTGGCTGCCATAACCGGGAACATCACCTCCAGTCCTTGGATGATTGATGCTACCATCCAGCTGAGTAAGACCTATAAATTTCTGACCATTACCTTCGGCTGCTGTTTGCCATTTGTACTGGCTGTCCTCTCCATCATCCTCACTCTGACCTCTCTGTTGGTCCATTACCATAGTATGAAGTACAATCCTTCTGGTTTCAGCGTTCCCAGACTGGACGCTCACATGAGGGCGGCACGGATCATGGTCTATCTCATCGTATTCTACTCCATCTTCTACCTCTCCGAGGTCAGCCTCTTGGCATCCTCCCTGACGGTTCAATCCACCTCTGACCTGGCGGCACTGTTCTTTGTTCTGATCTATCCCACCGCTCAGTCCACCATTGTGATCCTGGGCAACTCCAAACTTTGCCCAACGATTCTGAAAAGCAGCTGGTCTGGCAAGAAGGTGAAACTTCCCAGTGATGTTGCAACATAAATGTAAAAGTGGTATAGATTTACCAATACCTGGACATAGACGTAGAAGTAGCATTGTAGATAGAATTTATTTCAGTGGTGTTAAAGACACTATATTCTCTTAATTCAGTAGACAGATGGTCCCAAATTGGTATCTGAAATGAAAAGGGCCAACCTGTTGGCCAGGACTGACACTTAGGTGCCAATAAAATGTCCCCATCCTTGTAGATTTAGAGTTGTTACCTCACAAAGCCTCGAAGGAAAGTCCTAGTCAATTCATCTACAAGCCCAGTAGGGGACGAGGCCTGTGCACCTGGAGGAAGGTCCCAAGTGTCTACCCACCATTTATTTGTCAAAGATTAGAGGAATCTGTTTTATCTCTCATAAAAAAATTAAAATATTAGTTGCAGAGAGATGAAAATAATTCCATCTGATCGTACACATTTCGGGGTACATGTACATAAAAATTGTATGTGTAGTGTGTAAAGAATCCAGGTGAAATCCCCAAAATAGTTATATGGCACCTGATCACGACAGCCAAGCAGTGATTGGTCTTGTTGTGATCAGACTGACGCACTTGTGTTGGAAATGTTATTTCTGACCCGACCATCAGAGCCATTCATGGCCCATTTAACTTCCGGTCCCTTCAGAACATAGAACCATCCTGTGGGCTTGGAAGGGAACACCTCCCAGGGCTGGTTGGCCAAGGGCTAAAGTCCAGCCCACATTCACATCTTTTGGGCTGGGAAGGGAACATCCCCCAGGGCTAATTGGCTAAGGGCTAAAGGCCCACCCACATTCATATGCTCCAGGCTGGGAAGGGAACACCTCCCGGGGCTGATTAGCTAAGGGCTAAAATCAAGCCCACATCTTTATCCTCTGGACTGGAAAGGGAACATCCCCAGGGCTGGTTGGCCAAGGGCTAAAATCCAGCCCACATCTCTATCCTCCAGGCTGGGAAGGGAACACCCCTCAGGGCTGATTTGTCAAGGACTAAAGTCCAGCCCACATCCATATCCTCCAGGCTGGGAAGGCAACACTCACCTGGGCTGATTTGCCAAGGGCTAAAGTCCAACCC
Organism: Aquarana catesbeiana; assembly: GCA_037953035.1. Classification (NCBI taxonomy): domain Eukaryota; kingdom Metazoa; phylum Chordata; class Amphibia; order Anura; family Ranidae; genus Aquarana; species Aquarana catesbeiana. The sequence continues at coordinate 1,870,674 of JBBHAA010001942.1, forward strand.
ATATCCATATCCTCTGGGCTGGGAAGGGAACCCCCCTCAGGGCTGATTTGTCAAGGACTAAAGTCCAGCCCACATCCATATCCTCTGGACTGGGAAGGGAACACCCACCTGGGCTAATTGGCCAAGGGCTAAAGTAAAGCCCACATTTCTATCCTGTGGACTGGAAAGGGAACATCCCCAGGGCTGGTTGGCCAAGGGCTAAAGCCCAGCCCATATCCATATCCTCCGGGCTGGGAAGGGAACACCCACCTGGGCTAATTGGCCAAGGGCTAAAGTTCAGCCCACGTCCATATCCTCCAGGCTGGGAAGGGAACACCCACCTGGGCTAATTGGCCAAGAGCTAAAATCCAGCCTACATCTCTATCCTCCAGGCTGGGAAGGGAACACCCCTCAGGGCTGATTTGTCAAGCACTAAAGTCCAGCCCACATCCATATCCTCTGGACTGGAAATGGAACATCTCCAGGGCTGGTTGGCCAAGGGCTAAAATCCAGCCCACATCTCTATCCTCTAGGCTGGGAAGGGAACACCCCTCAGGGCTGATTTGTCAAGGACTAAAGTCCAGCCCACATCCATATCCTCCGGGCTTTGAAGGCAACACCCACCTGGGCTGATTTGCCAAGAGCTAAAGTCCAGCCCACATCTATATCCTCTGGACTGGGAAGGGAACACCAATCTGGGATAATTGGCCAAGGGCTAAAGTAAAGCCCACATTTCTATCCTATGGACTGGAAAGGGAACATCCCCAGGACTGGTTGGCCAAGGGCTAAAGTCCAGCCCACATCCATATCCTCCGGTCTGGGAAGGGATCACCCACCTGGGCTAATTGGCCAGGGCTAAAGTCCAGCCCACATCTCTATCATCCAGGCTGGGAAGGAAACACCCTTCAGGGCTGATTTGTCAAGCACTAAAGTCCAGCCCACATCCATATCCTCCGGCTGGGAAGGGAACACCCACCTGGGCTAATTGGCCAAGGATAAAGTCCAGCCCACATCCATATCTCCATAAATTGTGGAGCATGAAATATTGACAGTATGGTTCACATGGAGCTGGTCTAACATGCTTTTGTCACAGGATAAACATCGGTAAAGTTTTTTTCTGTTTTATTATCCCCTTTTATTTTCATAGTGAATAGTCAACTCTGTGTTTGTCCTTTTTGTCTTTTTTGATTTTTTTTGTAATTCTTTTTCTCTGTACATGTTTTTACGCACTGCTTAATTTTGGGGTATTAAATAATTAAGTGAATGGGTGTCTTCTGTGTACTGAGCTAGGAAACATATCCCCAGAGTGATTGTTGGATTGTAGTGTCTATGTGTTCAGTCTAAGTTTGTTGCTAATTTGTATCCAATTGCACTGTGTGTTGGCAGATTGCATGCAGACTGTGAACTAACAGATCTACCAGACGGAGATCTGTGTGTGTGTGTGGTGGCCTAGCAGACCAGTCAGAGGACAAATTGCAAGGCGGTGGCAAGCTACCCTTAGGTGTGTTTGGTGTACGGGTGTGAGGACAAAAAAAGAGAAGCAAACATCAAGAAAAAAAAGAGTGGGGTCTCCCCCCCCCCAAAAAAAAGTCACACCAGACCCTTATCCAAGCAGTAAATCCATTTTAATATTAAATGATACATATACCCTCATTGGCCCCTTTATTATTTCCTCATTGATAGTAGCAGGTTGGACCCCCTTTATTAGGCCCACCTTGCTAGTAGTTGGTTGGACCCCCTTTATTAGGTCCACCTCGCTAGTATCAGGTTGGACCCCCTTATTAGGTCCCCCTTGCTAGTAGAGGGTTGGACCCCCTTTATTAGGCCCCCCTTGCTAGTATCGGGTTGGACCCCCTTTATTAGGGGGAGGAAAGTGGAGGGGACAGTGATGAGGAAGGTGGTAGGAACAGTGGAGGGAACAGTGGTGAGGATGGTGGTGGGAACAGTGGAGAGGACAGTGGTGAGGACGGTGGTGAGGACAGTGGTGGAGACTGTGGTGAGGACGGTGGTGGAGATGGGTGGGGCCAGCGGTGATGATGGTCGTGGGTACAGTGGAGAGGGTGGCGAGATAGGGGTGGAAATGGGTATGGACAGTGGGTGGGGCAGTGGTGAGGATGGGTGGGAATCTGTAGGAACACCGTACCCACCACTGTCCCCACCCTTTGTGAACCCCCTCCCCACCACCCCCCCTTCACTATCCCTTCCATTGTCCCCATCCATTCCCACCCCCCTTCCCCACCACCACCCACCCTTCTATATAAACAAAGAAAATAAGGAGACACCCCCTCCCACACCATAACTGGGAAGCAGATCCGGTGCAAAGGTGTCTAAGGCTGTTCATTGGGGAGGGTTACCCCAACAAGGGCTTTTAATCCCTACCCCCATCCCCACCACTGTTCCCATTACATCCTTAATACTGTTCCACTCACTGTCCTTGCCGCTGTCCCCATCACTGTCCCATCCATTCCCACCCCATCCCTACCACTACCATATTCAATATCACCACCATTGCCTCCTTTACTGTCCCCATCAATTCCCACCCCCATCCCCACCACCACCCCTCGAATAGCCCCACCACTGTCCTCACCCATTCCTACCCCCATCCCCACCACCACCCCCTCCAATATCCCCACCACTGTACCCACCCATTTCAACCCCCACTGCCCCCTCCACTGCCACCACCACCGTGCTCACAACTGTCCCAAATTCTGTTTCCACCACTGTCCCACCCATTCCCACCACCATCCCCTTCAATATTCTTACCACTGTCCTCGCCCATCCCCACCACTGCCCTACCCCCATTGTCCCCACCCATTTCCATCCCCATCTCCACCATCGCCTCCTTTACTGTCCTCACCCGTCCCCACCACTAGGGATGAGCCGAACACCCCCCCCCCGCCGGTTCGGTTCGCACCAGAACCTGCGAACGGACCGAAAGTTCGCACGAACGTTAGAACCCCATTGACGTCTATGGGACTCAAATGTTCGAAATCAAAAGTGCTCACTTTAAAGGCTAATTTGCATGGTATTGTCCTAAAAAGGGTTGGGGACCCGGGTCCTACCCCAGGGGACATGTATCAATGCAAAAAAAACTTTTAAAAACGGCCGTTTTTTCGGGAGCAGTGATTTTAATGATGCTTAAAGTAAAAAAAAAAAAAGTGAAATATTCCTTTAAATATCGTACCTGAGGGGTGTCTATAGTATGCCTGTAAAGTGACGCGTGTTTCCCGTGTTTAGAACAGTCCCTGCACCAAATGTCATTTTTAAAGGAAAAATCTCATTTAAAACTGCTTGCGGGTTTAATGTAATGTCGGGTCCTGGCAATATGGATGAAAATCAGTGAGACAAACAGCATGGGTACCCCCCAGTCCATTACCAGGCCCTTTGGGTCTTGTATGGATATTAAGGGGAACCCCGCACCCAAATTAAAATAAGGAAAGGTGTGGGGCCACCAGGCCCTATATACTCTGAACAGCAGTATACAGGCGGTGCAAACAAGACAGGGACTGTAGGTTTGTTGTTAAGTAGAATCCCTTTGTAATTTTGAACGGGTACATTTTTAACGTGTTTAGCTCCAGCCAAAATATCTTTTTTAAGCTTTTTGGAAAACATAGGGAAGGATTATCACCCCTGTGACATTTGTTTTGCTGTCTGTCCTCCTCTTTAGAAGATTTCACCTCACTTTTTGTCCCAATGAAAAATGTTTTTTGAAAATTTGGGTTTTTTTGTGGAACAAGGATTGGAAAGCATCAGTGGAAAGGAGAAATGTTTTTCCCATATTAACTCTTACAGGAGAGAATTTCCCTTCCTAGGGGTAGATTTCATCTCACTTCCTGTTGTCTCCTTCCGTTTGCAAGTAGGAGTCGTTTGTAAGTTAGTTGTTTGAAAGTAGGGTCCTGCCCTATATACTCAGCAGAAATTTGGGCCTTAGGTGTTGCTGTGGCCACAACACTGTAAGCCCTCACAGGGCTCTGCTGTGAAATATTAGATCAAGAATTGTAATTACATGCCCCTGTTGAACAGGAGCTGAAAAATTAGGCCTTAGGCACTGGTGCTGGTGCCACAACACTGCAACCCCTCACAGACACTCTAGTTGGAACGCAGGAACGAGCCCTGCTGCAAAGTATTGCATCAAAAATTGTAATTACACGCCCCTGTTAAACAGGGGCAGAAAAATTGTGCCTTAGGCACTGGTGGTGGCGCCCAGAACCAAAAATGTTCTTACAAGCTATCAGCGTGATGATTGAGGAGGAAGAGGATAATTACTCAGGATAGTCACTCAGCATCAGCATAGGCAGTCTTTGAAGGGATCTGAGATTTCAAAAAAAATTATTCGGTTACATCAGCATCAGGTGCTTGGTAGCTGGTGGTGATCCAAGACTGATTCATTTTTATGAAGGTCAGTCGATCGACCGAGTCAGTGGACAGACGCACCCTGTGATCGGTTACAAAGCCTCCAGCAGCACTGAATGTGCGTTCCGAAAGAATGCTGGATGCAGGACAGGCCAGTAGCTCAATTGCATACTGTGCAAGCTCTGGCCAGTGATCCATCCTCAAGACCCAGTAACCCAGAGGATTTTCGGTGGGAAAGGTGTCCAAGTCTGATCTTGCCCCTAGGTATTCCTGCACCATGTAAAACAGACGCTGGCGATGGTTGCTGGAACCGATCATACCTTGGGGCTGCGGACCAAAAAATTGTCTGAACGCATCGGTCAGACGGCCACCTTCTCCACCGCTCCTTCTTTGACTGACCGAAGCCTCAGCAACACGTTGTCCAGAAACAGGAGTTTGTAACCTCCCAGTCTCTGGGAACGCGTTGCACAGACCTTTCTGCAAGGCCTCCCGAAGATGTTTCATCCTCTGCTCCCTCTGCGATGGCAAGATAAGGTCCGCAACCTTACCCTTGTAACGTGGATCAAGGAGGGTTGCCAGCCAGTATTGGTCCTTCTCCATGATACCACGAATACGAGGATCCTTACGCAGGCTTTGCAGGATCAGGGAGGCCATGCAGCATAGGTTTGCTGAGGCATTCGGTCCGGAGTCCTCTGGGTCACTAAGGACGACATGGTCCGCAGCCACCTCCTCCCAGCCACGTACAAGTCCATGTGTTTCTTGGGACTGATCCCTTAAAGACTGCTGCTGATGCTGAGTGCCAGGCTCCACCTCCATACTGACACAATCTTCCTCCTCCTCCTCCTCCTCGTCCTCTTCCTGTGTGATCGGCGGGCACGCAGGAACACTGTCTGGATAAAGGGGCCTTGAGAGCTAAGGAAGTCCTCCTCTTCCTGCCTCTGTTCTGCCTCAAGTGCCCTGTCCATTATTCCAAGCAGCGTGTGCTCCAACAGGTGGACAAGGGGGACAGTGTCACTGATGCATGCACTGTCACAATCTTCCTCCTCCTCCTCGTCCTCTTCCTCCTCAAATGGTGACAGGACAGTGCATGCATCCCTGATCATGGCCCACTGGCGTGGGGAAAAAAAAACAAGCTCCCCTGACCCTGTCCTGGTGCCATAGTCGCACAGGTACTCATTGATGGCCCTCTGCTGCGTGTGCAGCCGCTGCAGCATGGCCAACGTTGAGTTCCACCTGGTGGGCATGTCACAGATTAGGCGGTTCTTGGGCAGGTTAAACTCCTTTTGGAGGTCCGTCAGCCGAGCACTGGCATTATATGACCGGCGGAAATGCACACAGACTTTCCTGGCCTGCCTCAGGACATCCTGTAAGCCCTGGTACCTGCCCAAGAACCTCTGCACCACCAAGTTAAGGACGTGAGCCAAACAGGGCACATGGGCCATTTGTCCCTGTCGGAGGGCAGAGAGGAGGTTGGTGCCATTGTCGCAAACCACCATTCCTGCCTTAAGTTGGCGTGGCGTCAACCACCTCTGAACCTGCCCCTGCAGAGCTGACAAAACCTCTGCCCCAGTGTGGCTCCTGTCCCCCAAGCACACCAGCTCAAGCACCGCATGGCATCTTTTGGCCTGCGTACTTGCGTAGCCCCTTGAACGACTACAGAGCACCGCTGGTTCCGAGGAAAAGGCAATGGAGGAAGAAGAAGAGGAGGGGGTGGAGGAGAGAGGTCTGTCACAATCATTAGCATTTTGGAGGCGTGGTGGCGGAACAACCTCCAACACTACTGCACCTTGTCCTGCATCCTTCCCAGCTGCCAGCAGAGTCACCCAATGCGCCGTGAAACTTAGGTAACGTCCCTGTCCATGCCTGCTGGACCATGAGTCAGCGGTAATATGCACCTTACCGCTGACCGCCCTGTCCAGCGAGGCATGGACATTGCCTTCCACATGCTGGTAGAGAGCCGGAATCGCCTTCCGTGAGAAAAAGTGGCGTTTGGGTACCTGCCACTGAGGAGCCGCACATTCCACAAACTCACGGAAGGGGGCAGAGTCTACCAACTGAAAAGGCAGCAGTTGAAGTGCTAGCAATTTTGCCAAGCTAGCATTCAACCGCTGGGCATGTGGATGGCTGGGAGCAAACTTCTTTCGGCGGTGCAGCAGCTGGGGCAGGGAAATTTGCCTGGTACAATCTGACGTCGGTGTACCAAAAGCAGATTGCCCACAACTACTTGGCTGTGACACACCTAATTCTACACCTTCATTCCTCTCAGTGCAGGTCTCAGAGAGGACTGAAGGTCTAGTGGGGTTGGAAATCTCAGCTGATGAGGAGCAAGGAGAGGTCCTCTTTGTTCTTTGGTGTGGGTCTTTTAGATACGCTTGCCAACGAACTGCATGGCAGGTCAACATATGTCTGGTCAAGCATGTGGTACCCAAGCGGGAGATGTTTTGGCCACGTGAGATACGCTTGAGACATATGTTGCAAATAGCAGCGGTGCGATCTGATGCACTCGTCTCAAAAAAGGCCCACACCAAAGAACTTTTTGAATAATGCGCAGAGACTGCAGCGCCCTGCACATGTGGAGCTTTGGGGTGTGATGCAGTCAATGTGCTGCCCTTAGGCTGGCCCCTGGAGGGCATCCTGCCTCGTTGGTGATGTGCCGCCTCCTCCTCCTCCTCCTCCTCCTTTCTCCTATCAGGCACCCACGTTGAGTCAGTGACCTCATCATCCCCTCCCTCCTCATCACTGGAGCAAACCTGGCAGTATGCTGCAGCAGGGGGAGCATGACTGCCAGATTGCTGTCCTTCTTGGGCACCCCCTCTGTCCGTGCTCATGTTACTGCCTTCATCGAGCTCAGTATCATCATCAGAGCCTTCCAAACGCTGGGCATCCTCCTGCAGCATGTACCCAACACTGTGGTCAAACAGTTCGAGGGACTCCTCAGGAGGACATGGTGGGGCTAGGGAAGGAGTCACTGATGACATTGAGCCGAGGGAAGAGGCCGCTGCTTTGCCAGACAAAGTACCCTGGGCATGGGTGAGAGAGGATGAGGAGGATGAGGACGGCTTGGTCATCCACTCGACCAAGTCTTCCGCATGTTGCGGCTCAACATGGCCAGCTGCCGAAAAAAAGGCCAAGCGTGTCCCATGGCCACGTGCTGATGAGGATGCACCGTCTCCACGACCAGCACTAGACACAGAGCCTGCTTGCCCTCTCTTATTGGCTTGTGACTGTCTGCCTCTCCTTCTTGGCCTTCCAGACATACTAATGGCCTGTAGCTGCACTAAGCTGGGATATATATATATATATATATATATATATACTGATACTGCAGCTAGCAAAATCAACTGCCTGCCTGTAGTATGAGAACACCACCAACCTTCTACAGGTAGCTTTAGCTGAACACTGTGAGCAGGACGCACCCCACTAACTTGTAGGTTTAGCTGAACACTGTGAGGAGGACGCACCCCACTAACTTGTAGTTTTAGCTGAACACTGTGAGCAGGACGCACTGCACTAACTGTAAATAGTCTAGCTGCCTGACTGTGGTACTAATAGGATCAAAAGAACACCAGCAATTTTCTTCAGGTAGCTGTAAATACTATAACAAGACAAGCCTGCCTGTCAGTAAGAAGAGAACAGGAACGGATCTAGCTGAACACTGTGAGCAGGACGCACCCCACTAACTTGTAGGTTTAGCAGAACACTGTGAGCAGGACGCACTGCACTAAATGTAAATAGTCTAGAAGATAACAGGAACGGATCTAGCTAAACTGAATACAGTGTATATATATATATATATGCAACACCTGGGATGTGCAGCTAACTGACTGACTGTCCTGCCTAATCTATCTAACTCAAATGAAATGACACTGTCTGTCTCTCTCTCTATTTCTCAGCACACCGGAACACACTGCACAATGTGGGGCGTGTACTAAATCCCCTGAGCCATAATTGGCCAAAGACTCCTTGGCTTTGGCCAATTACGGCTCTCTGTTAAGGCGGCGCTGTGATTGGCCAAGCATGCGGGTCATAGTGCATGCTTGGCCAATCATCAGCAAGCAATGCACTGCGATGCCGCAGTGAATTATGGGCCGTGACACGCCACATGAATTTGGCGCGAACGGCCCATATCATTCGCAATTTGGCGAACGACCGAACAGCCGATGTTCTAGTCGAACATGGGTTCGACTCGAACACGAAGCTCATCCCTACCCACCACTGTCCCCTCCAATATCCTTAACACTGTTCTCACCCATCCCCACTGTCCCCTCCTCTGTCCCACCCATTCCCACCACCACCCCCTCCAATATCCATAGCACCGTCCCACCCATTCCCACCACCACCCCCTCCAATATCCATAGCACCGTCCCACCCATTCCCACCACCACCCCCTCCAATATCCATAACACTGTCCCCACCCACCACCCATCACAACCACTGTCCCCTCCTCTGTCCCACCCATTCCCACCACTGTCCCCTCCAATATCCATAACACTGTCTTCATCCATTCCAACACCCACCACTGCATTGTCCCCATCCATTCGCACCCCCATCCCCACCACCCCCCCTCCATTGTACCTACCATTGTACCCACTGTTGTCCTCGCCACTGTGTAGACATAGCACTGTAAAAGTACGGGGTGATTAAAGAAGAACCCCGCCTCATTCCTTTTTCTATGGATCCAGCTAGAAGAGACATCGGATATTATGGAATACTTTGTATTATATCCCCATCCGCCACCCCCCCTTCAGTCTTGCACAGGTGTACCGACTCCTCCCCTTCAGTCTTGTACAGGTGTACCGGCTCCTCCCCCTTCAGTCTTGTACAGGTGTACCGGCTCCTCCCCCTTCAGTCTTGTACAGGTGTTCCGGCTCCTCCTTCTTCAGTCTTGCACAGGTGTACCGGCTCCTCCCCCTTCAGTCTTGCACAGGTGTACCGACTCCTCCCCTTCAGTCTTGCACAGGTGTACCGACTCCTCCCCTTCAGTCTTGCACAGGTGTACGGGCTCCTCCCCCTTCAGTCTTGCACTGGTGTACCGGCTCCTCCCCTACAGTCTTGCACAGGTGTACCGGCTCTTCCCCCTTCAGTCTTGCACAGGTGTACCGGCTCTTCCCCCTTCAGTCTTGCACAGGTGTACCGGCTCTTCCCCCTTCAGTCTTGCACAGGTGTACCAGCTCCTCCCCCTTCAGTCTTGCACAGGTGTACCGGCTCCTCCCCTTCAGTCTTGCACAGGTGTACCGACTCCTCCCCTTCAGTCTTGCACAGGTGTACCGACTCCTCCCCTTCAGTCTTGCACAGGTGTACCGACTCCTCCCCTTCAGTCTTGCACAGGTGTACCGACTCCTCCCCTTCAGTCTTGCACAGGTGTATTGGCTCCTCCCCTTCAGTCTTGCACAGGTGTACCGACTCCTCCCCTTCAGTCTTGCACAGGTGTACCGACTCCTCCCCTTCAGTCTTGCACAGGTGTACCGACTCCTCCTCTTCAGTCTTGCACAGGTGTACCGGCTCCTCCCCTTCAGTCTTGCACAGGTGTGCCGGCTCCTCCCCTTCAGTCTTGCACAGGTGTACCGGCTCTTCCCCCTTCAGTCTTGCACAGGTGTACCGACTCCTCCCCTTCAGTCTTGTACAGGTGTACCGGCTCCTCCCCTTCAGTCTTGCACAGGTGTGCCGGCTCCTCCCCTTCAGTCCTGCACAGGTGTACCGACTCCTCCTCTTCAGTCTTGCACAGGTGTACCGGCTCCTCCCCTTCAGTCTTGCACAGGTGTGCCGGCTCCTCCCCTTCAGTCTTGCACAGGTGTACCGGCTCCTCCCCTTCAGTCTTGTACAGGTGTACCGGCTCCTCCCCTTCAGTTTTGCACAGGTGTACAGGCTCCTCCCCTTTAGTCTTGTACAGGTGTACTGGCTCCTCCCCTTCAGTCTTGGACAGGTGTACTGGCTCCTGGCTAGAGGACAGCTTGCATCATTTAGCCCTTTCCTCCCCAGCCTGACTTTCCCTGGCCCCACCCCTTCCATTAATTGGATTTCAGTTCTTTCAATCACGGAGGCTCAGTATCACACGTGGGCGTTACCTATGCAAATACAGCCCTCCTAGGAACGCCCACTCCTTCAGACTGTCAAGGCATTTTGATATTTACATAACTCCTCCCAAGGGCCAGCCCACTGCTTGCATCAGGATTCTGGACTTAGGGCTCTTGAGAGGAGTACTGAGGCCGGGGGGGCTGGGATGTTTCCAGGAAGCTGTGTACAGCCCCCTGCTGGCCCCTCCCACCAGCCATGACCTGCCTGCATTGCATAGAGAAGCACAGAGACTCGGTGATGACATCACTAGGACTAGTAAGGTAAGTAATGGAAAACATTTAGCATGTTGATGAGGGGGGAGGGGGGGCCAGGGAAAGAAAAATATAAGCAAATTAAACTTTTAGAATTTAGTGAAGGTCCGGCAAGGAGAGGTATCGGTGTCTGGAATCCGGACCTTCCAACTCCCCTGCTACTGTCAGCGACATTCTGGGGTTTGAACTGATGTAAATGCAGCATAAAGAATGAGACCTCTGCAGCATCTCCAGGAGAAACCTGAACGGAGTGCAGGAGGCGGAGCCAGGGGGAGCGAGGACATCCAACCGAGGGGTTAAGTCTCCCCTGCACCCTGCAGACCCTAAAATACAGCTCTCCACCTGCCATAGCACTACAACTCCCAGCATGCCCAGGTACCTGGTGTAAGGTATAGGCTGATGGATCATTCTGGGATTTCTAGTCCCATGCATCTCATTGGCTCATGTGGCCCCCAACACACCCCCTGTGATGTACACATCCTATTGGCTGAGTCTGAAGGTACTAGCAGATATGAGGAAATATCAAGAGGGGGTGGTAAGCCTTCTCCCCTAGAGATACCTAATCTCTCGGTTTCCAAGGGGCCACACATCATGCACTAAGGGGCCACACCTGGCCCTTGGACCTCATGTTGGGCACCGGGGGCTTAGAGGTGGCCACACATATCTATAAAGGTCTGTGCACAGGTGAGACTAATGAGGAAATCTGGCTACCAAGTAAGATATGGACCCAGAGCTGAAGCCTTCATCCCACCTAAAGCTCTACAAAGTCTCCAGGGGTCCAGGACTCAGAACATGACTAAGGATTAGGATGGGAGCCCCTTGAAAGACCTACGTGCCACCTACACCACAAGGTTCCGGCACACACAATCTACATTCAATAAAGGCCTCTCCTGGGTATTTTGCTCCTTGTACATTTCGTGATGATCTGGATTACCTTGACCTTGTTCCTTATTATAGAAAGGCTCTGATTACGGGTTATCCCTCTGTGAATTCTGGGGCCATTGTTGCCTTCGGTGGTAAGGATTAGCTCCTGAATGGTGTGTGACAAACACAGGTGTCACCTCTCCACAGTGTAATATTTGTCACACAAAGAGAAGGGATAATAGAACAAGTTTCTTTCAGGAAAACATGCCGAGGATTTAACCGTTTGGTGCTGAAATTATGATTTATTGAGCCGTGTAGATGGCTAGCGCAGTGACCTAATGAGTCTGAAGGTACTAGTAGATATGAGGAAATATCAGGAGACGGGGGGGGGGGGGGGGGGACGTGGTAAGCCTTCTCCCCTGGAGATACCTAATCTCTCGGTTTCTAGGACCTTCCACCGAGCTCGGGGCTGTAAAGAAAGCTCTTCTATTGTGGTTATTGCTGTGCAGAGTTAGTGGTTGTTCTCATAAGGCAGATACTGAGAACAAGAAAGCAGAAGACATAGTTGGGACATGAGGAGCTGAACTTCTCACAACCTTTCACTATCAGAAGAACACCCACAGTTTATAGACTTTAAAAGGGACCATCAGCCAAGACATTCCATACAGGGGACCTTCTCCAAGAGGGCCATTAGCCAAGACTTTCCATACAGGGAACCTTCTCCAAGAGGACCATCAGCCAAGACCTTCCATACAGGGGACCTTCTCCAAGAGGGACATCAGCCAAGACTTTTTATACAGGGGACCTTCTCCAAGAGGGCCATTAGCCAAGTCCTTCCATACAGGGGACCTTCTCCAAGAGGACCATCAGCCAAGACTTTCCATACAGGGAACCTTCTCCAAGAGGGCCATCAGCCAAGACTTTCCATACAGGGGGCCTTCTCCTAGAGGGCACCATGCTTCTTCTCATCACCCTCGCCACTCTCCTTCTAGGTGAGTCCAGATTTCCAGATCACATGGAATAGAAAATGTAAAGCAGAAATGAAGGCATTCGGGACCTCAGTGATAGAAGGAATCTGGTCATTGATTAACGTAATGTTTGTGCTGCAGAGCAGAATGTCAGGCATGCTCACCTTCCCGGTGGGGGTCAGACACATTTTGAACTGTCCTTACTGCTTTGACTTGAAGTTAATTGTAAACCCTAAAGTGGTTGTAAAGGCTCAAGGTTCATTCTATGCATGAAGGTAAAAAACTTTCTGCGTGCAGCGGCCCCCCAGCCCCCCCTTTCCTGAACCCCATCTCGATCCAACAATGTGCATGAGAGCAGAAGCTCTCCCAGTTCTTTTCCACCTCATTGGCCTGAGACAGCAGCAGGAGCCATTGGCTATTGTTAATCACAGCCAATGAGCCCATGAGGAGAGAGAATTCGGGTGGGGCCGAGCCATGCTCCGTGTGTGAATGGACATGCAGAGCAGCGGCTCGGGAGCAGGCCTGCTCAGGTGCCCCCATAGCAAGCTGCTTGCATGGGGGCCCTCGGTGGCAGGGAGGTGCCAGGAGCCTGGTGGGGGACTTAAGAAGAGGATGATTGAGGCTGCTCTGTGCAAAACCATTATAGAGCAGGTACGTATATCATGTATGTAGATTTTTTTCTTAATACGCCTTTAATATCACTTTAACCACTTGCTGACCACACTATAGTCTCTATTGACGTCCTACCAGAACCTCCCACCCCTGTGCACCCCTGGGAGGAGCATCGGGCGCGCTCTGTGATTGCCATTGTAGTGGTTTAGTGGTTGTAGTGGTTGTAGTGGTGTATTGGTTGTAGTGGTTTAGTGGTTGTAGTGGTTGTAGTGGTGTAGTGGTTGTAGTGGTTGTAGTGGTTTAGTGGTTGTAGTGGTTGTAGTGGTGTATTGGTTGTAGTGGTTTAGTGGTTGTAGTGGTTGTAGTGGTGTATTGGTTGTAGTGGTTTAGTGGTTGTAGTGGTGTATGCTCCGTGTGTGAAAATATGATGCTCTCCGTGAGTCACCAGCCTACTCTGAGCCACTCCCAGCCCACACAGATCGAAACAAACGGGCCTAGCTTCTTCCTAGACCTGCACTACAGAAATCCTAACTCTAGCACCTACCTAGGTAGAGGATGCTACGAATAAAACATTCACAAAGCGAATAGGTCCTTCCAAATACAAGTCCACAAAAATAAGTCCACCATACAAAAAAGGTTGGATACAGTCGTAGCACAGACCCCCCCGATGACTTGCCCCGGGTTCTCTGTCTGTTCACGGGATATAGAAGCAGCCAGGCGGACAACAGATCTGGCAGGTTCACAACTCGATGACCAGGCACTGGATGTCTTTTTGGGCTTTAATGCTGGTTGAACTTGGTTGGGGGTGCAGGGTGAGCTTTAGGATTCTCCAGATTTAGTGCACCAAAGGACATGACTATGGCATTAAATATGTCTTGTTATTAGACATTCGAAATACGAATTGCTATGCTTCCAAATTGTATACGAAATTTCATTGACGAATTTCGGATCCAAATTCCGTTACAAAGGAAACGTGACGGGTGTTTTGTTGACCAATCAGAGGTTGTCTTCTGCTGCTGAGTGGGGGTTGGGAAAATTACCTTTTTTTTAATCTGGGAGTGGGAGAGGTCCTGGTAGTCGATGGGAGATTCAGACAAAATAAGAATGTTCGTTAATATCATTTTACTATCATAATGAGCACAGCACAGGGATGGTGGGAGCCCCTCATAATGAGCACAGGGATGGTGGGGGCCCCTCATAATGAGCACAGCACAGGGATGGTGGGAGCCCCTCATAATGAGCACAGCACAGGGATGGTGGGAGCCCCTCATAATGAGCACAGCACCGGGATGATGGTGGGAGCCCCTCATAATGAGCACAGGGATGGTGGGAGCCCCTCATAATGAGCACAGCACAGGGATGGTGGGGGCCCCTCATAATGAGCACAGCACAGGGATGGTGGGGGCCCCTCATAATGAGCACAGCACAGGGATGGTGGGAGCCCCTCATAATGAGCACAGCACAGGGATGGTGGGAGCCCCTCATAATGAGCACAGCACAGGGATGGTGGGAGCCCCTCATAATGAGCACAGCACAGGGATGGTGGGGGCCCCTCATAATGAGCACAGCACAGGGATGGTGGGGGCCCCTCATAATGAGCACAGCACAGGGATGGTGGGGGCCCCTCATAATGAGCACAGCACAGGGATGGTGGGGGCCCCTCATAATGAGCACAGCACAGGGATGGTGGGAGCCCCTCATAATGAGCACAGCACAGGGATGGTGGGAGCCCCTCATAATGAGCACAGCACAGGGATGGTGGGAGCCCCTCATAATGAGCACAGCACAGGGATGGTGGGGGCCCCTCATAATGAGCACAGCACAGGGATGGTGGGGGCCCCTCATAATGAGCACAGGGATGGTGGGAGCCCCTCATAATGAGCACAGGGATGGTGGGAGCCCCTCATAATGAGCACAGCACAGGGATGGTGGGAGCCCCTCATAATGAGCACAGCACAGGGATGGTGGGAGCCCCTCATAATGAGCACAGCACAGGGATGGTGGGGGCCCCTCATAATGAGCACAGCACAGGGATGGTGGGAGCCCCTCATAATGAGCACAGCACAGGGATGGTGGGAGCCCCTCATAATGAGCACAGCACAGGGATGGTGGGAGCCCCTCATAATGAGCACAGCACAGGGATGGTGGGGGCCCCTCATAATGAGCACAGCACAGGGATGGTGGGGGCCCCTCATAATGAGCACAGGGATGGTGGGAGCCCCTCATAATGAGCACAGGGATGGTGGGAGCCCCTCATAATGAGCACAGCACAGGGATGGTGGGAGCCCCTCATAATGAGCACAGCACAGGGATGGTGGGAGCCCCTCATAATGAGCACAGCACAGGGATGGTGGGGGCCCCTCATAATGAGCACAGCACAGGGATGGTGGGGGCCCCTCATAATGAGCACAGGGATGGTGGGAGCCCCTCACAATGAGCACAGCACAGGGATGGTGGGAGCCCCTCATAATGAGCACAGGGATGGTGGGAGCCCCTCATAATGAGCACAGGGATGGTGGGAGCCCCTCACAATGAGCACAGCACAGGGATGGGGGGAGCCCCTCATAATGAGCACAGGGATGGTGGGAGCCCCTCATAATGAGCACAGGGATGGTGGGAGCCCCTCACAATGAGCACAGCACAGGGATGGTGGGAGCCCCTCATAATGAGCACAGGGATGGTGGGAGCCCCTCATAATGAGCACAGGGATGGTGGGAGCCCCTCATAATGAGCACAGGGATGGTGGGGGCCCCTCATAATGAGCACAGGGATGGTGGGGGCCCCTCATAATGAGCACAGGGATGGTGGGAGCCCCTCATAATGAGCACAGGGATGGTGGGAGCCCCTCACAATGAGCACAGCACAGGGATGGTGGGGGCCCCTCATAATGAGCACAGGGATGGTGGGGGCCCCTCATAATGAGCACAGCACAGGGATGGTGGGAGCCCCTCATAATGAGCACAGGGATGGTGGGGGCCCCTCATAATGAGCACAGGGATGGCGGGAGCCCCTCATAATGAGCACAGGGATGGTGGGAGCCCCTCATAATGAGCACAGGGATGGTGGGGGCCCCTCATAATGAGCACAGGGATGGTGGGAGCCCCTCATAATGAGCACAGGGATGGTGGGAGCCCCTCATAATGAGCACAGGGATGGTGGGGGCCCCTCATAATGAGCACAGGGATGATGGGAGCCCCTCATAATGAGCACAATGAGCCCGATGACTGCCATATTGAGAAAGGTATTTTTTGCTTTTTTAATTCATCATAATGAACGTTCATAATTGTTACGAAAAGTTAACAAGCCTAACGAAAATTCGTATTTCATACGAATCCAAACAGAATTTCGGACACGAATTACGAAATACGAATTAACGGCTAATAGGAAACGGAACGAAATAAAACAAATTTATTGAGGGCGCACATGTCTACTGGTTACTGCTATACCAAGAAACCCCCACCTTTTCCCGTAGTGACCACGACCACACAAAATTTGAAGTTAAATTGGCCATAGCAGCCTTTTTATTAAACAAATATAAATAACCAACAATTAACATATCAATAACATAAAAACCAGACCAGACTGTTTATTAAAGAGGAAGGGCTACAAGGTCCTCATAGACATAAAAACCCAGGACAGTACCTGCTTGTCACTTCACCGGCCTCTAACCACAAAAAAAAAACCCACCAACTCGGAGACAACTAGACACATCCACCACTTGGGAGCCGTACCTCAGACGGGTCCCTACACCATACCCTTTGGTGCCCATATGAACCTAAAAAAAGACCTTGCACCCCGCCACCCCCACATCTGGCTTAGAACGACCCCCCCGAATCCCTAACCGGTCCCAAACCACCATATTCATGGCGGGAGGGTGGGAAGTTGCTCCACTATCTTCTCCGACTGAAGCCCTCCCCTTCCTGTCTACTGCGTAATTACCCCTTTTCTCCACCCAGCTCAAACCCTGCCCCCTGCAGCCTGCTGACCTATCATGCATACCCTAAAAACCAGCACCCTAAACCATGAACAAGGCCATTTAACCCCTGTCATGCCGGCCCTGCGTCTATTGCGTTCTTCCTTTTACTGCGGGCCTCTCTCTCTTCACTCTGTCTGCTCTCTACAAGGGTAAGATTTCCCTTTTGTCAGATGCTAGGGGAACAGACAATCCCGGGAATTCAAACAACAGGAAGGCCTCAATTCAGCAGCACTGGAGCAGTTACTCAAGGGGTTAAGCAGCAGACAGTCACTAGGACCTCACATCCAGACCTATACTCACAATGTCCCCATATACTTGGGTGCCTCCTTCCAATATTGGCCAGATACTTCTCCACTGAATCCCCAGGCCACATCCTCAGTGAATCCCCTTCATCTAGCTCCAGCAAATTCCCGCAAATAGACGTCCCCCCCACCGCTCGCACTAAGCTGAGACCTCGACAAAATGCTGCTAAACTGCCCAGAAGGGCAACAGTCGGAAGGCGGTGAAGTCTACTTTCTCCACTGAAGGCGGTGAAGTCTACTTTCTCCACTGAAGGCAGTGAAGTCTACTTTCTCCACTGAAGGCGGTGCAGTCTACTTTCTCCACTGAAGGCGGGTGCAGTCTACTTTCTCCACTGAAGGTGGTGCAGTCTACTTTCTCCACTGAAGGCAGTGAAGTCTACTTTCTCCACTGAAGGTGGGTGCAGTCTACTTTCTCCACTGAAGGCGGTGAAGTCTACTTTCTCCACTGAAGGCAGTGAAGTCTACTTTCTCCACTGAAGGCGGTGAAGTCTACTTTCTCCACTGAAGGCGGTGAAGTCTACTTTCTCCACTGAAGGCGGTGAAGTCTACTTTCTCCACTGAAGGCGGTGAAGTCTACTTTCTCCACTGAAGGTGGGTGCAGTCTACTTTCTCCACTGAAGGCGGTGAAGTCTACTTTCTCCACTGAAGGCGGTGAAGTCTACTTTCTCCACTGAAGGCGGTGAAGTCTACTTTCTCCACTGAAGGTGGGTGCAGTCTACTTTCTCCACTGAAGGCGGTGAAGTCTACTTTCTCCACTGAAGGCGGTGAAGTCTACTTTCTCCACTGAAGGCGGTGAAGTCTACTTTCTCCACTGAAGGCGGTGAAGTCTACTTTCTCCACTGAAGGCGGTGAAGTCTACTTTCTCCACTGAAGGCGGTGAAGTCTACTTTCTCCACTGAAGGCGGTGAAGTCTACTTTCTCCACTGAAGGCGGTGAAGTCTACTTTCTCCACTGAAGGCGGGTGCAGTCTACTTTCTCCATTGAAGGTGGGTGCAGTCTACTTTCTCCACTGAAGGTGGCACTTATCTGCAGAGGCTATGTAGCTGGAGAGGAAGTCGAGAGTAACATAGTTGCTCTCTGGTTTCCTGGGTCACTGGGGAAGCTATCTGGTTGGATTCTGCTGTCCCATGTGACATTGGCAGTCATCTTGAGTCAGGCAGAGCTTATTTAAGGCCCTTGCTCCCAGGCTTGGTGCGCTTTTTTGCAAGTGGGTAGTGAAAGGTACCCCATCTGTTAGGAACAGTATTTAGCGGTAGGGAAAGTCTCCTGACGAGGAGGGAAAGTGTAGGGCTCGCAACTTCTCTGGCCAACTTCCTGCATTCTGCTCTCTTAACAGACACTGTCAGTCAGGCTGAAACCTCAGGCTCTCTTCACGTTGATGGAAGCCGTGAGTGTACCTGGTCGGGGAGTCCTCCCTCCGGGTTTGTTGTCAACTGTTGTTGCATTACTTCAAGACAAGTTCTCTATTTGCACCTGACTCTGTGAGTTATTGTCACTGCATCAAGCTGCACCCCACCTACATGCTGCATCCCACCTACATGCTGTACCCCACCTACATGCTATACCCCACCTACATCCTGTACCACACCTACATGCTGCACCACACCTACATGCTGCACCCCACCTACATGCTATACCCCACTTACATGCTGAACCCCTCCTACATCCTGTACCCCACCTACATGCTGAACCCCACTACGTGCTGTACCCCACCTACAGGCCCTTCAGGCTGGGATCCTCTCCTCCTGGACATGAACCCTGCTGCTCCAGACCCCAAACTATTTAAGCCCCCCCCTAATTAACCTGCTCTCCCACCTACATGCTGTACCCCACCTACATGCTGAACCCCACCTACATGCTGCACCACACCTACATGCTGCACCACACCTACATGCTGCACCCCACCTACATGCTGCACCCCACCTACATGCTGTACCCCAACTACATGCTGCACCCCACCTACATGCTGTACCCCACCTACATGCTGAACCCCACCTACATGCTGCACCACACCTACATGCTGTACCCCACCTACATGCTGAACCCCACCTACATGCTGCACCACACCTACATGCTGTACCCCACCTACATGCTGAACCCCACCTACATGCTGCACCCCACCTACATGCTGTACCCCACCTACATGCTATACCCCACCTACATCCTGTACCACACCTACATGCTGCACCACACCTACATGCTGCACCCCACCTACATGCTATACCCCACTTACATGCTGAACCCCTCCTACATCCTGTACCCCACCTACATGCTGAACCCCACCTACAGGCCCTTCAGGCTGGGATCCTCTTCTCCTGGACATGAACCCTGCTGCTCCAGACCCCAAACTATTTAAGCCCCCCCCCATTTAACCTGCTCTCTTCACGTTGTTGGAAACTGTGAGTGTACCTGGTTGGGGAGTCCTCCCACTGGGTTTGTTGTGAACTGTTGTTGCATTACTTCAAGACAAGTTCTCTATTTGCACCTGACTCTGTGAGTTATTGTCACTGCATCAAGCTGCACCCCACCTACATGCTGAACCCCACCTACATGCTGCACCACACCTACATGCTGCACCCCACCTACATGCTGTACCCCACCTACATGCTGAACCCCACCTACATGCTGCACCACACCTACATGCTGTACCCCACCTACATGCTGCACCCCACCTACATGCTGCACCCCACCTACATGCTGCACCACACCTACATGCTGCACCCCACCTACATGCTGCACCCCACCTACATGCTGTACCCCAACTACATGCTGCACCCCACCTACATGCTGTACCCCACCTACATGCTGAACCCCACCTACATGCTGCACCACACCTACATGCTGCACCCCACCTACATGCTGCACCCCACCTACATGCTGCACCACACCTACATGCTGCACCACACCTACATGCTGCACCCCACCTACATGCTGCACCCCAACTACATGCTGCACCCCACCTACATGCTGCACCCCACCTACATGCTGAACCCCACCTACATGCTGCACCCCACCTACAGGCCCTTCAGGCTGGGATCCTCTCCTCCTGGGCATGAACCATTGCTGCTCCAGGCCCCAAACTATTTAAGCCCCCCTCAGCCACCTACTGAGCATTCTTCCACGGGGATTGGCTGAGATCACATAAATATTCAGGCCAATGGTCTGCCTCTTCCAGTCCGCTACATTCTAGAATTCACTAGAAGGCAGAGGGAAGTGGTTGAGCCTGCAGCCAGTGGGACCCAGAGCCGCCAAAAGTAATCACACAGAGGAGCCAAATAAGACAAGATTTACCCAAGACTTTTTTGTCTTATGTATGCAACTTAATGCTTTCTAAGTGTTGAAAGATTATAGTGTTTTATGTTATAGGATGTTTTATGCTGTAAGATATTGGACATTCTTAGGGTACAACTCACTTCCATTGCATACCCTGGTTTAGGGTGTATGATTTACTCCCATTTTGTTAGTTTATATTATTTTATTTACATATTGCATTTTCAATTATAGATATATCTGAGGTCACAATGATCTACGATCTTTCATGTACACCTGCTTTGTGATTGTTTTTTCAAAGTGCACCTTCAGTACTTTGTGGTATTGGACCAAACCTTATCCGATGCCCTGTGATGTGACCCAAATTTCTGTTATAAATAAAAGAATGAAAAAAGGATGTGAATGTATACAATGTGTGTGTTTTTTTATTTATTTTTTTATTTATTTTTTTTTTTTTTGGGGGGGGGGGGGGGTATTAAATGCTATCAAACAGCTATAGTACTATCTACCTTTACTACAATAATTAGTAAACTTCAGTCAGAGCTGCAGAGTTTGTTTTTATCTACAGACACCCCTTATCTGTATAGGCAGTTTTTTAGTAAAGGTGAACTAACCCTTTAAGTAACAATTTACATTGATCACTTTCACACTAAAAGGCTACAGTGAATATCTAAACATTCAAGCTAAGGATCCTCCACATTTTAAGTCTCTGTGTTCCTCCAGCTTCTGGTCCAGAATCTTCTCAGAATGGTCCTTCTCAGCTTGTTGCTGGCCTGGAAGATGACGGCAGCCTCCACCGATGGAGATAATAATTGTAAATTCCAACAGACTATATACAGTGGGGAATTTTGAAGAAAAATGTCCATCTGAGACATGCAGAAGAATGTGAAGATGAGAAGTAAGAAGAAGATTGTCCTCAGTGCAGTGACATGAGCCTGAAGATTTGGACGTGTTGATCCAGAGTCGTTATTCTTCACCCTCCAGACGTGTCTGAGCAGAAAGGAGGTAGTGAGGACCAGGCACAGAAGACTAAGGCAGAATGGAAGAATGACACCTAGTGTGTTTGCAGACACGGAATAGGAAAAAAAATCATAGAACACTATACTAGAGGCTTCTGTACTGTTATCAGAAGACTGGATAATTTCTGTATGCACAATAGAGAACCACGAGACACTCACAATGAACATCCCAAGTGCTGTCAGGAAGAGAAGTTGACTCAGGAAATTGGACACAATTCTCTTTATCCAGATGAAGAACCCATAGCTGAGATTGGTGATGGTGGTACAGTAATGAGTGGAGAGCCAGAAGGTCAACCAGAAGTTGTAATAGGCTAAGAAGTAAATTGATGTGTTTATAAATCCATGTACTTCTGTCACATAACAGACCTCCAGACAGAAGACAAGGAGAATTCCCTGTAGACTCATCACACACTGGAGGAGAATATTCACAATTCCCTTAGCCAGAAAGATCACATCGGTGGGACTCAACTTCCCTTTCTTTCTGATGATGTCCAGGTTACCCATCACAATACAAGTGTTAGAAGGGATTGCCAAGACGAGTCCCAAGACTGAAGAGACTAAAATAGATAATTCCAGAGACATCATGTTGAGATTTGGTGTGATCTCCGGACAGAGATGACGGGACACGTCCAGTGATAGCAGACAGAATGATATATTTAGAGTTGGAATTATGGAAATAGTCTTCAGAGATCCGTCTCATGAGTGACTTTGCATAAATTTGAGGAGTTTTATTTCAGTACCAATATCCAAAACAACAACTGTGTTGGCAATTTTTGAATATTTTCCATTCTACCGATGCATTTAACCACTTCAGGACTGGCAGCTGTTTGTCTCTTCTTGACTATTACAGTATTCATGTGTTAGAATGGCCCAGTCACAGTCCAGACCTGAATCCCATTGAGAATCTGTGGCAAGACTTGAAAATTGCTGTTCACAGACGTTCTCCATCCAATCTGACAGAGCTTGAGATATTTTACAAAGAAGAATGGGCAAAAATGTCCTCTCTAGATGTGCAAAGCTGGTAGAGACATCCCCAAAAAGACTTGTTGAGAAAGGGGGTTCTACAAAGTATTGACTCCGGGGGGCGCCATACAAATGTCCCCCCCCCCACACTTTTCACATATTTACAGTGCCTTGCAAAAGTATTCACCCCCCTTGGCATGTTTTGTTGCCTCACATCCTGGAATTAACATGGATTGATTGAGGATTTGCATCATTTCATTTACAGAACACGCCCACAACTTTGAAGATGTGTTTTTTTTTATTGTGAAGCAAACAACAAATAGGACAAAATAACAGAAAAAATCAATGTGCATAACTATTCACCCCCCTAAAGTGAATACTTTGTAGAGCCACCTTTTCCAGCTATCACAGCTCCAAGTCGCTTTGGATAAGTCTCTATGAGCTTCCCACATCTTACCACTGGGATTTTTGCCCATTCCTCCTTGCAAAACTGCTCCAGCTCCTTCAAATTGGATGGTTTGTGCTTGTGAACAGCAATCTTTAAGTCTGACCCCAGATTTTCTATTGGATTGAGGTCTGGGCTTTGACTAGGCCATTCCAACACATTTCCATGTTTCCCCTTAAACCCCTCAAGTGTTGCTTTAGCAGTGTGTTTGGGGTCATTGTCCTGCTGGAAGGTGAACCTCCGTCCTAGCCTCAAATCACACACAGAGTGCTACAGGTTTTGCTCAAGAATATCCCTGTATTTATCACCATCCATCTTTCCCTCAACTCTGACCAGTTTCCCGACTGCTGAAAAACATCCCCACAGCATGATGCTGCCACCACCATGTTTCACAGTGGGGATGGTGTTCTTTGGGTGATGTGTTGGGTTTGCACCAGACATAGCGTTTTCTTTGAGGCCAAAAAGTTCAGTTTTAGTCTTATCAGACCAGAGCACCTTCCTCCATACATTTTGGGAGTCTCCCACATGCCTTTTCACAAACTCAAAACGTGCCATTTTGTTTTTTGCTGAAAGTAATGTCTTTCTTCTGGCCACTCTGCCATAAAGCCCAACTCTATGGAGCGTACGGCTTATTGTGTCCTATGTATAGATACTCCAGTCTCTGCTGTGGAACTCTGCAGCTCCTCCAGGGTTACCTTAGGTCTCTGTGCTCCTCTCTGATTAATGCCCTCCTTGCCCGGTCCGAGAGTTTTGGTGTGTGGCCGTCTCTTGGCAGGTTTGCTGTTGTGCCGTGTTCTTTCCATTTGGTTATGATAGATTTGATGGAGCTCCTAGGGATCATCAAAGATTTGGATATTTTTTTATAACCTAACCCTGACTTGTACTTCTCAACAACATTGTCCCTTACTTGTTTGGAGAGTTCCTTGGTCTTCATGGCAGTGTTTGGTTAGTGGTGCCTCTTGCTTAGGTGTTGCAGCCTCTGGGGCCTTTCAAAAAGGTGTGTCTATGTAATGACAGATCATGTGACACTTAGATTGCACACAGGTGGACATCATTTCACTAATTATGTGACTTCTGAAGGTAATTGGTGGCACCAGAGCTTTTTATGGGCTTCATAACAAAGGGGGTGAATACATACGCACATGACAATTATCAGTTTTTTATTTCTGAAAAATAGTTTTATGTATATATTTTTCTAATTTTACTTCCCCAACTTAGACTATTGTGTTCTCATCCATCATATAGAATTCAGATTAAAAAAAAAACATTGAACTAAAGGTAGTAATGTAACAAAATAGGTAAAAAGCCAAGGGGGGTGAATACTTTTTCAAGGCACTGTACTTTCTGACACAAGACATAGATCATTCCCTGTAGACTCAGCACACACTGGAGGAGAATATTCACAATCCCCTTAGCCAGAAAGATCACATCAGTGGGACTCAACTTCCCTTTCTTTCTGATGATGTCCAGGTTACCCATTACAATACAAGTGTTAGAAGGGATTCCCAAGACGAGTCCCAAGACTGAAGAGACTAAAATAGATAAGGAGTACGGAGACAACATGTTGAGGTTTGGTGTGATCTCCGGACAGAGATGACGGGACACGTCCAGTGATAGCAGACAGAATGATATAATTAGAGTTGGAATTATGGAAAAAGCCTTCAGAGATCCGTCTCATGATTGACTTTGCATAAATGTGATGGATTTCATTTCAATGCCGACATCTAAAGCACGGAGCAACCCGTGTAATACAATCTCTGACTCATTATACCAAAGTACTTAAAGTGGTAGTAAACTCCAATTTAAAAAAAATAAATAAACAAAATTGGGACCCCGGGCAGTTTAAGTCGTAACGTGCTAGTATTTTTTTACATACTGTCAGCAGAGCGAGTGCAGGGTCACTATAATGATTTTGTACAGCTGTGGTGGTGACCATCTACAACGGCTGGCTGCTCAGATATCATTGTATGTGTCAGTGCCGCCAGCCATTGTCTCTGATCAATATCACCAGACCAATACAGCCAGTCATGGTGTCCCCAATCACTACCGCACCAGTCATGGTGTCCCCAATCACTACCCCACCAGTCACATTGTCACCATAAATAGTGCAGCCAGTCATGGTGTCTTCACCAGCCAAGTGTAAGCCAGCAGCCGTGTTCCTGATCACTACCACACCCGTGGCAATGTCACGGGACCAATGGAGCCAAAAACAAGGTTACTGATCACCACCACATCAGTATAGTGTCACCACAGCCAGTGCCGCCACCAACCGTTTTCCTGATGGCCGCCACCCTTTCACAGTGTTGCCTCCGCTTGCTGCCTGAACTGACCCTGGCCTGTTTCATGACCATGTTTTCCCCTGCTGCCTGGACCGATCCTATGCTGGTTTGCTGACCATGTCTATGCCGGCCGCCTCAACTGACCCATCTGCACACCCCATTGACTACCGTATATACTCAAGTATAAGCCGACCCGAATATAAGCCGAGGCACCTACTTTTACCACAAAAAAAATGGGAAAATTTATTGACCCGAGTATAAGCCGAGAGAGAGAATGCTGCAGCTACTGTAAGTGGAAAAGAGGGTCATCAATGTCCATCTGCAGCCTCATTGTGCCCATCTGCATTCCTCATACCTCAGCCTCATGCCTCAACCTTATGCCTCAAGCCTCATGCCTCATGCCTCAACCTCATGCCACAACCTCATGCCTCAACCTCACGCCTCAACCTCATGCCTCAAGCCTCAACCTCATGCCTCAAGCCTCAACCTCATGCCTCAACCTCATGCCACAAGCCTCAAGCCTCATGCCTCAAGCCTCAACCTCATGCCTCAACCTTATGCCTCAACCTCATGCCTCAAGCCTCATGCCTCAACCTCATGCCTCAACCTTATGCCTCAACCTCATGCCTCAAGCCTCATGCCTCAACCTCATGCCTCAACCTCATGCCTCAACCTCATGCCTCAACCTCATACCTCAAGCCTCATGCCTCAACCTCAAGTACCTTGATCAGCGTTGTGCCAGCGTTATCTCCTGGCACTCTGCCCATCTGCAGTCTTATCCCCCGGCGCTGTGATGCATTCAGTCAAATCGCCGCCTCCTCCTCATCCTCCTTGTCGTCCTCCGTGACCGACCACTGACTCGGTTTCCCAGCAGTGAGTCAGTGTTCAGCCTATCACAGATGGTGTTCTGACGAGAATCGTCCCCCCCATCGGATAGTGTCTGCCCTGTGCCGGGCAGGCGTGTCGCTTGCGCAGTACGGAGGACAAAGGAGACACCGAAAGTCTCTGAAGAAGAACAGCTGATGGTGAGGTATGTTGGGAGCGTGTGACAGAATGTAGTATTAAGTGCGCAGGCGCCGTGTAGAGCTCACGAACAGGTGTTCACGTTCTGAGACTTTCGGCGTCTCCTATGTCCTCCGCGCTGTGCCTGCGCAGTACAGGGAGGGCGGACACTATCCGATGGAGGGGGACCTTTCTCGTCAGAACACCGCCCGCGATAGGCTGAACACTGACGGCGCTTGGTTACACTGCACGGCCGCCGATTAGACTGATTGTATCACAGCGCCGGGGGGATTAGGCTGCAGAGGAGGACTCCAGTATAACCCGAGGGGGGCATTTTCATCACCCAAAAAAATGTGCTGTAAAAAACTGGGCTTATATTCGGGTATATACGGTACGTTCCTGAGAGAAGTCCGCGACACCTTGTAGACAACCGCACTTCCTTTCTTCAACCTCCCGTCCTTCCTGTCCAGTGTACACGACGTTCTTGAGGGGAAGCCACATATCAGTAGGCTAGACTTGTTCAATATATAGGAGCTGGGACTGCTATGACGTCACACCAAGCTACATTCACCGATCGCTTGTATAGAGGTGACCATTACAGGACATCGGATTTGTTTGGTTGGTTGATACAATTTCTGGTATATAATCAGTCCAGGCATTGAGAAGGTCTCACCCAGGTCCTATCACCATACTCAGGACAAGTAGCAGAATAGAATAATTAAAACTTTGCCGATTGTAAATAAATATAATAAATTGATAACTTTCATTTACCGCATTTTCATAAGATACACTTTTTTTTCCCCCAAAAAATATGGGGGAAAATGTCTCTGCGTCTTATGGAGCGAATACTGACCGGGCGCCGCCTTTCCTCGCACCCTTTCTAGTTGTTATTCCTCACTAAAAAAATAATTGCGGCGGGTTAACCCCTTCAATAACCTGCCCTGTTCTCCCCTGCGAGGTGATGCCGCTGATCGGCTCTCCTTGGCATGCACTCTGTCAGTGTGAGACGATGAGAGTCGATTACCGGCACTTCCTGTATTTACATGTGACCGGCCGTGATTGGACACAGCTGATCACATGGTTAAAGAGTCGCGGTAGCGGCTCTTTACAGAGATTGGGGATTGCGGCATGTCCTAGCAACACGGCACGGGCGCAATCGCTGCGCTGCATGCCCACACGGGCACGCAGGAGCGGCTGTTTGACATCCACCCATAACGAGAGCCACGCCATCCCTCTATCATTTGACGGTGAGCGGGCGACAAGTGGTTAAATAGTATAGTGCTTGTGCTGTCTAAACTTCTCTCTAAGCTGTAAAAAAAAACCCGGCTGATCCTGCCACTTCCTGTGTCCCCCTCTGTGTCCTGACCACAATAATCGTGGCTGCTGAGCCCTGACTACCGTGGTCAGTTTACGTGCCTCCGTCATGTGCTGCTCTCCTCTCTCCCCCTCCCTCTCTGCCTGTCAGCTCCTGTGTGTCTGTGTGAGCCGTCTCCGCCCCCCGACTCTATTAGTACCCAACTAAACTGTTTTATTCAGCCATAATGCACAGTGTTAGCATTTCTTTAAAACAAAGCCTCTAAATACCTTTTTCATGAATCTTCAGGCCGGTCATGGGTCTCTAGCACATTTAGCTTGGGGTTACGAAAGGCGTCATTGCAAGTTAACTGTATCACATATTTTTTGGATGGTGGACTTATTTTTGTGGACTTGTATTCGGGAGGACCTATTCTCTTTATGATTATTTTATGCACATGTAGGCAGGTTACCTACACTATGTTAGTTAGGCCCAGGCTAGGGAAGGGGTTAACATCTTGCACCTCAGTTCCCAAAATATTTGGGCCCTGCCTATCTGCCCTGTGATATAAATATAGTGGGAGGGTTGGGTTCGGTGTGGTCAGCCCACTCTAGGAGATGCTGTGATCACCATGGAGGAACATTAAGGGGGCAGCTGCACCCAGCAGTCTGTGGGAAGACACTGGAAGTCCAGAGAACTGCCAAGTCTTGAGGGCACACCAGCAATGGACTACTGAATGAATGAATTAATGAATGAATGAAAGATTTGTATAGCGCTGCAAATGCAAACTGAATCACCTCAAGGTGCTTGACCCGTGCTGTTAGTCCCGTTTCTTAGAAGAGATGGGTCTTGAGTTTTTTTCTGAAGGCCCAATGATTTTCTTCCATGCGGATGTTGGTAGAGCGTTCCATAGCCGTGGTCCTTGGACTGCGAATCTTCGCTCTCCCTTTGATTTGTAGCGGGACTTGGGAATGAGGAGGAGGTTTTGGTTAGTTGATCGAAGACTGCGCTTAGGTGTGTAGTGTTTTATTTTCTCGCATAGGTATTGTGGAGCGTTTCCTTGAGTGCATTTATGGGTGAGGCAGAGAGTCTTGAAAGTGATCTGGTCCTTTACGGTTAGCCAGTGTAGGGTCCTCAGGGATTCGGAGATCGATTCCCAGGGTTTTTTTCCCGTTACTAGTCTTGCTGCCGTGTTTTGGATGACTTGTAAGCGAGTAGTCTGGTATTTAGGTAGTCCTATGTAGAGGGAGTTTGCGTAGTCGAGCCAGGAATTGAAGATTGTTCCAACTACTGCTGCTTTGTCCTCTTCTGGAATGAAGGGGATGAGTCTACGTAGTAGACGAAGGAGATGGTGAGATCCACTGACTACCGATCCTATTTGTGCATCTATCAACATTTCTGAGTCCAAGATGACTCCGAGACTTTTGGCTTTGGTGCTTGGGGAGATGGTCTGTCCAAGGATGGTGGGTGGTGTCCACGGGTTCTTAGTTTTTGTATTCCGGTTTGCATGGAGGAGAAGAAGCTCTGTTTTGGATCCGTTAAGTTTGAGGGAGTTCGTGGTCATCCAGTCGTCTATCAATGTGAGGCATTTTTCTAGTCACTTGTAGTGGTCTGTTTGACTGGTGATGCGAAAGTAGAGTTGGGTGTCATCAGCGTATGAGTGGAAGCAGAGGTCCGATTTTCTAATGATTTGGAGGAGTGGACGGATGTAGATGTTGAAGAGCAGTGGTACTTTTGTTGAGTTACTCTAGGGTAGCCTAGTTCAGTTAGAAAAGGACATGTTTCACTGGAAATGTACTTTTTGGACTTTCTCGCAAATTTTCAAGCAAAGTTGCATTAACAATTTAAAGCCCAAAGTCTGAAGTCATTCAAAGG
Organism: Aquarana catesbeiana; assembly: GCA_037953035.1. Taxonomy (NCBI): domain Eukaryota; kingdom Metazoa; phylum Chordata; class Amphibia; order Anura; family Ranidae; genus Aquarana; species Aquarana catesbeiana. The sequence goes on from JBBHAA010001942.1 coordinate 1,900,201, forward strand.
GGTGCATGATGGTTTCTGGCATATGAAAGAACAGAGTCAGCAAAGCCCATGCAAGGTATGAAGCAAGCCACTATGAAAGGTTAACTCGGCAAGGACTAGTTGGAGGAGGAATGCAGTTGCTATGGGTAACCAGAACCAGTGCAAGGTACACTGCAGCCAATTGTGAAATGTGGTACTAGGTGTAGGTGGCAGGTCCTCCGGTCCTACCTAACGGTCAATTTGCCAAAGCAACCGGGACCGAACCTGCAGTACTGAGACCTTGTGCTCCTGGCTACATGGTACGTGATTGAAGGAGTTAACAAGTGAATGCATGAGGTCCACTCTAGGGTACAATGGGATCCTATTCTATCACTGGGAATGAGGTGGCAGAGGTACACTGGACTGTTGGAGAGGTCATGGGCTCCTCCTAAATGCAACATCCCCCAAGCAGGGTGTGTAGTGACATGGGAATTTTACATTGTTTTTAGGGTCATTACATTAGATTCCTCGGGCTCAGAACTTATTTATGTGAATTGTAACATTACTTTATGGTTTTTGGTACAATTGTTTTCTCTTGTTTCACCATTGAGAGTTGTATTCTCTTATCTTGCAGATTCATGTTGCCAAGGTGATATCACCGCCCAGATACAGATGACTAACGTGCAAGGTTCCGTAACAATAGACACAAACACATGGACCCTCCGAACAAATCTGTCCACTCGATGCGCGACTGTCAATATCTCCATCCATGAGTTTCCGGTGATCTATGGAGCATCTCAGGATCCTTGTGACATAGGCCACATTGGTCAATCTAGCTTAGATCTCTCTCTTAAAGGAACAACACAGGGTGTAGTTGATCGAAACATGAGGTACGATGGACGCTCCCTATTTTTAAAGACCTGTGGTCTGCAAACATGTGTAAATCTGGACACAGGTGCCCACAGAGTTTGGAAAGCCGTTGTCCACTCTTTCATTATAGGACAAGTCTACTTCCTGCAGCCTTCAACTCCGCAGCCAATCACAGTTGTGATGGAGTTAGGACTCCTGGAAGAGATGGCGGCACTCAATGCCTCTCTCTTCTTCTCGGACGCCTGCCAAGGAAATAATGTCCAGCTTTTAGGAAGTGCCCAGGTAAACCACCAGAAATTTGCTAAGAGTCGCCTTGAACTCAATACTGCTGAGGTGATGCCCTATCTTGTGATAAAATACCAGGAGAGATGGGCATGTGCAGAGTTGAAACTCATACAGACTAAGGAGGTTTCAGCACAATTTAGCATGAAAGGTGTCGAAGGATCCTTTAGCTTCAAACAAGAGTCACCCTTCCACCCTACTCAACTTTCCATAAACCTGTGGAGGCTCCGAGGACTTGCTGGCCAGTACAGAATTCACTCTCTACCTGTCCGGGCTCGTCACCACTCAGATCAGAACTTGTGTGATGAAGGAAACACAGGGAGTCTCTGGAATCCTTTGTCAGTAAGTACAGCAAACAATAGAGGGGGCCACGCTTCATGGCCCATTGGAGACTTGAGTGGGCGACATGGAACTCTGCAGGGTCGTGAGGCATTCAGCGCTGTTCTAACTGACTGGAATCTGCCACTTTTTGGCAACAACAGTGTTACCACCCGTTCTGTCCTTATTTTAAAAGCCAGTGGGGAACCGTGGGCCTGCAGCACCATCAATTTGGAAGGAGAAGTGGTTACAGCTCTTGCATCTTTCCATAAGGGAGTAGTTGGCAAGATAATGTTCCAACAGGCTACCAGTGATCCCTACAATGACCTCACTGTGTACATTGAGCTCTCCCAAGTCTCAGACAGCATCAGCAAAAACCATAACTGGCACATCCATGAAATTCCACTTACAACAGAGTCTAAAGACTGTGCCAGTGCTGGAGGGCACTTCAACCCTTATAATGTATCGACTGGTGGGAACTACAGCCAAGAGTGCAAGCCAAGCAACCCCATGCGATGTGAGGCTGGAGATTATGCTGGGAGACTTGTCCCAATTACTCTTCTTGCCCCCTTTCCAGCTCGATATTTGTTTACCGACTCTTTAACTTCACTTACAGGACCAACGTCTATCATTGGGCGGTCTGTGGTCATACACGAATCTGAAGGGCGGTCTCCACGTGTGGCCTGTGCCAATATTCTTCTCCAGCCAATCTTCCAAGGTAGGACTGATCTTTGGTCTGGCTCTGGTAATGCCGGCGGAGAATTAGGGGCCTCTCAGGTATCTGAATTCACACCGACAGTGATTGATGTTAATTTCAATGGACTGAGTGGCCTTGCTGGAGGTTTCCATATCCATCAGCTTCCAGTGACTGCAGGGTCAGACAACCCATGTTCAGATCAGAAAATTCGAGGACACTTCAACCCTTTCCTTGTAAATATGACCAGCTCTCCAGCAGTCGGTAATGGAACAGATGATGAATATGAGTTGGGAGATATCAGTGGAAGACATGGCTCTTTACTAAACCTGGACAACAAGATCGCAAAATTCAGAGACATGAACTTACCACTGTCTGGTCCTCACAGCGCGCTTGGCCGGTCTTTGGTCATCCACTATGTCAACGGGTCCAGGTGAGTGAAGTCAATGTTCATGATGAAAATACTTCACCGCTATGGGGAAATCTCCCCATTGTGGGAGGGGCAGAGACACAAACTACTGCAGGAAATCTCCCCATTGTGGGAGGGGCAGAGACACAAACTACTGCAGGGAAATCTCCCCATTGTGGGAGGGGCAGAGACACAAATTACTGCAGGAAATCTCACCATTGTGGGAGGGGCAGAGACACAAACTACTGCAGGAAATCTCCCCATTGTGGGAGGGGCAGAGACACAAACTACTGCAGAGAAATCTCCCCATTGTGGGAGGGGCAGAGACACAAACTACTGCAGGGAAATCTCCCCATTGTGGGAGGGGCAGAGGCACAAACTACTGCAGGAAATTTCCCCATTGTGGGAGGGGCAGAGACACAAACTACTGCAGGAAATCTCCCCATTGTGGGAGGGGTAGAGACACAAACTACTGCAGGGAAATCTCCCCATTGTGGGAGGGGCAGAGGCACAAACTACTACAGGGAAATCTCCACATTGTGGGAGGGGCAGAGATACAAACTACTGCAGAGAAATCTCCACATTGTGGGAGGGGCAGAGACACAAACTACTGCAGGGAAATCTCCACATTGTGGGAGGGGCAGAGACACAAACTACTGCAGGAAATCTCACCATTGTGGGAGGGGCAGAGACACAAACTACTGCAGGGAAATCTCCCCATTGTGGGAGGAGCAGAGACACAAGCTACTGCAGGAAATCTCCCCATTGTGGGAGGGGCAGAGACACAAACTACTGCAGGAAATCTCCCCATTGTGGGAGGGGCAGAGGCACAAACTACTGCAGAGAATCTCCCAATTGTGGGAGGGGCAGAGACACAAACTACTGCAGGAAATCTCCCCATTGTGGGAGGGGCAGAGACAGAAACTACTGCAGGGAAATCTCCACATTGTGGGAGGGGCAGAGACACAAACTACTAGAGGGGAAATCTCACCTACTAGGGAGAAATGGTTCCTTTAAGCTCCACCAAAAATTACATTTTCCATTTTGGGTGAACTGAGCCCCTCCTGTAAAGACCTGAGATCTTCACACGACATTCAGAAATGAAGCGATATTTTAACTTTTTTGACTTTTGTGCAGCCTTCCATTAGTGATAAATTTGTTGACTGCCATTCTTCCCCAGGATGCATTGTGCCACCTTTCAGCATCAACTGTCCTCAGATGGTGAGTGGGTCCGAGTCTCGGCGGAGTTCTCTGGAGTCATCAGTGGAAGAATTTCCCTGGTAAGGAGACTGTGTGGTTTCTGTTTTGTATGCCAAATATATTGGGAACCCTAGAGAGGCACCCCAATAATGAATCTATGAAAACATAAACTCTACGCACCTACACCCCAATGATTGAGAAGACAACTGTGTCACCCCTCCTCCCCCCTCCAGGGTTATACACAGAATCCCTAATTCTATAAAAGAACATTCATTCACCAATTAATGATTTATTCCACACATCTTTTGCCGTGCCGCACTTACCAATTCATCAGTCCCTGTCCCCAGGACACAGTTCACCCTGCCCACAGTCTTAGGTCCATGCAGTGACTAGGCTGTCCCACTCATACCCTGCCCACTCACTAGAGTGGTCCACTCTAATCCTTTAGATATACAGGGACAGCCCCCCCCCCCCAACAATAATAATGAAGGTCATATTGAGTCACTGCGCATTCATAGGGTGTCACTGCAATTCGGGGACATCATTCAGGACACGGCATCATCAGAACTGAGGTTCAAGATGCCACGCTATGACATACAGGTAAATATTTTACAGTACGTATGAGTAATACATGGCATAGACAATGCTGTAGGAAAATATAGACACAAAAGATGAGCCTCTGTTGGCATTCTGTGGACAAAGCTGTAGAATATTACGTACATGGAAAGCTATGTCCATGGGAATGTTCTGTAGACAATGCTGTAGCGATACTTTAATCACATGTGAGAATAGAGAGGTTGAGTGTGAAAATATGGGTCTATTACAATTTTATTATATGTGAGCATTCCATTGACAACACTGTAGGAGAATAGTAGATATATGGAAAGCCCAGTCTATGTGAATGTTCTGTAGACAAGGCTGTAGGAGAATATCAGATACATGGAAAGCCCAGTCTAAGTGAATGTTCTGTAGACAAGGCTGTAGGAGAATAGTAGATATATGGAAAGCCCAGTCTAAGTGAATGTTCTGTAGACAAGGCTGTAGGAGAATAGTAGATACATGGAAAGCCCAGTCTAAGTGAATGTTCTGTAGACAAGGCTGTAGGAGAATAGTAGATACATGGAAAGCCCAGTCTAAGTGAATGCTCTGTAGACAAGTTGTAGAAGAATAGTAGAAACATGGAAAGCCCAGTCTAAGTGAATGTTCTGTAGACAACACTGTAGGAGAATAGAAGATACATGGAGAGCCCAGTCTATGTGAATGTTCTGTAGACAAGGCTGTAGGAGAATAGCAGATGCATGGAAATCTAAGTCTATGTGAATGTTCTGTAGACAAGGCTGTAGGAGAATAGTAGATACATGGAAAGCCCAGTCTAAGTGAATGTTCTGTAGACAAGGCTAAAGGAGAATAGTAGATACATGGAGAGCCCAGTCTAAGTGAATGTTCTGTAGACAAGGCTGTAGGAGAATAGTAGATTCATGGAAAGCCCAGTCTAAGTGAATGTTCTGTAGACAAGGCTGTAGGAGAATATCAGATACATGGAAAGCCCAGTCTAAGTGAATGTTCTGTAGACAAGGCTGTAGGAGAATACTAGATACATGGAAAGCCCAGTCTAAGTTAATGTTCTGTAGACAAGGCTGTAGGAGAATAGTAGATACATGGAAAGCCCAGTCTAAGTGAATGTTCTGTAGACAAGGCTGTAGGAGAATAGAAGATACATGGAGAGCCCAGTCTAAGTGAATGTTCTGTAGACAAGGCTGTAGGAGAATAGTAGATTCATGGAAAGCCCAGTCTATGTGAATGTTCTGTAGACAAAGCTGTAGGAGAATAGTAGATACATGGAAAGGCCAGTCTAAGTGAATGTTCTGTAGACAAGGCTAAAGGAGAATAGTAGATACATGGAGAGCCCAGTCTAAGTGAATGTTCTGTAGACAAGGCTAAAGGAGAATAGTAGATACATGGAGAGCCCAGTCTAAGTGAATGTTCTGTAGACAAGGCTGTAGGAGAATAGTAGATTCATAGAAAGCCCAGTCTAAGTGACTGTTCTGTAGACAAGGCTGTAGGAGAATATCAGATACATGGAAAGCCCAGTCTAAGTGAATGTTCTGTAGACAAGGCTGTAGGAGAATAGAAGATACATGGAGAGCCCAGTCTAAGTGAATGTTCTGTAGACAAGGCTGTAGGAGAATATCAGATACATGGAAAGCCCAGTCTAAGTGAATGTTCTGTAGACAAGGCTGTAGGAGAATACTAGATACATGGAAAGCCCAGTCTAAGTGAATGTTCTGTAGACAAGTTGTAGAAGAATAGTAGAAACATGGAAAGCCCAGTCTAAGTGAATGTTCTGTAGACAAGGCTGTAGGAGAATAGCAGACACATGGAAAGCCCAGTCTAAGTGAATGTTCTGTAGACAACACTGTAGGAGAATAGAAGATACATGGAAAGCCCAGTCTATGTGAATGTTCTGTAGACAAGGCTGTAGGAGAATAGCAGATGCATGGAAATCTAAGTCTAAGTGACTGTTCTGTAGACAAGGCTGTAGGAGAATAGTAGATACATGGAAAGCCCAGTCTATGTGAATATTCTGTAGACAAAGCTGTAGGAGAATAGTAGATACATGGAAATCTAAGTCTATGTGAATGTTCTGTAGACAAGGCTGTAGGAGAATAGAAGATACATGGAGAGCCCAGTCTAAGTGAATGTTCTGTAGACAAGGCTGTAGGAGAATAGTAGATTCATGGAAAGCCCAGTCTAAGTGAATGTTCTGTAGACAAGGCTGTAGGAGAATAGAAGATACATGGAGAGCCCAGTTTAAGTGAATGTTCTGTAGACAAGGCTGTAGGAGAATAGTAGATACATGGAAAGCCCAGTCTAAGTGAATGTTTTGTAGACAACACTGTAGGAGAATAGAAGATACATGGAGAGCCCAGTCTATGTGAATGTTCTGTAGACAAGGCTGTAGGAGAATAGTAGATACATGGAAAGCCCAGTCTAAGTGAATGTTCTGTAGACAAGGCTGTAAGAGAATAGCAGATGCATGGAAATCTAAGTCTAAGTGAATGTTCTGTAGACAAGGCTGTAGGAGAGTAGTAGATACATGGAAAGCCCAGTCTATGTGAATGTTCTGTAGACAAAGCTGTAGGAGAATAGTAGATACATGGAAATCTAAGTCTATGTGAATGTTCTGTAGACAAGGCTGTAGGAGAATAGAAGATACATGGAGAGCCCAGTCTAAGTGAATGTTCTGTAGACAAGGCTGTAGGAGAATAGTAGATTCATGGAAAGCCCAGTCTAAGTGAATGTTCTGTAGACAAGGCTGTAGGAGAATAGCAGATGCATGGAAAGCCCAGTCTAAGTGAATGTTCTGTAGACAAGGCTGTAGGAGAATAGTAGATACATGGAAAGCCCAGTCTAAGTGAATGTTTTGTAGACAACACTGTAGGAGAATAGAAGATACATGGAGAGCCCAGTCTATGTGAATGTTCTGTAGACAAGGCTGTAGGAGAATAGTAGATACATGGAAAGCCCAGTCTAAGTGAATGTTCTGTAGACAAGGCTGTAAGAGAATAGCAGATGCATGGAAATCTAAGTCTAAGTGAATGTTCTGTAGACAAGGCTGTAGGAGAGTAGTAGATACATGGAAAGCCCAGTCTATGTGAATGTTCTGTAGACAAAGCTGTAGGAGAATAGTAGATACATGGAAATCTAAGTCTATGTGAATGTTCTGTAGACAAGGCTGTAGGAGAATAGAAGATACATGGAGAGCCCAGTCTAAGTGAATGTTCTGTAGACAAGGCTGTAGGAGAATAGTAGATTCATGGAAAGCCCAGTCTAAGTGAATGTTCTGTAGACAAGGCTGTAGGAGAATAGCAGATGCATGGAAAGCCCAGTCTAAGTGAATGTTCTGTAGACAAGGCTGTAGGAGAATAGTAGATACATGGAAAGCCCAGTCTATGTGAATGTTCTGTAGACAAGGCTGTAGGAGAATAGTAGATACATGGAAAGCCCAGTCTATGTGAATGTTCTGTAGACAAGGCTGTAGGAGAATAGCAGATACATGGAAAGCCCAGTCTAAGTGAATGTTCTGTAGACAAGGCTGTAGGAGAATAGCAGATACATGGAAAGCCCAGTCTATGTGAACGTTCCATAAACAATGCTGTAGGAGTATAGTAGACACATGGAAAGCTCAGCCTATGTTAGTATTCCATAGACAATGCTGTAAGAGAATAGTAGTTACATGGAAAGCTCAGACGATGTGAACCTTCCATAGACAATGCTGTAGGAGAATAGCAGATACATGGAAAGCCTAGTCTAAGTGAATGTTCTGTAGACAAGGCTGTATGAGAATAGTAGATACATGGAAATCTAAGTCTAAGTGAATGTTTTGAAGGAACATTCACAAGGCTGTAGGAGAATAGTAGATACATGGAAAGGTCAGACGATGTGAACCTTCCATAGACAATGCTGTAGGAGAACAGAAGACACATGCGAAGCCTAGTCTGTGCATTCTGTAGACAATGCTGTGGATTAATTGTGAAGACGTGAGCATAGAGAATATTGGGTATTGAGTAACTATGGGTCAAAGTCAATGTGATTCTATGTGAGCATTCTATAGACAATGCTGTAGGGTTATTGTAGACACGCACAATGCTGGCTCTATGTGACCATTCTGTAGATAACAGTGAATTCTGAACTGTGTGTATTCTTTGACAGAGTCAGATTGTCTACCCGAATGGAGGATCCAGCGACACCACAATCTTGGTAGACCTGCAGCCAGTCTCCCCAGACAAGGTAAAAAGTATTCCGGCATACAGTAATCAGGTATAAATAATGATGCTGCTACTCTAGATTCCACAGATATTCTTACCAGCCCTGTTAGGTTTATAAATGAGAACATAGAACCAGAACTGTATACAGAGATTGTGCTGCCGCCCCTCCTTCTCCTGCCACCCTAGGCACTGGCCAATTGAGCCCTCTCGCTAAATCTGCCCTGGTGTGGAATACAGGCCCAGATCTGGTCCAGACTTCTCTATTGATGGTTTCTTTTCTTTGCAGAACCTCAGCTGGTCCATCCGCACGCAAGACAGCGGGGGAGAAACATACAATCCATATGAAATACCCAATCAGGTGAGAGAGACCTCGTGTGACCTCAAATGTCCATCAAACGCAACCCAAATGGTGCAATGCCAGGTAGTGGTAAGGGGTGGAGCACACAACCTCACCCTAACTTAATTGTCACCCCTCAGTTCTATCGTGCTTAAAAATTGAAGAAAGATCTTGTGATGAAGTCAGTAGTGAAAATCGGTGATTGATCTTTAGTATGAAGCCTCTCCCAGTCTATGTACACATAAAACTCTTAATGGTGTCATTACCAGGAGGAGTAAATTCCAGAAAAGGAAAGACGTATCCACTCTGAACTCACACTTGTGGATGGCTGGTGGCATATTGTAACCTTTGGTGATGGCCCTACCGCAAACTACCAGCGACTGCCATGGCAAAGCCAGGAGATGGTGTCACCCTCCCAGCCTCCATTGTGTGGGAGGGGCAGAGACACAGAGAGTAGGGTGGAGAAATGAGACATAGACTATCATTCCCTTTTCTCCTCTCTCCAGGGAGGGAACTGGTCGTGGTGTGGCCCCCAGGTGTCCCAGCACTGCAGAGTCGGAGATCTGGTGGGTAAACATGGACCGATATCTCCACGCAACCGGCTGATGTTCACAGATAGCAACTTACCTCTGGCCGGAGACTTCACAGGTATCATCCTCAGAGACAGTCTGATTGGTCTTATGATGCCCGCACTTGGTGCAATTTAGTCATTTGCTTTCTTTGTTTCAGTCACCGCATCCATTTTATGTGACGATTGTCGTACAGTGGGGGAAAATAATGATTTGCTCCCCCGCAGATTGTGTAAGAAATGAAGGTCTATAATTTTCATTATAGGTGTATTTTATATAATAGAGACAGAATATCAACCAAAAATTCAGAAAAATCACACAATACAAATGTTATAAATGAAGCTGCAGTTCAGTAAATAAAATAAATATTTGATCCCCAAGCAAAACACCTTGTTGGTGATCACAGAGGTCAGACGTTTCTTGTAGTTGGTGACCAGGTTTGCACACATCTCAGGAGGGATTTTGCTTCACTCTTCTTTACAGATCTTCTCTAAATCCATGAAGTTTCTTGGCTGTCGCTTGGCAACTTGAAGTTTCAGCTCCCTCCATACATTTTCTATAGGATTAAGGTCTGGAGACCGGCTAGGCCACTCAATAACTTTAATGTGGTTCTTCTTGAGCCACTCCTTTGTTGCCTTGGCAGTATGTTTTGGGTCATTGTCATGCTGGAAGACCCATCCATGACCCATCTTCAGTGTTCTGGCTGAGGGGAGAAGGTTCTCATCCAAGATTTTACAATATATGGCCCCGTCTATTGGGCCTTCAATGCGGCAAAGTCGGTCTGTACCTTTAGCAGAGCAATAGCCCCAAAGCATCATGTTTCCACCTCCGTGTGTGACTGTAGGGATGGTGTTGTTAGGGTCATAGTCAGAATTTTTCTTTCTCCAAACCTGGCAAGTTGAGTTAATGTCAAAGAACTTAATTTTGGTCTCATCTGACCACAGCACTTTCTCCCCAATCCTTCTCTGAATCATTTAGATGTTCATTGGCAGACCTCAGATGGACCTGTACATGTGTCTTCTTGAGGAGGGGGCTCACTGTTTTTGGAGGAAGAAAAACTCTGAATATGACCCTAAGAACACCATCCCTACAGTCGAGCACGGAGGTGGAAACATTGTGCTTTGGGGCTGTTTCTCTGCTAAAGGTACAGGCCAACTTTGCCTTTGGATGAGCACATACTTCCCTCAGGCCGAACACAGAAGATGGGTCATGGATGGGTCTTCCAGCATGACAATGATCCAAAACACACCGCCAAGGCAACAAAGGAGTGGCCCAAGAAGAAGCACATTAAGGTCATTCAGTGGCCTAGCCAGTCTCCAGACCTTAATCCTATAGAAAATGTATGGAGGGAGGTGAAAACTTCGAGTTGCCAAGAAACCTTAAGGATTTGGAGAAGATCTGTAAAGAAGAGAGGACCAAAATCCCTCCTGAGATGTGAGCAAACCTGATCACCAACTACAAGAAACGTCTGACCTCTGTGATCGCCAACAAGGGATTCTCCACTAACTACTAAGTCATGTTTTTCTTAAGGATCAAATACTTATTTTACTCACTGAACTTCAGCTCCATTTATAACATTTGTATTGTATGATTTTTCTGGGTTTTTTTGGTTGATATTCTGTCTCTATCATATAAAATACACCTATGATAAAAATGATAGACCCTTCATTTCTTTGTAAGTGGGAAAAACTTACACAATCTGCAGGGGAGACGATCGTTATTTTCCCCACTGTATGTATAGATTTTTTCATCAGATCTGTATATTTGTTCATCCTGTTTGTATGATGGTTATCCATCGAACATTTCTCAGATTCATACAAGAGTGAGCAGCCCATATACTGGCAGAAATTTATTATTCTTGTACAGCACTTGTGTAACCCGTTCCCCATGTTGTATCAGTTGTCAGCAGGACTTTGGCACTGACCTGGGACTCCCTGGAACTGTCCTCGATGCTCCTCCCCGATGTCTCCATCACGTCCCTCAAATTCCAAAAAGTCACACCTTTCGATAGGTGAGTCTGGATGAACCATGAGTGTAACATGCTGTCATAGTGTAGCGCTACCTCCGCATGAGCCGCTGGTAATTTGGGTTCTTTGCTCTTGTCTAGCCCTGTGTAAGGCCTCACCCTCGCTGACACCATCGGAATACCTTGTCTGTGAGCCCCCCCCCCCCCAGCAGACACACAAGAATTGTATACAAACAGTCTGTATTATGATGAAGTTGGGGCCCTTTAAAACCGTTGGTGCGCAAGGTGATGGGTATAAGTCAACAGGTAGGGAATAGCAGCAGTATATTATGAATATTGGGCTTAGTAAAAGAATAAACTCCTTGAAGTAATATGTACAAAGAAAGGGGCAAGCCCAGATGCAGCAGCTAGGGCAGGGAGAGGGGCTAGGACGTTATAAGGCAGTAGCAGTTAGATATGAATTTCAAGAACAAAGTCAGCACTCTGGAATACAGAACAGACTTTTTGGCTACATAGGGCTCTTGGTGATTCGTGAGGCAGCAGGAGTAATGGGTCTCTGATTATGAAATGCAACAAGTGAATGAAGCTTAGTAATGGATCCGGGTCTGTAAATCCCTAGCAAGTGGTTACAACGTAATAATGGGTCTGGGACCCTCTCACCAAATCCCTTCTCGACAGTCCTCTGATGGTGATGAGTTTATTGCATGGTGAAGGGCCTCCTTTTCCTGTGGTACAACAATGGTGGCAACCCTGACTCTTTCCCGGGCTTTTCCTTATATCTGACACCTCCTGCTCTCAGGCCTCCATGGGCATTATAGTTACAGCACAGGGGTAGTTATGGTTCGAATCCTCTTCCACATCGCCCACATCTGCTCCAACTCTTTCCCAGGCTTTTCCTTATATCTGACCCCTAGCTCTCAGGTATCCATGGGCATTATAGTTATGGCCCAGGAATGGTTATGGTTCAAATCCTCTTCCACATCTCCTACATCTGCTCTGACTTTTCCTGGGCTTTTCCTTATATCTGACCCCTCCATCTCTCAGGCGTCCATAGGTATTGTAGTTACAGCCCAGGGATAGTTATGGTTCGTATCCTTTTCCACATCTCCCACATCTGCCCCGACTTTTTCCCAGGCTTTTCCTTATATCTGACTCCTCCTGCTCTCCTGTGTCCATGGGCATTGTAGTTACGGCCCAGGGATAGTTACGGTTCAAATCCTCTTCCACATCTCCCACATCTGCCCCGACTCTTTCCAGGGCTTTTCCCTATATCTGATTCATTCCTCCTGCTCTCAGGCGTCCATGGGCATTGTAGTTATGGCCCAGGGATGGTTATGGTTTGTATCCTCTTCCACATCTGCCCCGACTTTTTCCTGGGCTTTTCCTTATATCTGACCCCTAGCTCTCAGGCGTCCATGGGCATTGTAGTTATGGCCCAGGAATGGTTTTAGTTCGAATCTTCTTCCACATCTCCTACATCTGCTCCAACTCTTTCCTGGCTTTTCTTTATTTCTGACCCCTCCTGCTCTCAGGTGTCCATGGGTATTGTAGTTATAGCCCAGGGATAGTTATGGTTCGAATACTCTTCCACATCTGCCCTGACTTTTTCCCAGGCTTTTTCCTATATCTGACTCCTCCTGCTCTCAGGTGTCCATGGTCATTGTAGTTATAGCACAGGGATGGTTATGGTTCAAATCCTCTTCCACATCTCCCACATCTGCCCCAACTTTTTCCCGGGGTTTTCCTTATATCTGACCCCCTCCTGCTCTCAGGTGTCGATGGGCATTGTAGTTACAGCCCAGGGATGGTTATGGTTCAACTCTTCTACATCTTCCAGACTGCTCCTGTGTAAAGCCAGCCATAATTAAATAGTGCATAGCTGACCATCTTGTAAACAAAAAAGAGATCTGCAACCAGTAACATTGCCCAGTGTTCCAATAGATTGGTTATTTGTATCTTCCTGAGACAGAGAGGTGAATGATATGGTACCCAACAAGGACATTCTCTTTAGAGGTTTCAGCCATTCCTCCTGAACCTGCAATAATCCATAAATGTTAATTGTCCCAGATTTGCTGGGCCAGTCCCACATCTTGGACCTAATCCTGATAATTCCGTGTGCCGCACCGTGAACTGGGATCACAGTGAGACTTTTATTTAAAGAAGAAGTACAGGCTAAGCTTGTTTGTCTGTACTTCTCCTGTGGATAACAGGAGTACACTTCGTTCTGAACTTCTGTGACCTGTCACAAAGCTGGTCCAGGCTGGGGAAAGGGGTGGGTGAAGTATGGGCAGGCCCACTCCTCTAAGGCTATGGTCTGGGTTGGACCACTGGTCACTGCATGTGCCTTAATCAGACTGTGATTGGGGTTACCTGTGTTCTGTGTTCCGGGACTGAAATGTTGGTAGGTATGGCAATCAACTGTCATGATGGTCCACAAATTTTCCCCAAGAGAAGAAAACAGGACAGTAGTTGGGAATTGTTGATGACAAACACATGGATATTACCTAAAAAAAAACCCACAGTAATAAGAGCAAGTCACTGCCCACTGTGACCAATCACATTCCTTTACCTGGGTTCATAGAGGATAGCAGATGACACCTGATTGGTCACTGTGCTCAACATCTCACCCCACATTTATTTCTCAAGTATTTTTTTTAAGAAATGGCCGCAAAAGTATTTGGCGACCAATCCAAAAGGCAGTGGGCAATTGGTCTTTCTGCGTGAAGATATCAGCTGGTTATCAACATGTGGGTGACCTCAAGTGGCCCCCAATGATTCAGGAACTATATAGAGAATACATAAGAGGGGTAAGCAGGTGTAGAAATGAAAAGTTCTCAAGTGAGCCGCAGACACAAGGCCAATGTCATTGGGTGAGAGCCAGGCACCGGGGGTTTAATAAATGAAATTTCAGCAAAAATTTGAATATTTCGGAAAATGTTGGAATTGGAGAGACTTCATTATCACCACTAGAGAATATAAACATCTGGAAAGACCCGGGAAAGGAACCATAATTTCATAATTTGATAATATTAAGTCACGGTGCTGGAAGGCCACCTTGAATAGTAGTTTTACACCCCAGATTTCCAGATATTTTGAATAGTGGAGTTTTTTGGGGCTCTGGAAAAAAAAGAGTCATTTGGGAGGAAAATTGCTGGTGTTCCATGTATTTTGATTCATTTGGTTTTATGTAATTGTTATGAGCATTGTTCTGTTTCAAACACCACTTTATTCGTTGACATACCTCCCTTAGGCCTTGGTCCATCCAGCCAGTATGGTCAACTGCTGAATAAGCACTCTCCACAGACAGCTTAACTCTCCAAAAAGACATGGCAGTTTAATCCAATGTAGTTTTACATGGATGTGGATGTACAATATATGAATGGATCTCTCCTGATTTGTGTTGCTCCATTCTGACTCTCCCTACTCTCTTACTCTCACCCATCAAATCAAAGAGACAATGATCTTCTAAGCCTTGTTCCCACCGTGAAGGCTGGTAACTAACTGAAGAAACATGGAGAAGAAGGGAGAGGGTCTATCTATAGACTAAACCAACTAACCTAAACACACAGGTCAACTGGATTGTACCACTTCAGGAATACAATAAAGAAATTGTAGTTACAGTGGGTTACCACTAGATGTCAGCACAAACAATTGTATACATTACATGATGGAATCCAATGCAATGGTGATGGATACAGGACAAGTGTTCCAAATCAAGAGTGTAGATTTCATACTGATAAAGTGGTAATTAAAAAAACAAAAAATATTATAATATTAAAGTGACCTTCAGAAGAAGGTCTTGTGACTGAACCCTGTTCTAGTCATGAACTGGTTAAGCTTTTATGAGGCTGGTCAAAGCCATGATTCAAAATTTCCAGAATCCCCCCAAAAGTTGAACAGTATCTCCAGGGTTCCTTTAGTGTGATTCTTGTCATTGCCTCAGACTGATTGTAAGACATTTCCTTTCAGGTCAGCCCTGCGGGGCGCGGTGTCCGCAGCTCTGGGCGTTCCTCTCTGGAAGGTGACAGTCTTACCTCAGACCACGGAAGAGGACTCTTGTCTACGGGTGCAATTTTTTGTCATCGGTAAACTCATTCATCCAGATTGTCTTGGTCAAACTAAAAAAACGAAATATTCAAAAATGTCTGTCCCTCCTGACGCTCTCTCTTCTGTCTCCCCTGACTCTCTATCTTGGCTCTTTTTTATGGTTCTCTCTTTATCCTACTGTATATCTCCTGGTCTCTCTCCTTACTCTCCTATCTGGATTCTCTCTCTTGGCTCTCTTTCTTTTGTCTCTCTCTCTTGGCTCTTTCTCCGATATCTTATGGATCCCTCTCGTATATCTCCTGGCTCTCTCCTTGCTCTCTCCCCAGTCTCTCCTGAATCTGTCTCCTGGCTCTCTCAGCCTTGACTATCTTTTTCTCTCTCTTGGCTTTCTCTCTTGACTCTCTTACCTGACTCTCTGTCTCCTTTCTTTCCTGGCTCTTTCTCCTGACTCTCTCTCCCCTCTCTTGTCTCTCACTCTCTCCTGTCTCTTCCTCTTGGCTCTCTCTCCACTCTCTCCTAGTTCTCCCCTCTTGATTTTCTCTCTCTTGGCTCCCTCTCCTGACTCTCCAGTCTATCCTGGGTCTCTCTCTCTCCTGTCTCTCTCTCTCTCTCTCTCTCTCTCTCTCTCTCTCCTGATTCTCTCTCCAGGCTCTCTCTCTTGTCTCTTTCTCTCTCCAGGCCTCTCTCCTGGCTCTCTCTCCTAACTCTCTCCTCTGACTCTCTCCAAGCTCTTTCTCCTGTTTCTCTTCTGGCTCTCTCTCTTCTGATTCTCTCTCTATCCTGGCTCTCTCCAGACTCTCTCCTGGCTCTCTCTCCTGACTCTCTTGGCTCTCTCTCATGACGCTCTTGTCTCTCTCTCTCGTGACTTTTTCTCCAGGCTCTCTCTTGGCTCTCCCTTCTGTCTCTCTCTTGGCTTTCCTTCCTGACTCTCTCCTGGCTCTCTCTCCTGTCACTATCGCTCCTGACTCTCTCTCCAGGCTCTCTCTCCTGACTCTCCTGGTTCTCTCTCCTGGCTCTCGCTCTCCTGACTCTCTCTCCTGACTCTCGCTCCTGGCTCTCTCTCCAGGCTCTCTCTCCTGACTCTCCTGGCTCTCTCCTGACTCTCTCCTGACTCTCTCTCCTGACTCTCTCTCTCTCTCCTGGCTCTCTCTTTTTCCCATTTTTCTCTCTCCCATCTCTCTCTCTCTTGACTCTCCTGGCTCCCTTTTGTTTCTCTCTTCTGTTTCTCCTGACTCTCTCTCATGTCTCCTTGCTGTCTGTCCTTACTCTCTCTCCTTATCTCTCCTGTTGTCTCTCCTGGATCGCTCTCTTGGCTCTCTTCTGTCTCTCTCTCTCCTGACACTCTTCCTCCTGGCTCTCTCTCCTGGCTCTTTCTCTCCTGCCTCTCTCTCTCTGCTTTCTCTCCTGGCTCTCTCTCTCCTGGCTTTCTCCAGGCGGTCTCTCCTGGCTCTTTCCCCTGGCTCTATCTCTCAACTCTATCTGCAGGCTCTCTCTCTCTCTCGACTCTACTTGCTCTTTCCTGCATCTCTCTCCTGACTCTCTCTCTCTCTCTCTCGACTCTCTCTCTCTCTCCTGACTCTCTCTCTCCTGACTCTCTCTCTCTTGACTCTCTCTCTCTCCTGACTCTCTCTCTCCTGACTCTCTCTCTCTTGACTCTCTCTCTCTCTCCTGACTCTCTCTCTTTCGACTCTCCTGGATCTCTCCTGACTCTCTCTCGGCTCTCTCTCCTGACTCTCCTAGCTCTCTCCTGCCTCTCTCTTGACTCTCCTGTCTCTCTCCTGACTCTCTCTCTCTCTCTCTTGACTCTCTCTCTCTCTCCTGACTCTCTCTCTCCTGACTCTCTCTCTCTTGACTCTCTCTCTCTCCTGACTCTCTCTCTTTCGACTCTCCTGGATCTCTCCTGACTCTCTCTCTAGGCTCTCTCTCCTGACTCTCCTAGCTCTCTCCTGCCTCTCTCTTGACTCTCCTGTCTCTCTCCTGACTCTCTCTCCTGAAACTCTCTCTCTCTCTCCTGGCTCTCTCATTACTCTCTCTTCAGACTCTCTCTCTGCTTACACTATCTCCTGAAACTCTCTCTCTTGGCTCAGGGTGTACACAGGTAATACTGGACACAGTCCATAGAAATGGAAATATTATGATCTCAGCAGACCCATTGAATGGACAATCATGAATCTTATTATCTCAGGTGGAGGTAAAAGGTATACCCTGAAAATACCAGGCACAACCCCTAGGGAAGGACCCATCCCTACCCTGTCCTTGAGGTATGCGGTGGATTGTTACTCGGATTGGCCACATATCTTTTTTTTTTTAAGAATATAAAAAAAGATTGTCTTGTGTTCCCAGCATTTATCTCAGCAGGCATTCAGCTTAGAACTGCAAGGAGTTAAATTTCATGTAACAGAAGATCTTAACAAAGAGAAGTTCAGCAACTCCTTCACTTCAATTCCTATAAAGGGGAAGTAAACAAGTCTTTACATTGTGGTCTAAATTATTGGGTGTGTTCTTGTTTTAGAAACCTTAATTCTCCTTATATGTGTAATTATATCTGCACATGCAGCATGTAAGCCATGATTACAAAAGAAGACCTTCAATGTCAGTCCAGTGGGGTCATAGATGAAGTTAAGGGGAACCAACACCCATCTTCAGAATTTAGACCCATATGCATAAACTGGGAGCTTCCAGGGCCACACATTCAGCCAGGGCCTCCAAGCTACACTGTCCACAGTACCATCCCTGAGAGGGAGACTAAGCCCCATCTCTCTGTGGACAAGGACCAGCCTTTCCCCTGGGGACTGATTTACACCTTCTCCCAGGAGGGTTCACATATTCTTCTCCTGCAGTCCAATCTTCTCTCACTTTTTTCCAGGGCCTAGAACCCTGGGGACATCATTCCCTCTTCTTGGTAGGATTCACTCATGCAGCCTCTTCATATCACACCCAATGCCTCGCCTTCCGTCATTTCCTTCACTGCATCTCCACAGATTCTTCATTAAAGTATCTGGGGGTAATGGAGACCACTCATCTGCATGCTTAAGAATTTTACAGAAGAGACTTGTCATATATACTGTAGAACCGCAGAAAATCTCCATTATAAGATCAGCTGCTCGTTTCAAGGTTACTCATAGCTGGTTAATGCTCTTTTTTGCTGTATAATAGTCCATTGAGCCAGAGTCCCTCACATTCTTCCCCAGTCCCTGGATCTCCCTAGAGGAACAACATCCTGTACTCCCTCTGGATAGGGGAATTCCATCCTGGGCTCTCATAGAAGGTCTAAGTCATCTCTTGCCATCAGTAAAGCAATGTTACTTGACTGCCTCTGTAGAATGACCTTCACACTTCAACAAAAGGTTCCCCTTTTGGTTCTTGGGGGATGCTTTCTACCAGTCATGTTATGGTGGGAAATAGGGTGATGTTTCCTATGGAACTTTCTCACATCATTACATATAGCTATATCTGTTCTTTGCTTACACAAGGCATCTGTTCCTGCTGATCCTGAAAAATTAACACAGTTTTCCAGACAACGTTCTTTCCCTGTTCCTAAGGCTAGGTGCTTGCTCAAGCTAAGTCACTTCAGCACAACTGACCAGCCATACCATCTCCCAGAATTCTTTACCACTCTCCCTGCACTTTTCAGAGGAGCATCCCTTCTCCACTTTACAGAGCTTCATCAGCGGATCTCCTAACATTTCTATACCACTTTACTACTCTTTCCAGAGGAGCACGCCTCTTCAAAGTTCCATCATTCTACCTCATTGTCCAGCAGAGAAGATGTTATCACTCTACCTACTCTTTCCAGAGAAGTGTGCCTCCTCCACTCTCCAGAGCTTCATCAGCAGATCCACTAGAAATTATATAGCACTTTACCATTCTTTTAAGAGGAGCGCACCTCCCCCACTCGCCAGAGCATATTCAGCAGATCTCCTAGCACTTCTATACCACTTTACCACTCTTTCCATCTAAATGCGCCTCCTCCACTCACCAGAGCTCCATCACTCTATCTCCCTTGTCCAACAGAGAAGACGTCTTCACTCTACCTGCTCTTTCCAGAGGAGCGTACCTCCTCCACTCGCCAGAGCTCCATCACTCTACCTCCCTTGTCTAGCAGTGAAGACGTCATTACTCTACCTGCTCTTTCCAGAGGAGCGTGCCTCCTCCACTCGCCAGAGCTCCATCACTCTACCTCCCTTGTCCAGCAGAGAAGACGTCTTCACTCTATCTGCTCTTTCCAGAGGAGTGTGCCTCCTCCACTCGCCAGAGCTCCATCGCTCTACCTCCCTAGTCTAGCAGTGAAGATGTCATCACTCTACCTGCTCTTTCCAGAGGAGTGTGCCTCCTCCACTCTCCAGAGCTCCATCACTCTACCTCCCTTGTCTAGCAGAGAAGACGTCATCACTCTACCTGCTCTTTCCAGAGGAGCGTGCCTCCTCCACTCACCAGAGCTCCATCACTCTACCTCCCTTGTCCAGCAGAGAAGACGTCATCACTCTACCTGCTCTTTCCAGAGGAGTGTGCCTCCTCCACTCTCCAGAGCTCCATTACTCTACCTCCCTTGTCTAGCAGAGAAGACGTCATCACTCTACCTGCTCTTTCCAGAAGAGTGTGCCTCCTCCACTCTCCAGAGCTCCATCACTCTACCTTCCTAGTCTAGCAGTGAAGACGTCATCACTCTACCTGCTCTTTCCAGAGGAGCATGCCTCCTCCACTCTCCAGAGCTCCATCACTCTACCTCCCTAGTCTAGCAGAGAAGACGTCATCACTCTACCTGCTCTTTCCAGAGGAGCGTGCCTCCTCCACTCACCAGAGCTCCATCACTCTACCTCCCTTGTCCAGCAGAGAAGACGTCATCACTCTACCTGCTCTTTCCAGAGGAGTGTGCCTCCTCCACTCTCCAGAGCTCCATCACTCTACCTCCCTTGTCTAGCAGAGAAGACGTCATCACTCTACCTGCTCTTTCCAGAGGAGCGTGCCTCCTCCACTCACCAGAGCTCCATCACTCTACCTCCCTTGTCCAGCAGAGAAGACGTCATCACTCTACCTGCTCTTTCCAGAGGAGTGTGCCTCCTCCACTCTCCAGAGCTCCATCACTCTACCTCCCTTGTCTAGCAGAGAAGACGTCATCACTCTACCTGCTCTTTCCAGAAGAGTGTGCCTCCTCCACTCTCCAGAGCTCCATCACTCTACCTTCCTAGTCTAGCAGTGAAGACGTCATCACTCTACCTGCTCTTTCCAGAGGAGCGTGCCTCCTCCACTCTCCAGAGCTCCATCACTCTACCTCCCTAGTCTAGCAGTGAAGACGTCATCACTCTACCTGCTCTTTCCAGAGGAGCATGCCTCCTCCACTCTCCAGAGCTCCATCACTCTACCTCCCTAGTCTAGCAGTGAAGACGTCATCACTCTACCTGCTCTTTCCAGAGGAGCGTGCCTCCTCCACTCTCCAGAGCTCCATCACTCTACCTCCCTAGTCTAGCAGTGAAGACGTCATCACTCTACCTGCTCTTTCCAGAGGAGCATGCCTCCTCCACTCTCCAGAGCTCCATCACTCTACCTCCCTAGTCTAGCAGTGAAGACGTCATCACTCTACCTGCTCTTTCCAGAGGAGCGTGCCTCCTCCACTCTCCAGAGCTCCATCACTCTACCTCCCTAGTCTAGCAGAGAAGACATCTTCACTCTACCTGCTCTTTCCAGAGGCGTGTGCCTCCTCCACTCTCCAGAGCTCCATCACTCTACCTCCCTAGTCTAGCAGTGAAGACGTCATCACTCTACCTGCTCTTTCCAGAGGAGCGTGCCTCCTCCACTCTCCAGAGCTTCATTAGTTAAGCATACTGTTAGCACTCTACCTGCTCATTGAAGAGGGGCACGATAATACCACTCTCCTCCAGACCTCTATCATTCTACCCCCTCTATCCAACAATATGCACTTCCATCGCTGCATTCTTCAAAGGAGCGCATCTATGCCACTCTCCAGGTTCCAATCAGTCTACTCCCCCTCTATCCAGCGATGAGCATCTCCATCGCTCTACCTTCTCTTTCCAGAAAAGCACATGAAAAGGTAAACCCCATGTATACTGTCCTATATTTAACCCACTACCTATTTTTCATCCCCATATTGTAGCCGCTTATTATTGCTAGTACACATAGTCTGACACCAAAGGTTGGCATAAAACTGGCCTTTTAACGGCCCCTTTATTAAAGTAAAATAATTAACAATATCAACAAAAAACAAAGCATAAACGTTTTGGTTGCCGATAATTGGAGGCACTACGTATCCACTCTTTACCTTATATCTGCTTAAATCATTTTATGGTCCCTGTCGCATTGCACCAACTCAGGGACAAACCACCTTCAGCAGATACACCATACACTCACAGTTAACCACATAACTGGCATTCACCGGGGACCCATACCTCGGATGTGTCCCAATCCTTTAATTCCATCAGTTTACTTCTAAATGCCTCCAAAGACCCAACCGCACTTCCTAAGAGCAAAGGAAAAAAACACAAAAGGAAAAACAAAACACAGAAAACAAAAGTACCAACCACAGCAAACATATTACCCATTTGTCTGACCTCTCCTCTGCACTGCCTCCCCCTCTCACTCTGACCAATCCCCTCTGAGCCCAAGTTAACTGCAGGAATCTTTAACCCTCACTGATCCAGCTTACAGGGTCCCATTTCATGTAGCCCTGCGCTTATTTACTTCTTTACTTTTGCTGCGGGCTGTTCTCTTATAGCACTCTCGAGGCCTTTGTCATTTTACAACCTCTATCCAGTGAAGCACATCTCCAACACGCTATCTGCTCTTTCCAGAGTAGCACACCCCTGCCACTCTGCAGACCTCCACCACTCTTCCTCCTCAGTGCAGTGGAGCATTCCTTCATCATTCTACCTGCTCTTTCCAGAGGTCCACACTTATAGCACTCTCCAAACCTCCACCACCCTACCTCCTCAGTCCAGTGGAGCATTCCTCCATCATTCTACCTGCTCTTTCCAGAGGTCCACACTTATAGCACTCTCCAAATCTCCATCACTCTACCTCCTCAGTCCAGTGGAGCATTCCTCCATCATTCTACCAGCTCTTTCCAGAGGTCCACACTTACAGCACTCTCCAAACCTCCACCACCCTATCTCTTCAGTCAAGTGGAGCATTCCTCCATCATTCTATCTGCTCTTTCCAGCAGTCCACACCTATAACACTCTGCAGACCTCCATCACTCTACCTCCTCAGTCCAGTGGAGCATTCCTCCATCATTCTACCAGCTCTTTCCAGAGATCCACACTTATAGCACTCTCCAAACCTCCACCACCCTACCTCCTCAGTCCAGTGGAGCATTCCTCCATCATTCTATCTGCTCTTTCCAGAGATCCACACTTATAGCACTCTCCAAACCTCCACCACCCTACCTCCTCAGTCCAGTGGAGCATTCCTCCATCATTCTATCTGCTCTTTCCAGAGATCCACACTTATAGCACTCTCCAAACCTCCACCACTCTACCTCCTCAGTCCAGTGGAGCATTCCTCCATCATTCTACCAGCTCTTTCCAGAGGTCCACACTTATAGCACTCTGCAGACCTCCATCACTCTACCTCCTCAGTCCAGTGAAGCATTCCTTCATCATTCTACCTGCTCTTTCCAGAGGTCCACACTTAGAGCACTCTGCAGACCTCCATCACTCTACCTCCTCAGTCCAGTGGAGCATTCCTCCATCATTCTACCAACTCTTTCCAGAGGTCCACACTTAGAGCACTCTGCAGACCTCCATCACTCTACCTCCTCAGTCCAGTGGAGCATTCCTCCATCATTCTATCTGCTCTTTCCAGAGGTCCACACTTATAGCACTCTCCAAATCTCCACCACTCTACCTCCTCAGTCTAGTGGAGCATTCCTCCATCATTCTATCTGCTCTTTCCAGCAGTCCACACCTATAACACTCTGCAGACCTCCATCACTCTACCTCCTCAGTCCAGTGGAGCATTCCTCCATCATTCTACCAGCTCTTTCCAGCAATCCACACTTATAGCACTCTCCAAACCTCCACCACCCTACCTCCTCAGTCCAGTGGAGCATTCCTCCATCATTCTATCTGCTCTTTCCAGAGATCCACACTTATAGCACTCTCCAAACCTCCACCACCCTACCTCCTCAGTCCAGTGGAGCATTCCTCCATCATTCTATCTGCTCTTTCCAGAGATCCACACTTATAGCACTCTCCAAACCTCCACCACCCTACCTCCTCAGTCCAGTGGAGCATTCCTCCATCATTCTATCTGCTCTTTCCAGAGATCCACACTTATAGCACTCTCCAAACCTCCACCACTCTACCTCCTCAGTCCAGTGGAGCATTCCTCCATCATTCTACCAGCTCTTTCCAGAGGTCCACACTTATAGCACTCTGCAGACCTCCATCACTCCACCTCCTCAGTCCAGTGGAGCATTCCTTCATCATTCTACCTGCTCTTTCCAGAGGTCCATACCTATAGCACTCTCCAGACCTCCATCACTCTACCTCCTTAGTCCAGTGGAGCATTCCTCCATCATTCTACCAGCTCTTTCCAGAGGTCCACACTTAGAGCACTCTGCAGACCTCCATCACTCTACCTCCTCAGTTCAGTGGAGCATTCCTCCATCATTCTATCTGCTCTTTCCAGAGGTCCACACTTATAGCACTCTCCAAATCTCCACCACTCTACCTCCTCAGTCCAGTGGAGCATTCCTCCATCATTCTACCAGCTCTATCCAGAGGTCCACACTTATAGCACTCTGCAGACCTCCATCACTCCACCTCCTCAGTCCAGTGGAGCATTCCTTCATCATTCCACCTGCTCTTTCCAGAGGTCCACACTTATAGCACTCTGCAGACCCCCATCACTCCACCTCCTCAGTCCAGTGGAGCATTCCTCCATCATTCTATCTGCTCTTTCCAGAGGTCCACACTTATAGCACTCTCCAAATCTCCACCACTCTACCTCCTCAGTCCAGTAGAGCATTCCTCCATCATTCTACCAGCTCTTTCAAGAGGTCCACACTTATAACACTCTCCAAACTTCCATCACTCTACCTCCTCAGTCCAGTGGAGCATTCCTCCATCATTCTACCTGCTCTTTCCAGAGATCCACACTTACAGCACTCTGCAGACCTCCACCACTCTACCTCCTCAGTCCAGTGGAGCATTCCTCCATCATTCTACCAGCTCTTTCCAGAGGTCCACACTTATAGCACTCTGCAGACCTCCATCACTCTACCTCCTCAGTCCAGTGGAGCATTCCTCCATCATTTTACCAGCTCTTTCCAGAGATCCACACTTATAGCACTCTGCAGACCTCCACCACTCTACCTCCTCAGTCCAGTGGAGCATTCCTCCATTATTCTACCAGCTCTTTCCAGAGGTCCACACTTAGAGCACTCTGCAGACCTCCATCACTCTACCTCCTCAGTCCAGTGGAGCATTCCTCCATTATTCTACCAGCTCTTTCCAGAGGTCCACACTTAGAGCACTCTGCAGACCTCCATCACTCTACCTCCTCAGTCCAGTGGAGCATTCCTCCATCATTTTACCAGCTCTTTCCAGAGGTCCACACTTATAGCACTCTGCAGACCTCCATCACTCTACCTCCTCAGTCCAATGGAACATTCCTCCATCATTCTATCTGCTCTTTCCAGAGGTCCACACTTATAGCACTCTCCAAATCTCCACCACTCTACCTCCTCAGTCCAGTGGAGCATTCCTCCATCATTCTACCAGCTCTTTCCAGAGGTCCACACTTATAGCACTCTGCAGACCTCCACCACTCTACCTCTTCAATCCAGTAGAGCATTCCTCCATCATTCTACCAGCTCTTTCCAGAGATCCACACTTATAGCACTCTCCAAATCTCCACCACTCTACCTCCTCAGTCCAGTGGAGCATTCCTCCATCATTCTACCAGCTCTTTCCAGAGATCCACACTTATAGCACTCTCCAAATCTCCACCACTCTACCTCCTCAGTTCAGTGGAGCATTCCTCCATAATTCTACCAGCTCTTTCCAGAGGTCCACACTTATAGCACTCTGCAGACCTCCACCACTCTACCTCTTCAATCCAGTAGAGCATTCCTCCATCATTCTACCAGCTCTTTCCAGAGATCCACACTTATAGCACTCTCCAAATCTCCACCACTCTACCTCCTCAGTCCAGTGGAGCATTCCTCCATCATTCTACCAGCTCTTTCCAGAGGTCCACACTTATTACACTCTGCAGACCTCCACCACTCTACCTCCTCAGTCCAGTGGAGCATTCCTCCATCATTCTACCAGCTCTTTCCAGAGGTCCACACCTATAACACTCTGCAGACCTCCACCACTCTACCTCCTCAGTCCAGTGGAGCATTCCTCCATCATTCTACCAGCTCTTTCCAGAGATCCACACTTATAGCACTCTGCAGACCTCCACCACTCTACCTCCTCAGTCCAGTGGAGCATTCCTCCATCATTCTACCAGCTCTTTCCAGAGATCCACACTTATAGCACTCTCCAAATCTCCATCACTCCACCTGCTTTTTAGGGAAGTACACTTACACCCAGACCCCCAGGGGTCATATAACCTCCCCCCTTCTCTCTCCATATCAGCCTGTCTGACAATTGTGGAATTTGTTTCTCTCATTTCAACATGTTTGATCACATTGATGTCTGTCTGGATTTACAAGTCTCATCTGGAGATTATCCTGACAATGAGAGATAATCGCCTCTCTTGATGAGTGGAGGGCGGCGGCCATCTTTATTTGCCGGTGACACAATGACATTCGTAATGCATTTAATCTGCAATGGGCAGAGTGCTGAGTGACAGCGTCAGGAAGTCACAATCCTCGGGGACATCAGTCCCTCTAACCTATACTTATCAATAGATGCTTAATGTATTATACACTAAATTGTCAAAAGTATTGTGACACCTGCCTTTACACACACATGAACTTTAATGACATCCCAGTCTTAGTCCGTAGGGTTCAATATTGAGTTGGCCCCGCCCTTTGAGTTGGCAGGTGTCCCAATACTTTTGACAATATTGTATGAACTATTTTCCCATTACCTAAAATTCTGAGTTCTCTTGAAAACAATACAATTTGTAGAGAGGTTTCCTCATCCCCATGCTCCAGTAATTGCCTCACTTTGTTTCCCAGAAATGTAAGTAGAAGTTATTGCATCCAATATGACATCCCCAGCTATGTTACCCTCAGGGTCCCCTCTGGTTTCAATTGTGCCTGTTGTCACCTCTGGATTGTTCCCCCTCTGGTGTCCCCTATGCCTGATGTCCCTCTGCCTGTTGTCCCTTCTGTTGTCCCCTCTGGTATCCCTTCTGAATGTTATCTCTTCTGGTTGTCCCATCTGGGCCCCCTCTGCCTTTTACCTCCTCTGGTGTCCCCTCTGCCTGTTATCTCCTCTGGTTGTCCCATCTGCCTGTTATCTCTTCTGGTTGTCCCCTTTTCCTGTTGTGCCCTCTGCCCAGTGTCCCTACTGGTGTCCCCTCTTCCTATTATTTCCTCTGCTGTCCCCTCTGCCTGTTATCTCCTCTGGTGTCCCCTCTGCCTTTTATCTCCTCTATCTTTTCTGGTTGTCCCCTTTTCCTGTTGCCCACTCTGGTGTCCCCTCTGCCCGGTGTCCCCACTGGTGTCCCCTCTTCCTATTATCTTCTCTGATGTCCCCTCTGCCCGGTGTCCCCACTGGTGTCCCCTTTTCCTATTATCTTCTCTGGTGTCTCCTCTGCCTGGTGTCCCCTCTGGTGTCCACTCTTCCCATTATCTTCTCTGGTGTCCCCTCTGCCTGGTGTCCACTCTTCCCATTATCTTCTCTCGTGTTCCCTCTGCCTGGTGTCCCCTCTGGTGTCCCCTCTGCCTGGTGTCCCCTCTGGTGTTCACTCTTCCCATTATCTTCTCTGGTGTCCCCTCTGCCTGGTGTCCCCACTGGTGTCCACTCTTCCCATTATCTTCTCTGGTGTCCACTCTTCCCATTATCTTCTCTGGTGACACCTCTGCCTGGTGTCCACTCTTCCCATTATCTTCTCTGGTGTCCCCTCTTCATGTTGTCCCCTCTGCTTATTGTGATCTCTGCTCTCCCCTCTTCCCATTATCTTCTCTGGTGTCCCCTATGCTTGTTGTCAGGTCTGGTGCCCCTCTGTCTCTTGTCTCCTCTGTTGTCCCCTCTAGTGTCCCCTCTGTCTGGTGTTCCCTCTTCCTGTAATCTTCTCTGGTGTCCCCAATTCATGTTTCACATCTCTGGTGTCTTCTCTACCTGTTGTCACCTCCGGTGCCTCCTGTGCCTGTTTCAGATCTCTGATGTCCCCTCTGTTGTCTTCTGTAACTGTCACTCGGGATAAGGATGGAAGACACAGGTGACATCTCTGATGAATCGTGCAACACCCATGGGGTGACATCTAAAGGGAGACTGCCTGTCCTGCTGCTTCAGAGAGTGGCCTGAATTAACCCCTAAATACGCCAGACAATGTAAGGAATTCTGGGAAATCAAATCAGACATGGAGAACATGAAGAAACAATACAGAAATGTCTTCTTATTTCATACTGCCATCGCTGAGTAATCAGCAGTGGAAAATCAGTGCAATTCTCCATGTTGGACAGAGTGCCGTCTGAGAGATAATAAATTGTCACTTTATCCAATCAGTGAACTGATTCAAGTCAGGGAGCTCTTTTTGTAGATGACCGTTCCTCTCTTTCCACCATGTTCACCGTCCACTTACCACCAATCTGTCTCCACAGGGTTTAATGACACCTCCAACCTGAATGCACTGC
Organism: Aquarana catesbeiana; assembly: GCA_037953035.1. Classification (NCBI taxonomy): domain Eukaryota; kingdom Metazoa; phylum Chordata; class Amphibia; order Anura; family Ranidae; genus Aquarana; species Aquarana catesbeiana. The sequence goes on from JBBHAA010001942.1 coordinate 1,928,395, forward strand.
AAGCCCAGGAATCTCTGGGGCCATTCTGTACTTCAACCCTCTGCTGTCCAGGTAATGCCTCACTCTATTATCCCTTCCCCATCTACACTCAAAAATACCCTCTTCTCACATCCAATAAGACCCTAACATACCTCCACCCCAACGTGACCCTTCCATACCTTCACCCCAACGTGACCCTTCCATGCCTCCACCCCAACATAAATCTTCCATACCTCCACCCCAACATGACCCTTCCTCACCTCAACCCCAACGTGACCCTTCCATACCTCCACCCCCAATGTGACCTTTCCATACCTCCACCCCCAACGTGACCCTTCCACACCTCCACCCAACGTGACCGTTCCATGCCTCCACCCCAACATAAATCTTCCATACCTCCACCCCAACATGACCCTTCCTCACTTCAACCCCGTGACCCTTCCATACCTCCACCCCCAATGTGACCTTTCCATACCTCCACCCCCAAGGTGACCTTTCCATACCTCCACCCCCAACGTGACCCTTCCACACCTCCACCCAACGTGACCGTTCCATGCCTCCACCCCAACATAAATCTTCCATACCTCCACCCCAACATGACCCTTCCTCACCTCAACCCCGTGACCCTTCCATACCTCCACCCCCAATGTGACCTTTCCATACCTCCACCTGCAAGGTGACCTTTCCATACCTCCACCCCCAACATGACCCTTCCACACCTCCACCCAACATGACCCTTCCACACCTCCACCCAACATGACCCTTCCATGCCTCCACCCCAACATAAATCTTCTACACCTCCAACCCAACATGACCCCTCCATACCTCCATTCCAAAATAAATCTTCCATACCTCCACCCCAACATGACCCTTCCATACCTCCACCCTAACATGACCATTCCTCGCCTTCACCCCAACATGACACTTCTATACCTCCACCATAACATGACCCTTCCATACCTGCTCCCTAACATGACTATTCCTCACTTCCCACCCCAACATGACCCTTCCATACCTCCACCCCAACATGACCCTTCCATACCTCCACCCTAACATGACCCTTTTTCACCTCCACCCTAACATGACCCTTCCTCACCTCCACCCCAACAAGACCCTTCCATACCTCCACCCCAACATAAATCTTCCATACCTCCAACCCAACATGACTCTTCCATACCTCCATTCCAACATAAATCTTCCATACCTCAACCCCAACATGACCCTTCCATACTTCCACCCCAACATGACCCTTCCATACCTCCACCCTAACATGACCCTTCCATACCTCTACCCTAACATGACCCTTCCATACCTCCACCCCAAAATGACCATTCCATACCTCTACCCTAACATGACCCTTCCATACCTACACCCCAACATGACCATTCTATACCTCCACCCCAACATGACCATTCCATACCTCCACCCTAACATGACCCTTCCATACCTCCACCCTAACATGACCATTGAATACCTCCACCTCAACATGACTCTTCCTCATCTTCACCCTAACATGACCTTTCCTCATCTCCACCCCGACATAACCCTTCCTCACCTCTACCCCAACATGACTTTTCCATACCTCCACCCTAACATGACCATTCCATACCTCCCACCCCAACATGACCCTTCCATACCTCCACTCTAACATGACCCTTCCATACCTCCACCCCAACATGACCCTTCCATACCTCCACCCCAACATGACCCTTAACATACCTCCACTCTAACATGACCCTTCCATACCTCCCACCTCAACATGACCCTTCCATACCTCCACTCTAACATGACCCTTCCATACCTCCACCCCAACATGACCCTTCCATACCTCCACCCCAACATGACCCTTCCATACCTCCACCCCAACATGACCCTTCCATACCTCTACCCAACATGACCCTTCCATAACTCCACCCCAACATGACTCTTCCTCATCTTCACCCTGAAAAACCTCCTTCTAATCTCCATCCTAAAGCACCAACTTTTTGCCTTCAACCAAAAACAACATCTCCTTACTTGTACCCTGTGTTGCTCCACCTAACCCTCGAACTCCTCCCTCATGTATCATTGTTGTGTTTTTTAGGGTCGAAGAAGCCTTCTGGATCAAATGCCTCTGGGATCCCCACCTCTATCTTCCTGATAATTGCTTCCCTTGTCCTGTCTCAGCTCTTATTGGCCAATCTCACAGATGAGAAATAAAGGCGGGGGCAGGGGCGGGGATGTGACCAGATCCATGTCTTCAACCTTTCTAGATGAAGTGCTGGTCACCTTTCATACTGAGACTTGTCTGTACAATCGGGGGGAGGGGCCAATGCTCAGTCATGTGATCTGTGTAGCCTGTATAAAAGTTATGTCTAATAAAGGTTTTCATGTTATCACCAACAAGAAGCAGAAAGCTGTTTTTTTCTTCAAGGGACATTCGCCTTCCTGTGGGGATGAGATGGGGGCAACTGTCAATATAAAAGGAATTTAACCCCTTACTGGCTGCTCACGCCGGCCCTTTAAGAGTTTGTATGCTGGAGGCTTTCCAATCATGTGATCACTGTGATTGGCCTCCACAGTCATCATGTGATTAAGGGACCATCCTATCAGCTCCTGACTGTTGATTTGTCAGAGGAGCTTTTGGTGGCGGTGCGGGGCACAGTGCTATGGGCATTGTGGAGCACCATCTGCATGACCAGCAGGAAGCCCACTTCTGATTGGCTGGAAACCCAATCACTAAAATCTCATATCATTTGTAGCACGTCGTCATCATTTCAGAAGAAGGCCTCTTCAGTCTTCAAATCTGTAACTTTCTGCTGGTGATCCTGCCATGAAGGTCCAGGTATCATCACACATCACATGGTCACCATCAGGAAACCCCCTGAGAAATGCCATCACTGGGGTGTATGGAGGCAGGAAGTGGCTGCAAAGAGGCTGCAGGAGATCAGCAGAACTGAAAGATGAAAACAGGATATTTATTAACCATCTGAGGACACGGAATGTTCTCCACACATCCAGAGAGACATCATGGAAGTACACGGGATGTATGTTGTGTATCCTGACCTTCTGCACCCCCCACCCCCTCCTGACCTTCTCCACCCCCACCCCCTCCTGACCTTCTACACCCCCCACCCCCTCCTGACCTTCTCCACCCCCCACCCCCTCCTGACCTTCTCCACCCCCTCCTGACCTTCTCCACCCCCCACCCCCTCCTGACCTTCTGCAACTCCCCCCTCCTGACCTTCTCCACCCCCCACCCCCTCCTGACCTTCTGCACCCCCCACCCCCTCCTGACCTTCTGCAACTCCCCCCTCCTGACCCTCAGCAACCCCCCCACCCCCTCCTGACCTTCTGCACCCCCCACCCCCTCCTGACTTTCTGCACCCCCCACCCCCTCCCAACCTTCTCCACCCCCACCCCCTCCTGACCTTCTGCGCCCCCCACCCCCTCCTGACCTTCTGCAACTCCCCCCTCCTGACATTCAGCAACCCCCCCACCCCCTCCTGACCTTTTCCACCCCCCACCCCCTCCTGACCTTCTGCACCCCCCACCCCCTCCTGACCTTCTGCACCCCCCCCCACCCCTCCTGACCTTCTGCACCCCCCACCCCCTCCTGACCTTCTCCACCCCCACCCCCTCCTGACCTTCTCCACCCCCTCCTGACCTTCTCCACCCCCCACCCCCTCCTGACCTTCTGCAACTCCCCCCTCCTGACCTTCTCCACCCCCCACCCCCTCCTGACCTTCTGCACCCCCCACCCCCTCCTGACCTTCTGCAACTCCCCCCTCCTGACCCTCAGCAACCCCCCCACCCCCTCCTGACCTTCTGCATCCCCCACCCCCTCCTGACCTTCTGCACCCCCCACCCCCTCCTGACTTTCTGCACCCCCCACCCCCTCCCGACCTTCTCCACCCCCACCCCCTCCTGACCTTCTGCACCCCCCACCCCCTCCTGACCTTCTGCAACTCCCCCCTCCTGACCTTCAGCAACCCCCCCACCCCCTCCTGACCTTCTCCACCCCCCACCCCCTCCTGACCTTCAGCAACCCCCCCACCCCCTCCTGACCTTTTCCACCCCCCACCCCCTCCTGGCCTTCTCCACCCCCACCCCCTCCTGACCTTCTGCACCCCCCACCCCCTCCTGACCTTCTGCACCCCCCCCACCCCTCCTGACCTTCTCCACCCCCACCCCCTGCTGACCTTCTCCACCCCCTCCTGACCTTCTCCACCCCCCACCCCCTCCTGACCTTCTGCAACTCCCCCCTCCTGACCTTCTGCACCCCCCACCCCCTCCTGACCTTCTGCAACTCCCCCCTCCTGACCCTCAGCAACCCCCCTCCTGACTTTCTGCACCCCCCACCCCCTCCCGACCTTCTCCACCCCCACCCCCTCCTGACCTTCTGCGCCCCCCACCCCCTCCTGACCTTCTGCAACTCCCCCCTCCTGACCTTCAGCAACCCCCCCACCCCCTCCTGACCTTCTGCACCCCCCACCCCCTCCTGACCTTCTCCACCCCCACCCCCTCCTGACCTTCTCCACCCCCACCCCCTCCTGACCTTCTGCACCCCCCACCCCCTCCTGACCTTCTGCATCCCCCACCCCCTCCTGACCTTCTGCACCCCCCACCCCCTCCTGACTTTCTGCACCCCCCACCCCCTCCCGACCTTCTCCACCCCCACCCCCTCCTGACCTTCTGCGCCCCCCACCCCCTCCTGACCTTCTGCAACTCCCCCCTCCTGACCTTCAGCAACCCCCCCACCCCCTCCTGACCTTCTCCACCCCCCACCCCCTCCTGACCTTCAGCAACCCCCCCACCCCCTCCTGACCTTCTCCACCCCCCACCCCCTCCTGACCTTCTCCACCCCCACCCCCTCCTGACCTTCTGCACCCCCCACCCCCTCCTGACCTTCTGCACCCCCCCACCCCTCCTGACCTTCTGCACCCCCCACCCCCTCCTGACCTTCTCCACCCCCCACCCCCTCCTGACCTTCTGCACCCCCCACCCCCTCCTGACCTTCTGCACCCCCCACCACCTCCTAACCTTCTGCAACTCCCCCCTCCTGATCTTCAGCAACCCCCCCACCCCCTCCTGACCTTCTGCACCCCCCACCCCCTCCTGACCTTCTGCACCCCCCACCACCTCCTAACCTTCTGCAACTCCCCCCTCCTGATCTTCAGCAACCCCCCCACCCCCTCCTGACCTTCTGCACCCCCCACCCCCTCCTGACCTTCTGCAACTCCCCCCTCCTGACCTTCAGCAACCCCCCCACCCCCTCCTGACCTTCTCCACCCCCCACCCCCTCCTGACCTTCTGCACCCCCACCCCCTCCAGACCTTCTGCACCCCCCACCCCTCCTGACCTTCTGCACCCCCACCCCCTCCTGACCTTCTGCACCCCCACCCCCTCCTGACCTTCTGCACCCCCCACCCCCTCCTGACCTTCTGCACCCCCCACCCCCTTCTGACCTTCTGCAACCCCCCTCCTGACCTTCTCCACCCCCACCCCCTCCTGACCTTCTCCACCCCCCCACCCCCTCCTGACCTTCTCCACCCCCCACCCCCTCCTGACCTTCTGCATCCCCCACCCCCTCCTGACCTTCTGCAACCCCCATCCCCTCCTGACCTTCTGCATCCCCCACCCCCTCCTGACCTTCTGCACCCCCCACCCCCTCCTGACCTTCTCCACCCCCCACCCCCTCCTGACCTTCTGCAACCCTCGACTCCCCCTCCTGACCTTCTGCAACCCCCGACTCCCCCTCCTGACCTTCTGCACCCCCCACCCCCTCCTGACCTTATGCACCCCCCACCCCCTCCTGACCTTCTGCTTCTCCACTCAGACTATCACAACAAGAACTAAGTTCTATCAATAGAGAAGTTGTAAATATGCTGATACAAAGTAACATTGATCAGACAGGAGATAGAGAGATACAACGTAACATTGTTTATAAACATTGATCAGACAGGAGATACAGAGATACAAAGTGACATTGTTTATAAACATTGATCAGACAGGAGATAGAGAGATACAAAGTAACATTGTTTATAAACATTGATCAGACAGGAGATACAGAGATACAAAGTAACATTGTTTATAAACATTGCTCAGACAAGAGATAGAGATACAAAGTAACATTGTTTATAAACATTGATCAGACGGGAGATAGAGAGATACAAAGTAACATTGTTTATAAACATTGATCAGACGGGAGATAGAGAGATACAAAGTAACATTGTTTATAAACATTGATCAGACGGGAAATAGAGAGATACAAAGTAACATTGTTTATAAACATTGATCAGACGGGAGATAGAGAGATACAAAGTAACATTGTTTATAAACATTGATCAGACTCTGTAGACACGCTGTGTGATGTCCTCTCGGGTGGGGTGTCGGTGGATTAGTGTCGGTAATTCTCTGACATGACAGACAAGGAAATAAACATCTTTCAGGAAGCCGCAGGCCGGGACACGCTCGGAGATTTCCAGGTGGCCGACCTCGAACGAATCCCTACTCCTCCCTAATCCGGTCCCACCGCATATCATTCCACCTCCATCACAGGGACGGGCTGAACAACACCGGGGACACCGAGGGGCCCGATCCCTCCTCATCACCGACTCCTCCGCCGCGCCATTCCCAGGCCCCGCCCCTTATCCACATTACAATAGAAAGATCATTAAAGGCGAGATGAACTTTCCACAAAGACAGCCGAATACGTTCCGGGAGCAGAAAGTCCCGTGTACTTCCAGCAGGCTGCAGAGGGCGCTGTCCCTCTGTGTGGAAGCAGGGGTCTCTCTGAAGAGGTCTGACACACCCCCTGATGGGTCTAAGTTAGAGCTCTCCAATCAGCACAGTTCATACTCCCTGCTGATAGAAGACTCCTATCCTAGTACACGATATCACCAAAAGTATTGGGACGCCTGCCTTTACACACACATGAACTTTAATGACATCCCAGTCGTAGTCCGTAGGGTTCAATATTGAGTTGGCTCCGCCCTTTGCAGCTATAACAGCTTCAACTCTTCTGGGAAGGTCGTCCACAAGGTTTAGGAGGGTGTCTATGGGAATGTTTGACCATTCTTCCAGAAGAGCATCTGTGATGTCAGGCGCTGATGTTGGGTGAGAAGGTTTGACTCACAGTCTCCGCTCTAATTCATCCCAAAGGTGTTCTGTGGGGTTGAGGTCAGGACTCTGTGCAGGCCAGTCAAGTTCCTCCACCCCAAACTCGCTCATCCATGTCTTTATGGACCTTGCTTTGTGCACTGGTGGGCAGACATGTTGGAACAGGAAGGGGCCGTCCCCAAACTGTTCCCACAAAGTCGGGAGCATGAAATTGTCCAAAATGTCTTGGTATGATGACGCCTTAAGAGTTCCCTTCACTGGAACTAAGGGGCCAAGCCCAACCCCTGAGGAGCCAAGCCCAACCCCTGAGGAGCCAAGCCCAACCCCTGAGGAGCCAAGCCCAACCCCTGAAATAAAAGTTCTGATCTCTGAGATCTTCATCACTGGAGACAAAGAGAAACAAAATAATGAAATTCCTCCATCTGTCCTCCAGGGGGAGCTCCGCTCCACACAGAATACAGAGACCAGGAAAACCTGACCGCAAATACCAGGAACAGATACCGAGAATTACACCCGACATACAGGACAAGAGAAGTAGTACTGTGCAGAGTCCATACATACAGAATAAGAACAGATATCGAGAATTACACCCGACATACAGGACAAGAGAAGTAGTACTGTGCAGAGTCCATACATACAGAATAAGAGCAGATACCGAGAATTACACCCGACATACAGGACAAGAGAAGTAGTACTGTGCAGAGTCCATACATACAGAATAAGAACAGATACCGAGAATTACACCCGACATACAGGACAAGAGAAGTAGTACTGTGCAGAGTCCGTACATACAGAATAAGAACAGATACTGAGAATTACACCCGACATACAGGACATGAGAAGTAGTACTGTGCAGAGTCCATACATACAGAATAAGAACAGATACTGAGAATTATACAGGACAGGAGAAGTAGTACTGTGCAGAGTCCATACATACAGAATAAGAACAGATATCGAGAATTACACCCGACATACAGGACAAGAGAAGTAGTACTGTGCAGAGTCCATACATACAGAATAAGAACAGATATCGAGAATTACACCCGACATACAGGACAAGAGAAGTAGTACTGTGCAGAGTCCATACATACAGAATAAGAGCAGATACCGAGAATTACACCCGACATACAGGACAAGAGAAGTAGTACTGTGCAGAGTCCATACATACAGAATAAGAACAGATACCGAGAATTACACCCGACATACAGGACAAGAGAAGTAGTACTGTGCAGAGTCCGTACATACAGAATAAGAACAGATACTGAGAATTACACCCGACATACAGGACATGAGAAGTAGTACTGTGCAGAGTCCATACATACAGAATAAGAACAGATACTGAGAATTATACAGGACAGGAGAAGTAGTACTGTGCAGAGGCTCTCACAGCTCAGTGTCGGGTATTTGGTACATCTGGATATCACATGGGATGGGGGTGTGGTTGTATACGGACTGATGACATAATTAGCTCCTCCCCTCTGATGACACGTTTGTATGGCACATATACAGATTACAGACACAGATACAATGAAGCCATTATAAGTACAACTTCCATCGGAGCCTCATAGAGATTAAACCCTTCATGGATTATTGATCTCTATAGTGGTGTAACCTCATAAATCTGACCCCCCTCCCCCCTCCTGTATTATGTAATATACAGTATATAAATCATAGAATTCTACAAGGAAGCACACATCACTGGGTCTCTGTGCTTCTCTATGCAATGCAGGCAGATCATGGCTGGTGGGAGGGGCCAGCAGGGGGCTGTACATTGCTTCCTGAAAACATCCCAGGCCCCAGGCCCCAGGCCTCAGTACTCCTGTCAGGAGCCCTCAGTTATGATGCAAGCAGTGGGCCTGGCTCTTGGGAGGAGCTATGCAAATATATCAGTTTGGGGACGTGTGTAGAAGAAGGTGAGGTCAGAGGTCAGCATTTCACATCCTCCCTTCTCCTCCCGTGGTGTATTTCACTAATATCTCTACAATGTTACAATTGTGTTTCCATTTTTTATGTTACAAATGTTTCCATGTTGACTTTCATACGTTGGAGAAATACTTCGTAACGAAGAAACCCGATTCCACAGAGATAGAGGAATGATGTCCATGATTGTGTGATGGAGAACTCATCACGGGTTTGGTGTCCCCTAGGCTGAGGGACGAAGAGACCCGATTCCACAGAGATAGAGGAATGATGTCCATGAGCGTGTGATGGAGAACTCGTCACGGGTTTGGTGTCCCCTAGGCTGAGGATCGAAGAGACCCGTTTCCACAGAGATAGAGGAATGATGTCCATGAACGTGTGATGGAGAACTTGTCACGGGTTTGGTGTCCCCTAGGCTGAGGGACGAAGAGACCCGATTCCACAGAGATAGAGGAATGATGTCCATGAACGTGTGATGGAGAACTCGTCACGGGTTTGGTGTCCCCTAGGCTGAGGGACGAAGAGACCCGATTCCACAGAGATAGAGGAATGATGTCCATGAGCGTGTGATGGAGAACTCGTCACGGGTTTGGTGTCCCCTAGGCTGAGGATCGAAGAGACCCGATTCCACAGAGATAGAGGAATGATGTCCATGAACGTGTGATGGAGAACTTGTCACGGGTTTGGTGTCCCCTAGGCTGAGGATCGAAGAGACCCGTTTCCACAGAGATAGAGGAATGATGTCCATCAACGTGTGATGGAGAACTTGTCACGGGTTTGGTGTCCCCTAGGCTGAGGATCGAAGAGACCCGTTTCCACAGAGATAGAGGAATGATGTCCATCAACGTGTGATGGAGAACTTGTCACGGGTTTGGTGTCCCCTAGGCTGAGGATCGAAGAGACCCGATTCCACAGAGATAGAGGAATGATGTCCATGAACGTGTGATGGAGACCCCGTCGCGGGTTTGGTGTCCCCTAGGCTGAGGATCGAAGAGACCCGATTCCACAGAGATAGAGGAATGATGTCCATGATTGTGTGATGGAGAACTCATCACGGGTTTGGTGTCCCCTAGGCTGAGGATCGAAGAGACCCGATTCCACAGAGATAGAGGAATGATGTCCATCAACGTGTGATGGAGAACTCGTCACGGGTTTGGTGTCCCCTAGGCTGAGGATCGAAGAGGCCAGAATCCATAGAGATAGGGGAATGATGTCCATCAACGTGTGATGGAGAACTCGTCACGGGTTTGGTGTCCCCTAGGCTGAGGATCGAAGAGACCCGATTCCACAGAGATAGAGGAATGATGTCCATGATTGTGTGATGGAGAACTCGTCACGGGTTTGGTGTTCCCTAGGCTGAGGATCGATGGTCTTCTCTGTCATGGAGTGGTGGCCTCACATTTCTTGTATAGTTATAGACACTTGCTCTCCAATCACCAGATAAAGAGGACCGGTTTATACTGAATATCCAGTGGGCCTTCCTGTCGTGTTCCTCGCCATGGACAATAGACTGGTAGCCTTCTATTAGGGGGTGGAAGCCTCTCATCTTGTGGACATCATGTGGAGATTGAGTTCCAATATCAGGTGGACAGTTGCGATGATGAATCATACTTGCAGTGAGGTTTTGGTCATTGGATAAGTAGTCTTCTACCGTGGAGTGCTGTTTTTTCTTCCTATAGTCCAGTAACCTGTCAGGGAGTGGTGGTCTCCTGTTTTACAGTATAAGTGGATACTCTTCTATCAGAAAATAGTGGTTTATCATGCTATAGATGAGTAGCCTTCTGCCATGAAGTGGTGGTCTTTTTCCCGATAGACATGTAGCCTTCTGCCATGAAGTGGTGGTCTTCCTTTTAATAGACATGTAGCCTTTTGCCATGAAGTGGTGGTCTTTCTCCCAATAGACATGTAGCCCTCCGCCACAAAGTTGTGGTCTTTCTCTCAATAGACATGTAGCCTTCAGCCATGATGAAGTGGTGGTCTCTCTCTCAATAGACATGAAGCCTTCTGCCAGGAAATGGTGGTCTTTCTCTCAATAGACATGCAGCCTTCTGTCATGAAGTGGTTGTCTTTCTCTCAATAGACACGTAGCCTTCTGCCATGAAGTGGTGGTCTTTTTCTTAATAGACATGTAGCCTTCTGCCACAAAGTGGTGGTCTTGCTCTAAAAAAACATGTTGCCTTCTGTCATGAAGTGGTTGTTTTTTTTTCTCAATAGACATCCAGCCCTCGGCCATGAAGTGGTGGTCTTTCTCTAAATAGACATGTAACCTTCTGTCATGGAGTGGTGGTCTTTCTCTGAAAAGACTTCTAGCCTTCTGCCATGAAGTGATGGTCTTTCTCTCAATAGACATGTAGCCTTCTGCCATGAAATGGTAGTCTTGCTCTCAATAGACATATAGTCCTCCGACATGAAGTGGTGGTCTTGCTCTAAATAGACATATAGCCCTCTGCCATGAAGTGGTGGTCTCTCGATAGTGGTGGTCTCCCGTTCTATAGGTAGATACTCTTCTATCAGAAATTAGCAGTCTCTCATGCTATAGATGGGTAGTCTTCTGTCCTGAAGTGGTGGTCTTTCTCCCAATAGACATGTAGTTTTTTTTCTATTCTGGAGTGGTGGTCTTTCTCCCAATAGACATGTAATATTTTATTATGGAGTGGTGGTCTCTCTCCTTCTAGAATGATAATCTGTGAGGAAGTGGTGACCTCTTGTTTTATAGGCAGATATTCTTCTGTCAGAGATTAGTGGTCCCTCATTTGATAGATAGGTAGCTTTCTATCATGGAGTAGTGGTCTTTCCCTATAGATATGTGATCTGTCAGGGACTGGTGGCTCCCTTTTTTATAAATGGATAGTCTTCTGTCAAAAATCATTGGTCTCTCATTCTATAGTCTTGTATCAGAGCGTGGTGGTATCCCTCTACAGACAGGTAGTCTTCTAAAAGAGGGTGGTGGTCTCTCTCTATAGAAATGTAGTCTTCTATCAAGGGTGGTGGCTTCTCTCTATAGACAGGTAGTCTTCTATCAGAGGGTGGTGGTCTTTCTTTATAGACAGGTAGTCTTCTTCTAGAGGGGGGATGGCATCTCTCTATAGACAGATAGTTTTCTATCAGAGGGTGGTGGTCTCTCTCTATAGACAGGTAGTCTTCTATCAATTGGTTGTGTTCTCTGTCTATAGAAAGGTGTAGTCTTCTATCACAGGGTGATGGCCTCTCTCTATAGACAGGTAGTCTTCTATTAGAGGGTGGTAGTCTCTCTCTATAGACAGGTAGTCATCTATCAGAGGGTGGTGGTCTTTCTTTATAGACGGGTAGTCTTCTATCAGAGGGTGGTAGACTCTCTCTATAGACAGGTAGTCTTCTATCAGAGGGTGGTGGTCTTTCTTTATAGACGGGTAGTCTTCTATCACTGGGTGGTGGTCTCTCACTATAGGCAGATAGTCTTCTATCAAAGGGTGGTAGTCTCTCTCTATAGACAGGTAGTCTTCTATCAGAGGGTGGTGGTCTCTCACTATAGGCAGATAGTCTTCTATCAGAGGGTGGTAGTCTCTCTCTATAGACAGGTAGTCTTCTATCAGAGGGTGGTGGTCTCTCAGTGTGGAAAGGTAGTCTTTTATCAGAGGGTGGTGGTCTCCCTCTATGAGCAGGTAGTCATCTTTCAGAGGGTGGTGGTCTCCCTCTATGAGCAGGTAGTCTTCTATCAGAGGGAGGTGGCCTCTCCTTCTATAGACATAGGTGAATCACTCAGGGAGTCATCACAGCTGCAGTTTATGAGGGGAGGAGGTGATGAGGAGGGATGTATAGCAGCTAAATATCTTTACATGACTGTGCGTGTGTTACCTCACTTGAGTGACATCCCTGTCACCTCCAAGGATCCAAACTATAGACCCATCTTCAGGTCTTCCCATTGTATTTCCCCATGTTGTGCGCTCTGCTTCTCGCTACATTCTGACATTATCAAACATCTTTCCTCTCCCCCACTTGTTGTGAGCTGTGGAGGGGGCTCGCCCCTGTCATCCCATTATACCCAGAGCCATCGTGACCTCCTGAGCTGACCACCAACGTCATGACTTGTCTTCATCTCTGGACTCTGTCTCTTCTCCTTGCAACAGGTAAGTACTAACTCAACTACTGAATGTTTATTTATTTTTTTGTGGTAAGAGCCCTTTTCTGAGGCCAAATTTGTTTTGACTTTTTATAAATTGTTAAGTAAAACCTAATCTAACTAAAATCAAACACAAAAAGGTTTGTGCACGTGTAGAAGGACCTGCGTAGTCAACTTCCTTTCTATAATGAAATACTTTCCATCTCTACTGCTAATACAGAATTATCAGGATAAGGTGATAGATCCACTTGACACCTATTTCATCCATCATAGTTATACAGTATCGTTCTTCATTAATATTCTTCCTCTACACATTTGGAATGGTACCCATTTCCACAGGAAGATACAAAGTGGAGATGTCAGTCTACTACAATTTTTGGTATTTTTTTTATATATATTGCATCACGACTGACCTCTCTACTTTGTATCCTCCTGGGGACACTGGTACCAGTCATTGCGAAACGCGTCAAGGAAGAATATTGACGAAGAACAATATTGTATAACTCTGATGGATGAAATAGATGTCAAAGGCATCTATTCCCCAATCCTGATAATTCTGTATGAGCAGTAGAGGTGGTCAGTATTTAATTATAGAAAAGGAAGTTGACTATGCAGTTCTTTTTATATGTGCACAGACCTTTTTGTGTTTGATTTTAGTTTTTTTATGAATACAAATTACAAAAGGTGTGTGAAACCCCCCCCCCCACCCCCTAATTTTAAATGTTGTTTTGGTTTTCTCTGGGGCACCTCAGAAGTCCACTTGAGGTTTAGGTCAAGGCTATCCAGAGCGTGTCAATAAAACAGAAGGTTTTAGAAATTTAGATTTTCCATTAAAACAAAAAAAAAAATAAAAAATTAGACTTCAACCTTTCAGAAAACTTTCTTTTAACTAAATGAATATCTCCAAAGCAGCCCTCAGATTTAGCAGTACTTCCCCTTTAAGAAATTCCTGGAAGCTCTGAAATCTGAGAATGGCCTCACCCGGAGATTTAAATTTTTTTTTTTTACGAATAAAAATGACAAAGGTGTGTGAACCCCCTAATTTTAGATGCATTGTGGTTTTCTCTGGAGCACCTAAAAGATCCACTTGAGGTTTAGGTCAAGGCTATCCAGAGCGTGTCAATAAAACCGAAGGTTTTAGAATTTATATTTTCCATAAAATAAAAAAAAAAATTAGATTTTAACCTTTCAGAAAAAATAACCTTAATCTTTAGATGTTCTTCTTAAAAAAAAAAAGACCACTTTTATCAAAACTAGACCTCCACCTCCTTCTGACGCTGACTCGGCAGAGAACTGAATGCAGAAACTTTCTTTAAGGTGATGAATATCTCCAAAGTGGCCCTCAGATTTAGTAGGACTTCCCTTTTAAGAAATTCCTGGAAGCTCTGAAACGTGAGAATGGCATCACCTGAAGATTTCAATTTTTTTTTTTACGAATTAAAATTACAAAGGTGTGTGAACCCCCCCTAATTTTAAATGTTGTATTGTGGTTTTCTCTGGGGCACCTCAAAAGTCCACTTGAGGTTTGGGTCAAGGCTATCCAGAGCGTGTCAATAAAACAGAAGGTTTTAGGAACTAGATTTTTCCATTAAAACAAACAAAAAAAAATTTGATTTCAACCTTTCAGAAAAATTAACCTTAATCTTTAGATGTTCTTCTCCTAAAAAAAAAAAAAAAAAAGACCACTTTTATCAAAACTAGACCTCTACCTCCTTCTGACGCTGACTTGGCAGAGAACTGAATTCAGAAACTCTCTTTTAACGTGATGAATATCTCCAAAGCGGCCCTCAGATTTAGCAGTACTTTCCCTTTAAGAAAATTCCTGGAAGGTCTGAAACGTGAGAACGGCCTCACCTGAAGATTTAAATGATTGACTGTTATCCCTGTGATGGTTACATCTGCCGGTGACTCATTCCAACCCAATGATGACAATACGGCTCCTTGTTAGGTGATTGAAACACAAATTATTGTAAAATTTATTGGATATTTATCACTCCCAGTGATACAAACTAGTCTTCCAGGGTAATAATAATCAGAAAAATTCCACCATTTTATAAATGAATTGGTGGCTTTGCTAATAACTTTACATCTGCTTGGGGGCAATAACTCATACTAGTTCAATCTGTATAATTTCACGTACAGGAGCAGTCTGGTGGGGAGAGTCACTCATTGGTTTCTTGTATATTTTGGGGATTCCGGCAGTGAAATCCTTCTTGTCATGTGTTCTGGCTCTTCACCTGCTTAATTTGAGGTGTCTTCTATCCTCTTCTGTATAAAATCCATTAAATATTCAGTGGAAGAGCAGGGAGTTGGGACTTTTGCAAGGACAGTAGTAGGAGGTGTGTAGAGATCTCACCACCGGAATCCTGGAGAGACAGTAGAAACCATTACAGTGGTGTACCTCTAGGATTAGCACCAAGATCCCTCAAAGTAGAAGAGTGATGGATAACCTACAAAAGGACAAGAAACTCTAAAGCCGGCCATAGACGGTTGGAATCTTGGGCGGTTCAACTTTTTCAACTTGGGTACAACCACCATGTCGGATTTTCAGCATGTGATTGTTACCAGCTGCTGTGGCCACTAGCAATAATTATCGAGTTCTCCCGGCAGGGACAGCTCCTGGCTGGGAAAACATAATAGCTCCACGGGAGGGATTCCTCAATCGACAGAGTCAGTGTTGATTGGGGAATGGCTCCATCTATGGCCGTCTTAAGGGCAGGTCCTACATTAACCAAATTTATTTCCTTCAACCACGGGTTAAGGAAAGGAAAATTGCTTGATTCCCCCATCAACACATTAAGGAGGTTTCTCTGCCATCGGAATGCAACAACCACTGCTTGTGGCTATAGCCGCCGACACTAATCACATAAAAGAAGGCCAGCAGGCTGGTTGTACTGAAGTCAATGGATGAATAGATTCTTCAGTACAACCAGCCTGTCCATACATTAGTCAAAGTGCTGATAATTCCTGCTGAAGCTGCCAAGGTTCCATCCGTCTGTGGCCAGCTTAAGTGTATCTTATGATTATATTGTTAATTTGCAAAAGGACTAGTCTCTCATGTCGCGTACACACGACCGGACTTTCCGGCAGAAAAGGTCCGACAGAACCATTCCGTTGGACATTCCGATCGTGTGTGGGCTTCATCTGACCTTTTTTTTCGAACATTCCGACGGACCTAAAAATAGAACAAGTTTTAAATCTTTCCGACGGACTCAGTTCCTATCGGGAAAACTGCTCGTCTGTATGCTAGTCCGACAGACCAAGAACGACGCAAGGGCAGCTATTGGCTACTGGCTATTGAACTTCCTTTTTCTAGTCCCGTCATACTTCATCACGTTCTAAACAAACGGACTTTGGTGTGATCGTGTGTAGGCAAGTCCGTTTCAGCAGAAGTCCGTCGGAACTCCATCGGAAAGACCGTCAAACTTCGGTCCGACAGAAAGACCGGTCGCGTGTACGCGGCATTAGAGTAGTGGAATGGAAGACCTCATGGTTAACCCTAGAGACAACCAGATGCTCTCGGGGTATCAGAAGATATGATGGGTGTCTTATGAGAAGATTAAACTCTCTAAGAATAGCTTAAGATTTATTTAGTGATTTGTTAAAGGACTGGACACTCCCGGGGTAGTGGAATGGAAGACCTCATGGTTAACCCTAGTGACAACCAGATAATCCAAGGGTATTAGAAGACATGATGGGTGTCTTATGAGAAGATTAGACTCTCTAAGAATATCTAAGATTTAATCAATGATTTGTGAAAGGACTAGACTCTCTCAGGGTGGTGAAATGGAAGACCTTAAGGGTGGCCCTGGAGATGCAGATACTCTCATAGTAAATGAAGACGTAATGAGTGACCTAGTTAGGGAAAAAGAATACCCTGCATTGGGGGTACAGTGTTAGCCAGCAATACAGAAGAAAAAGATTTGGGGGTGCTTATTTCAGATGACTGAAAAATGATCAAACAGTGTGACCAGGCCATGGGAAAAGCCAATAGAATTCTAGGATACATCACTAGAGGGATCACCAGTGGGGGGAAGGAGGTCCTGATTCCTCTATATAGATCTTTATATCACTAGAGGGATCACCAGAAGGAGGAAGGAGGTCCTGATTCTTCTATATAGATCTTTATATCACTAGAGGGATCACCAGCAGGAGGAAGAAGGTCCTGATTCCTCTATATAGATCTTTATATCATTAGAGGGATCACCAGTGGGGGGGAAGGAGGTCCTGATTCCTCTATATAGATCTTTATATCACTAGAGGGATCACCAGCAGGAGGAAGGAGGTCCTGATTCCTCTATATAGATCTTTATATCACTAGAGGGATCACCAGCAGGAGGAAGAAGGTCCTGATTCCTCTATATAGATCTTTATATCATTAGAGGGATCACCAGCAGGAGGAAGGAGGTCCTGATTCCTCTATATAGATCTTTATATCACTAGAGGGGTCACCAGCAGGAGGAAGGAGGTCCTGATTCCTCTATATAGATCTTTATATCACTAGAGGGATCACCAGCAGGAGGAAGGAGGTCCTGATTCCTCTATATAGATCTTTATATCACTAGAGGGATCACCGGCAGGAGGAAGGAGGTCCTGATTCCTCTATATAGATCTTTATATCACTAGAGGGGTCACCAGCAGGAAGAAGGAGGTCCTGATTCCTCTATATAGATCTTTATATCACTAGAGGGATCACCAGCAGGAGGAAGGAGGTCCTGATTCCTCTATATAGATCTTTATATCACTAGAGGGATCACCAGAAGGAGGAAGAAGGTCCTGATTCCTCTATATAGATCTTTATATCACTAGAGGGATCACCAGGAGGAGGAAGGAGGTCCCGATTCCTCTATATAGATCTTTATATCACTAGAGGGGTCACCAGCAGGAGGAAGGAGGTCCTGATTCCTCTATATAGATCTTTATATCACTAGAGGGATCACTAGCAGGAGGAAGGAGGTCCTGATTCCTCTATATAGATCTTTATATCACTAGAGGGATCACCGGCAGGAGGAAGGAGGTCATGATTGCTCTATATAGATCTTTATATCACTAGAGGGATCACCAGAAGGAGGAAGAAGGTCCTGATTCCTCTATATAGATCTTTATATCACTAGAGGGATCACCAGCGGGAGGAAGGAGGTCCTGATCCCCCCCCCCTCCCACATCTCACAGTAACAGGCTGTCATCAGCTGGAGGTCCCTCCCCTGTCACCTTTTTTCTCTTGGTGTCAGGAAAACTTGTCAGAAGTGACTCATGCTGATAGCGGAGTTAGGAAGCAGCAGACAAAAGTGACACTTTGTGCTTCTAATTGAGACAATTACACACTATAGAAGTACTCCATTGTCTCTGTGGTAAGTGCACTAATCTGGCTACAATCACCTCACACACTATAGAAGGAAATACTTTGCTCCAATTTCACGTCTGAGGTTTACAACCACTTTAAACATAGAAAATTGACGACAGAAAAAGACCGAGTAGTCCATCGAGTCTGCCTATTTCTTATTTTGGGTTTAGTTTTTTTTTTTGTTTTGTTTTGTTTAGGGTTTTTTTTAGTTTTTTTTTAGTTTTTTGGGGGGGTCTTTTTTTTTTTTGTTGTTTTATTTATTTTTTATTTTATTTTTTATTAACTTTGTTATCTGACTATGGATCTACATTTACTGTTGACTGTCTCACTACCTCTGCTGGAAGTTTATTCCAAGCTTCAACTACCCTTTCAGTAAAATAATACTTTCTAACCCCCTTCACGCCGACCATGCGCAAAATTTGCGTCCATGGCATGAAGGGGTTATACCGGGATGATCTGCAGCTGCGGGCATCACCCTGGTACTGTTTTTTTTTTTTTTTTTTTTTTTTAGAGCGGGCAGGTTGGCTTTTTAGTGATAACAATCAATGTGGCTAAAAGCCGCTCTGCTGTTATCCTAAAGCAGCGGGAGGAGACACCCCTCCCCACACATACTCTTCTCGGCCGCCAGCCTGGACTTTGTAGTCTCGCAACAGCTGGAGGGCCACTAGTTTGAGACGCCTGGACTCTAGTCCCTTCACATATCAGTCATGAAATCTTCCGATAGACGTAGAAAGTATAGCAATCCCATAGGACACACATCATGTCCTCTGTTACCCTGAGGGTATCTTGTTGTCTTTGGGGTTAACCATGAGGTCTTCCATTCCACCACCCTGATAGAGTCCAGTCCAGGAGTCTCAAACTGGTGGCCCACCAGCTGTTTTGCGAAACGACAAAGTCCCATCATGCCTCTGCCTGTGGGAGTCATGCTTGCAACTGTCAGCCATGCAAGACCTCGTGGGACTTGTAGTTTCATAACAGCTGGAGGGCCACCAGTTTGAGACCCCTGGACTAGACTCTATCAGGGTGGTGGAATGGAAGACCTCATGGTTAACCTCAAAGACAACAAGATACCCTCAGGGTAACAGAGGACATGATGTGTGTCCTATGGGATTGCTATACTTTCTACGTCTATCTGAAGATTTCATGGCTGATCTGTGGAAGGAGTAGAGT
Source organism: Aquarana catesbeiana (assembly GCA_037953035.1). NCBI lineage: Eukaryota > Metazoa > Chordata > Amphibia > Anura > Ranidae > Aquarana > Aquarana catesbeiana. Next base: position 1,948,008 of record JBBHAA010001942.1, read on the forward strand.
CCAGGGGTCTCAAACTGGTGGCCCTCCAGCTGTTATGAAACTACAAATCCCACGAGGTCTTGCATGGCTGAAAATTGCAAGCATGACTCCCACAGGCAGAGGCATGATGGGACTTTGTCGTTTCGCAAAACAGCTGGAGGGCCACCAGTTTGAGACCCCTGGACTCTAGTCCTTTCACAGATCAGCCATGAAATCTTCAGATAGACGTAGAAAGTATAGCAATCCCATAGGACACACATCATGTCCTCTGTTACCCTGAGGGTATCTTGTTGTCTTTGAGGTTAACCATGAGGTCTTCCATTCCACCACCCTGAGAGAGTCTAGTCCTTGTACAAATCACTGAATACATCTTAAGATAAACTTAAAGTGGTTGTAAACCCTCACATAGACCAAGTGAAGGGACTGGCCTCAGGCGATATACAGTAATGGAACAAATCCTCCTACATAAGTTGTACCTGTCTATCTGCAGTTCTTTCTTCTCTACAGCCATTCAAAGTGCTGAATCTTAGAAAGCTTTTCTGAGAGTTTAGAAAAAAATGGAGGTGGAGAGCTGAAGTTACACTCTGCAGAGCTCAGTGAGGAGGGGAGGGGGGTACGAGGGGGTGCTGATGCTGCATGGATCTGGCGAAGGAGTTCTGTCCCCCTCTCTGCTGTTGAATGCTGAGACAAGAAGGAGGCGAGGGGGTGCCGATGCTGCATGGAGAAGCCCAGGATCTGTAGGAGTTCCGTCCTCCTCTCTGCTGCTGAATGCTGAGAGAAGGAGGAGGCGAGGGGGTGCCGAATGCTGCATGGAGAAGCACAGGATCTGTAGGAGGAGTTCCATCCTCCTCTCTGCTGCTGAATGCTGAGACAAGGAGGTGGCGGAGATGAGGGGGTGCTGATACTGCATGGGGAAGTGCAGGATCTGTAGGAGAAGTTCTGTCCTCCTCTCTGCTGCTGAATGCTGAGACAAGGGGGTGCTGATGCTGCATGGAAAAGTGCAGGATCTGTAGGAGGTCAGTCCTCCCCTCTGCTGCTGAATGCTAAGACAAGGAGGAGGCGAGGGGGTGCTGATGCGGCATGGAGAAGTGTAGGATCTGTAGGAGAAATTCTGTCCTCCTCTCTGCTGCTGACACAAGGTGGGAGTGGAGATGAGGGGGGTTGCTGCAGCTGCAGGAGGAGTGTGATGGCCACATGAAATGGTCTGGCAGGCTGGACTTGATCCACAGGCCGTGCGTTTGACCCATGTGTACTAGACTCTCTCTGATTAATGGAGTGAAAGACCTTATGGGTGACCACAGAAAAGACTTCCTTAGAGTAACTAAAACATTCTGGGCGTCTCGGGATTATCAGATGCTCTCAGGATGGCAAAAGACATGAGAAGTACCCCAAAGTGAGAGCAGACCCTCTCATAGTAGATGAAGAGTTCTCAGTGGCTTCTAGAGATGACATGTTAACAATGTTCCTTCATCTTTCAGGTGTTCAGCTTTCGATGTCCTACTCAGGTAAGTCCCCGATCTTCTACACCTAGTTTACTGATACCCCCCATACAAACCATGCGTACCCGGGCAGGAGGGTGATCACGGTTTCTGGTTCTGCGTAGGTTGTGGTAAGCCGGTGACATCGGACCGCATTGTTGGTGGACAAGACGCCTCCCCCGGGGATTGGCCATGGCAGATCAGCCTGAGGAGAGGTGGCTCCCATATCTGTGGAGGGGTCATGATTGACTCCCAGTGGGTGCTGACCGCTGCCCACTGCTTTGTACGGTAGGTGACTTTTTCGGGTAAGTGGCATACTGTACAGCTAGCGGCATATATTTGCAAAGGTTCCCATGCCCCATAGCTCTCTGTTTTATTATATGTTTATACAGTATTTATCTTTAGTGTTCTGTCCCACTTATATGATTTTTTCCTGTGTTGTATTGAATTAGGCTGCCTTTGTTTGGGGCATGCTGACATCTAGTGGCGAATATGAGCCACTACAGCTTGTTTACTGATGTGATTTGGTCTCTCCCTCTGTCCTCTCCTCCTGTTTAGTGCTAGTTAGTTCAGTCCTAGCTATGCTTGTCCTGTTTCCTTCACGTTCCCTCAGTCAGTGTTCGTTATTTACAGAGAGAGAGGGCTTAGAAAGTTTTGGGGGTGGATTTACCGAAGGCAAACAGACTTACACTCGCTTTGCCCAGAGTTTAGTAAAAGTGGTGAAGCTCTGCTGATTCCATTCATCCAATCGTGTGCAAGCATTTATTTTCCTCACCCCTGCATATTTTTTTACAATTGAAGCTGCGCCACATTTACTAAGCTCTGGGGGGAAACGAGTGCAACTGCCTTTTGTAAATCCACCTCATTGTCTTCTTACACCTCAAAAGACTTGATTAGGGGGGAGGGGGGAGCGCCCGGTCCCCAGAAAAAATGTAAACTCCTGAAGTAGGGTTCACAAATTCTTTATTCAAAAAGTAAACATGTACACCAAACCGACGCGTTTCAGGGTAACGGACTCCCCCCTTCTTCAGGGCTAGTGAAGAATAAAGTGAATCTTTTTGATGTCAGCAGTTTCACGATTTGCACGAAATACATTTTCCCCATTTGGTTTTCATAGTTGGGGGGTCTCCGGAGGCCAATAGGTTTGCAGTGAGAGGCGCCCTTCCTTCGAACGTCAGAAGGTTGGGCTCTGCTTCTACCCACCTTGAGGTGTTCCTGCTCCTCTCAGGGTGTACCCACCCCCACCTGCCGCTGTAAAATGACCCCTTTGTGGGCAAAAAAAAGTGCCCTGGAGGAGGGAAGAATGTTTACTCACCTTTTCCAGAGGTCGATGTCCTCTACCGTTCCTATGTTCCAGGGCTGCAGCCCCCACCAGTAGGTTGGATGCCTGTGTCTCACCTGTCGTTGTTCCATCCTCTGACCCCATTAGTTGACTATTGAGTCCTGTCCTGACTTAGAGAATAGAAGAAGGGACCATGGCACGTGCCCAAAGCCACAGGAATCTAAGGCTGCGGCACTGGAATGGGATGGGAGGTCACAGAGAGAGGGCGCCAGAGAGGGGAGTGTGCTGGAACTTCTTCTGCAAGGCACCTTTGTTGGCCATTACTTTTTCATGATATGGTCACTTTATGCAGAGGGTTAAAATTGAATAAAATGTCAGTAAAGGTAAAACCTGGGGGCCTTTAGGTATCTTCAGCCCTTTCTGGCCAGTGGTGGACCTTCAAGCCCTGACAGGCCGTTGACAGAGCAGGGCTCATCTTTAGCTTCTTCCTCCAGGGAAGTGGCCTGGGAGGCATTAGACCCTTCAGCATCTATACTCTCCTCAGACAGCAGGCCTGGGAGGCAAGGACCCCTGGACTCCTCATCTTCTCAGACAGCAGGCCTGGGAGGCAAGGACCCCTGGGCTCATCTTCTTCTCAGACAGCTGGCCTGGGAGGCAAGGACCCCTGGGCTCATCTTGTTTTCAGGCAGCAGACCTGGGAGACAAAAAGGACCTTTCTAAAAATCTCCCAAAATATTTTTTCCCTCCACCAGCCCCCATCTACAGCAATAAACCTCTCAGTGATCAGTCAAGGTGATACAATGTTTTGGATGATATATTTATATCTTCTTACTTTACCTACTGGAGAGCACTGAACAGTAACAGACGATGTCCTGGGGCTTAAAGGAAACTCAGCGAACCTAGATAACGTACACAAACCGAGCTCAGACTGGCTACAGCCTAGCTGCTGCACTGAATTCAGACTAGGGTCCCTGCACCGGGCTATAGACAGGCTACCACCAGGCTATGATCAGGCTATGACTAGGCATGATAAGGCTTGGTCAGACTATGACTAGGCATGGTGAGACTATGGTCAGGCTATGACTAGGCATGGTAAGGCTATGGTCAGGCTATGACTAGGCACGTTAAGGCTATGGTCAGACTATGACTAGGCATGGTGAGGCTATGGGCAGGCTATGACTAGGCATGGTGAGGCTATGACCAGGCTTTGATTAGGTATGGTAAGGCTAGGGTCAGGCTATGACTAGGCATGGTCAGGCTATGACTAAGCTACCACCAGGCTATGAATAGGCTATGGTCAGGCCATGGTCAGGCTATGACTAGGCATGGTCAGGCTATGGTCAGGCTATGACTAGGCACGTTAAGGCTATGGTCAGACTATGACTAGGCATGGTGAGGCTATGGTCAGGCTATGACTAGGCACGTTAAGGCTATGGTCAGACTATGACTAGGCATGGTAAGGCTATGGTCAGGCTATGACTAGGCACGTTAAGGCTATGGTCAGACAATGACTAGGCATGGTGAGGCTATGGGCAGGCTATGACTAGGCATGGTGAGGCTATGACCAGGCTTTGATTAGGTATGGTAAGGCTAGGGTCAGGCTATGACTAGGCATGGTCAGGCTATGGTCAGGCTATGACTAAGCTACCACCAGGCTATGAATAGGCTATGGTCAGGCCATGGTCAGGCTATGACTAGGCATGGTCAGGCTATGACTAGGCACGTTAAGGCTATGGTCAGACTATGACTAGGCATGGTGAGGCTATGGGCAGGCTATGACTAGGCATGGTGAGGCTATGACCAGGCTTTGATTAGGTATGGTAAGGCTAGGGTCAGGCTATGACCAAGCTACCACCAGGCTATCAATATGCTATGGTCAGGCCATGGTCAGACTATGACTAGGCATGGTAAGGCTATGGTCAGGCTATGACTAGGCACGTTAAGGCTATGGTCAGACTATGACTAGGCATGGTAAGGCTATGGTCAGACTATGACTAGGCACGTTAAGGCTATGGTCAGACTATGACTAGGCATGGTGAGGCTATGGGCAGGCTATGACTAGGCATGGTAAGGCTATGGTCAGGCTATGACTAGGCATGTTAAGGCTATGGTCAGACTATGACTAGGCATGGTAAGGCTATGGTCAGGCTATGACTAGGCACGTTAAGGCTATGGTCAGACTATGACTAGGCATGGTGAGGCTATGGGCAGGCTATGACTAGGCATGGTGAGGCTATGACCAGGCTTTGATTAGGTATGGTAAGGCTAGGGTCAGGCTATGACTAGGCATGGTCAGGCTATGACCAAGCTACCACCAGGCTATGAATAGGCTATGGTCAGGCCGTGGTCAGGCTATGACTAGGCATGGTCAGGCTATGGTCAGGCTATGACTAAGCACGTTAAGGCTATGGTCAGACTATGACTAGGCATGGTGAGGCTATGACCAGGCTTTGATTAGGTATGGTAAGGCTAGGGTCAGGCTATGACTAGGCATGGTCAGGCTATGGTCAGGCTATGACCAAGCTATCACCAGGCTATGAAAAGGCTATGGTCAGGCCATGGTCAGGCTATGACTAGGCATGGTCAGGCTATGGTCAGGTTATGACTGCGCATGGCAAAGCTATGAATGGGCACAGTAAGGCTATGGTCATGACTAGGCACAGTAAGATTATGACTAGACATGGTAAGGCTATGGTCAGGCTATGACTAGGCATGATAAGGCTATGGTCAGACTATGACTAGACATGGTAAGGCTATGGTCAGGCTATGACTAGGCATGATAAGGCTATGGTCAGACTATGACTAGACATGGTAAGGCTATGGTCAAGCTATGCACTCACACTTTAGCTTCACTCTATGTAAGCTATAGATGAATGTGAGAAATTAACTTTTTAAACTTTATCTGAATTCTCCTAACTGTTGGTGGACGTTGGTTTTCTTCTCTTCCCCACCAGGCCCTACTCTGTATCTGATTACATGGTGAACCTGGGAGCTTACAAGCTGTCTGTACCCAGTGGGGTCATGTCTCCGATCACCGCCATCAACATCCATCCCATTTACAAGGGGGCCGGTAGCAGTGGAGACATTGCCCTTCTCAAACTGCAGTACTCCATACAGTACACGGACTACATCATGCCAATCTGCATCCCCGAAGCCAATGTCCAGTTCCCCAGCGGCATGTACTGCTTCGTCACTGGCTGGGGCTCCATAAGGCAAGGAGGTGAGGCCTCTCTGGTCTACATCCAGACACAGTTACTGGGGAAAGGGATTCACATTTATTTACAGAATCTCCATTTATGACCTGATGATATTTTTTATTAAAGTTCAGAACTAAAGAGAACAATCAGCAGTGAGATGATCTCATTTCCACTTCTAGCCGAGAAGCCTAAAGGAATGTCTAATTCTTATTTATAGCTCCATCAAGAGGGTGTTTGTTTTGTTTGCCCACTGACAAATGATGATATGGGGCTAGATAACAAAAGGACAAACCCAAAAGGAAAATACATAATTGGAAATCATGAATGGTCAACGGGAAGCATTCAGGAAGACTCAAAGAATGAAAACAGATCAGGGCAGGCGGTGTTCAGGCAGAGTCATAGGACAGGAACAGATCAGGGTAGGCAGTGTTCAGGCAGAGTCATAGGACAGGAACAGATCAGGGTAGGCGGTGTTTAGGCAGAGTCAAAGGAAAGGGACAGACCAGGGTAGGCGGTGTTTAGGCAGAGTCATAGGACAGGAACAGGTCAGACCAGGCAGTATTCAGGCAGTGTCATAGGACAGGAACAGATCTGGCCAGGCAGTATTCAGGCAGTGTCATAGGACAGGAACAGGTCAGAGCAGGCAGTGTTCAGGCAGAGTCATAGGACAGGAACAGAAAGGGGTAGGCTGCGTTTGGGCAGAGTCATGGGACAGGAACAGATCAGGGCAGGTGATGTTCAGGCAGAGTCATAGGACAGCAACAGGTCAGGGCAGGTGATGTTCAGGCAGAGTCATAGGACAGGAACAGATCAGGGCAGGCAGTGTCATAGGACAGGAACAGATCAGGGCAGGCAGTGTCATAGGACAGGAACAGGTCAGGGCAGGCAGTGTCATAGGACAGGAACAGGTCAGGGCAGGCAGTGTCTAGGCAGAGTCATAGGATGGGAACAGGTCAGGGTAGGCGGTGTTTAGGCAGAGTCATAGGACAGGAACAGGTCAGGGCAGGCAGTGTCTAGGCAGAGTCATAGGACAGGAACAGATCAGGGCAGGCAGTATTCAGGCAGTGTCATAGGACAGGAACAGGTCAGAGCAGGCGGTGTTTAGGCAGAGTCATAGGACATGAACCGATCAGGGCAGGTGATGTTCAGGCAGAGTCCTAGGTCAGGAACAGATCAGGGCAGGCAGTGTCATAGGACAGGAACAGGTCAGGGCAGGCAGTGTCTAGGCAGAGTCATAGGACAGGAACAGATCAGGGCAGGTAATGTTCAGGCAGAGTCATAGGACAGGAACAGATCAGGACAGGTGATGTTTAGGCAGAGTCATAGGACAGGAAGAGATCAGGGCAGGCAGTGTTCAGGCAGAGTCATAGGACAGGAACAGATCAGAGCAGGCAGTATTCAGGCAGTGTCATAGGACAGGAACAGGTCAGGGCAGGCAGTATTCAGGCAGAGTCATAGGACAGGAACAGGTCAGGGCAGGTGATGTTCAGGCAGAGTCATAGGACAGGAACAGGTCAGGGCAGGTGATGTTCAGGCAGAGTCATGGGACAGGAACAGATCAGGACAGGTGATGTTCAGGCAGAGTCATAGGACAGGAACAGATCAGGGCAGGCAGTATTCAGGCAGTGTCATAGGACAGGAACAGGTCAGGGCAGGTAATGTTCAGGCAGAGTCATAAGACAGGAACAGCTCAGGGCAGGTGATGTTCAGGCAGAGTCATAGGACAGGAACAGGTCAGGGCAGGTGATGTTCAGGCAGAGTCATAGGACAGGAACAGAAAAGGGTAGGCTGCGTTTGGGCAGAGTCATGGGACAGGAACAGATCAGAGCAGGTGATGTTCAGGCAGAGTCATAGGACAGGAACAGGTCAGGGCAGGCAGTGTCTAGGCAGAGTCATAGGATGGGAACAGGTCAGCGTAGGCGGTGTTTAGGCAGAGTCATAGGACAGGAACAGATCAGGGTAGGCGGTGTTCAGGCAGAGTCATAGGACAGGAACAGATCAGGGTAGGCGGTGTTTAGGCAGAGTCATAGGACAGCAACAGGTCAAGGCAGGTGATGTTCAGGCAGAGTCATAGGACAGGAACAGATCAGGGCAGGCAGTGTCATAGGACAGGAACAGATCAGGGCAGGCAGTGTCATAGGACAGGAACAGATCAGGGCAGGCAGTGTCATAGGACAGGAACAGGTCAGGGCAGGCAGTGTCTAGGCAGAGTCATAGGATGGGAACAGGTCAGGGTAGGCGGTGTTTAGGCAGAGTCATAGGACAGGAACAGGTCAGGGCAGGCAGTGTCTAGGCAGAGTCATAGGACAGGAACAGATCAGGGCAGGCAGTATTCAGGCAGTGTCATAGGACAGGAACAGGTCAGAGCAGGCGGTGTTTAGGCAGAGTCATAGGACATGAACAGATCAGGGCAGGTGATGTTCAGGCAGAGTCCTAGGTCAGGAACAGATCAGGGCAGGCAGTGTCATAGGACAGGAACAGGTCAGGGCAGGCAGTGTCTAGGCAGAGTCATAGGACAGGAACAGATCAGGGCAGGTAATGTTCAGGCAGAGTCATAGGACAGGAACAGATCAGGACAGGTGATGTTTAGGCAGAGTCATAGGACAGGAAGAGATCAGGGCAGGCAGTGTTCAGGCAGAGTCATAGGACAGGAACAGATCAGAGCAGGCAGTATTCAGGCAGTGTCATAGGACAGGAACAGGTCAGCGCAGGCAGTATTCAGGCAGAGTCATAGGACAGGAACAGGTCAGGGCAGGTGATGTTCAGGCAGAGTCATAGGACAGGAACAGGTCAGGGCAGGTGATGTTCAGGCAGAGTCATGGGACAGGAACAGATCAGGACAGGTGATGTTCAGGCAGAGTCATAGGACAGGAACAGATCAGGGCAGGCAGTATTCAGGCAGTGTCATAGGACAGGAACAGGTCAGGGCAGGTAATGTTCAGGCAGAGTCATAAGACAGGAACAGCTCAGGGCAGGTGATGTTCAGGCAGAGTCATAGGACAGGAACAGGTCAGGGCAGGTGATGTTCAGGCAGAGTCATAGGACAGGAACAGAAAAGGGTAGGCTGCGTTTGGGCAGAGTCATGGGACAGGAACAGATCAGAGCAGGTGATGTTCAGGCAGAGTCATAGGACAGGAACAGGTCAGGGCAGGCAGTGTCTAGGCAGAGTCATAGGATGGGAACAGGTCAGCGTAGCGGTGTTTAGGCAGAGTCATAGGACAGGAACAGATCAGGGTAGGCGGTGTTTAGGCAGAGTCATACGACAGGAACAGATCAGGGTAGGCGGTGTTTAGGCAGAGTCATAGGACAGGAACAGATCAGGGTAGGCGGTGTTTAGGCAGAGTCATAGGACAGGAACAGATCAGGGCAGGCGATGTTCAGGCAGAGTCATACGACAGGAACAGATCAGGGTAGGCGGTGTTTAGGCAGAGTCATAGGACAGGAACAGATCAGGGTAGGCGGTGTTTAGGCAGAGTCATAGGACAGGAACAGATCAGGGCAGGCGGTGTTCAGGCAGAGTCATAGGACAGGAACAGATCAGGGTAGGCGGTGTTTAGGCAGAGTCATAGGACAGGAACAGATCAGGGCAGGCAGTATTCAGGCAGTGTCATAGGACAGGAACAGGTCAGAGCAGGCGGTGTTTAGGCAGAGTCATAGGACATGAACAGATCAGGGCAGGTGATGTTCAGGCAGAGTCATAGGTCAGGAACAGATAAGGGCAGGCAGTGTCATAGGACAGGAACAGATCAGGGCAGGCAGTGTCATAGGACAGGAACAGGTCAGGGCAGGCAGTGTTCAGGCAGAGTCCTAGGACAGGAAAAGATCAGGGCAGGTGATGTTCAGGCAGTGTCATAGGACAGGAACAGGTCAGGGCAGGCAGTATTCAGGCAGAGTCATAAGACAGGAACAGATCAGGACAGGTGATGTTCAGGCAGAGTCATAGGACAGGAAAAGATCAGGGCAGGCAGTGTTCAGGCAGAGTCATAGGACAGGAACAGGTCAGGGCAGGCAGTATTCAGGCAGAGTCATAGGACAGGAACAGGTCAGGGCAGGTGATGTTCAGGCAGAGACATAGGACAGGAACAGGTCAGAGCAGGCGGTGTTTAGGCAGAGTCATAGGACATGAACAGATCAGGGCAGGTGATGTTCAGGCAGAGTCATAGGTCAGGAACAGATCAGGGCAGGCAGTGTCATAGGACAGGAACAGATCAGGGCAGGCAGTGTCATAGGACAGGAACAGGTCAGGGCAGGCAGTGTTCAGGCAGAGTCCTAGGACAGGAAAAGATCAGGGCAGGTGATGTTCAGGCAGTGTCATAGGACAGGAACAGGTCAGGGCAGGCAGTATTCAGGCAGAGTCATAAGACAGGAACAGATCAGGACAGGTGATGTTCAGGCAGTGTCATAGGACAGGAACAGATCAGGGCAGGCAGTGTTCAGGCAGAGTCCTAGGACAGGAAAGATCAGGGCAGGCAGTGTTCAGGCAGAGTCCTAGGACAGGAACAGATCAGGACAGGTGATGTTCAGGCAGTGTCATAGGACAGGAACAGGTCAGGGCAGGCAGTATTCAGGCAGAGTCATAGGACAGGAACAGATCAGGGCAGGCAGTATTCAGGCAATGTCATAGGACAGGAACAGATCAGGGCAGGCAGTATTCAGGCAGTGTCATAGGACAGGAACAGGTCAGGGCAGGCAGTATTCAGGCAGAGTCATAGGACAGGAACAGATCAGGGCAGGCAGTATTCAGGCAGTGTCATAGGACAGGAACAGGTCAGGGCAGGTAATGTTCAGGCAGAGTCATAAGACAGGAACAGATCAGGACAGGTGATGTTCAGGCAGAGTCATAGGACAGGAAAAGATCAGGGCAGGCAGTGTTCAGGCAGTGTCATAGGACAGGAACAGGTCAGGGCAGGCAGTATTCGGGCAGAGTCATAGGACAGGAACAGGTCAGGGCAGGTGATGTTCAGGCAGAATCATAGGACAGGAACAGGTCAGGGCAGGTGATGTTCAGGCAGAGTCATAGGACAGGAAAAGATCAGGGCAGGCAGTGTTCAGGCAGTGTCATAGGACAGGAACAGGTCAGGGCAGGCAGTATTCAGGCAGAGTCATAGGACAGGAACAGGTCAGGGCAGGTGATGTTCAGGCAGAGTCATAGGACAGGAACAGGTCAGGGCAGGTGATGTTCAGGCAGAGTCATAGGACAGGAACAGGTCAGGGCAGGTAATGTTCAGGCAGAGTCATAGGACAGAAACAGATCAGGGCAGGCAGTATTCAGGCAGAGTCATAGGACAGGAACAGATCAGGGCAGGCAGTATTCAGGCAATGTCATAGGACAGGAACAGATCAGGGCAGGCAGTATTCAGGCAGTGCCATAGGACAGGAACAGGTCAGGGCAGGTGATGTTCAGGCAGAGTCATAGGACAGGAACAGGTCAGGGCAGGTGATGTTCAGGCAGAGTCATAGGACAGGAAAAGATCAGGACAGGTGATGTTCAGGCAGAGTCATAGGACAGGAACAGATCAGGGCAGGCAGTGTTCAGGCAGAGTCCTAGGACAGGAAAGATCAGGGCAGGCAGTGTTCAGGCAGAGTCCTAGGACAGGAACAGATCAGGACAGGTGATGTTCAGGCAGTGTCATAGGACAGGAACAGGTCAGGGCAGGCAGTATTCAGGCAGAGTCATAGGACAGGAACAGATCAGGGCAGGCAGTATTCAGGCAATGTCATAGGACAGGAACAGATCAGGGCAGGCAGTATTCAGGCAGTGTCATAGGACAGGAACAGGTCAGGGCAGGCAGTATTCAGGCAGAGTCATAGGACAGGAACAGATCAGGGTAGGCAGTATTCAGGCAGTGTCATAGGACAGGAACAGGTCAGGGCAGGTAATGTTCAGGCAGAGTCATAAGACAGGAACAGATCAGGACAGGTGATGTTCAGGCAGAGTCATAGGACAGGAAAAGATCAGGGCAGGCAGTGTTCAGGCAGAGTCATAGGACAGGAACAGATCAGGACAGGTGATGTTCAGGCAGAGTCATAGGACAGGAAAAGATCAGGGCAGGCAGTGTTCAGGCAGTGTCATAGGACAGGAACAGGTCAGGGCAGGCAGTATTCAGGCAGAATCATAGGACAGGAACAGGTCAGGGCAGGTGATGTTCAGGCAGAGTCATAGGACAGGAACAGGTCAGGGCAGGTGATGTTCAGGCAGAGTCATAGGACAGGAACAGATCAGGGCAGGCAGTATTTAGGCAGTGTCATAGGACAGGAACAGGTCATGGCAGGCAGTATTCAGGCAGAGTCATAGGACAGGAACAGGTCAGGGCAGGTGATGTTCAGGCAGAGTCATAGGACAGGAACAGGTCAGGGCAGGTGATGTTCAGGCAGAGTCATGGGACAGGAACAGGTCAGGGCAGGTGATGTTCAGGCAGAGTCATGGGACAGGAACAGGTCAGAGAAGGTGATGTTCAGGCAGAGTCATGGGACAGGAACAGGTCAGGACAGGTGATGTTCAGGCAGAGTCATGGGACAGGAACAGGCCAGGGCAGGCAGTATTCAGGCAGAGTCATAGGACAGGAACAGATCAGGGCAGGCAGTATTCAGGCAATGTCATAGGACAGGAACAGATCAGGGCAGGCAGTATTCAAGCAGTGTCATAGGACAGGAACAGGTCAGGGCAGGCAGTATTCAGGCAGAGTCATAGGACAGGAACAGATCAGGGCAGGCAGTATTCAGGCAGTGTCATAGGACAGGAACAGGTCAGGGCAGGTAATGTTCAGGCAGAATCATAAGACAGGAACAGATCAGGACAGGTGATGTTCAGGCAGAGTCATAGGACAGGAAAAGATCAGGGCAGGCAGTGTTCAGGCAGTGTCATAGGACAGGAACAGGTCAGGGCAGGCAGTATTCAGGCAGAATCATAGGACAGGAACAGGTCAGGGCAGGTGATGTTCAGGCAGAGTCATAGGACAGGAACAGGTCAGGGCAGGTGATGTTCAGGCAGAGTCATAGGACAGGAACAGATCAGGGCAGGCAGTATTCAGGCAGAGTCATGGGACAGGAACAGGTCAGGACAGGTGATTTTCAGGCAGAGTCATGGGACAGGAACAGGTCAGGGCAGGTGATGTTCAGGCAGAGTCATAGGACAGGAACAGGTCAGGGCAGGTGATGTTCAGGCAGAGTCATAGGACAGGAAAAGATCAGGGCAGGCAGTGTTCAGGCAGTGTCATAGGACAGGAACAGGTCAGGGCAGGCAGTATTCAGGCAGAGTCATAGGACAGGAACAGGTCAGGGCAGGTGATGTTCAGGCAGAGTCATAGGACAGGAACAGGTCAGGGCAGGTGATGTTCAGGCAGAGTCATAGGACAGGAACAGATCAGGGCAGGCAGTATTCAGGCAGAGTCATGGGACAGGAACAGGTCAGGACAGGTGATGTTCAGGCAGAGTCATGGGACAGGAACAGGTCAGGGCAGGTGATGTTCAGGAAGAGTCATAGGACAGGAACAGGTCAGGGCAGGTGATGTTCAGGCAGAGTCATAGGACAGGAAAAGATCAGGGCAGGCAGTGTTCAGGCAGTGTCATAGGACAGGAACAGGTCAGGGCAGGCAGTATTCAGGCAGAGTCATAGGACAGGAACAGGTCAGGGCAGGTGATGTTCAGGCAGAGTCATAGGACAGGAACAGGTCAGGGCAGGTGATGTTCAGGCAGAGTCATAGGACAGGAACAGATCAGGGCAGGCAGTATTCAGGCAGAGTCATGGGACAGGAAAAGGTCAGGACAGGTGAAGTTCAGGCAGAGTCATGGGACAGGAACAGGCCAGGGCAGGCAGAGTCATAGGACAGGAACAGATCAGGGCAGGCAGTATTCAGGCAATGTCATAGGACAGGAACAGATCAGGGCAGGCAGTATTCAGGCAGTGTCATAGGACAGGAACAGGTCAGGGCAGGCAGTATTCAGGCAGAGTCATAGGACAGGAACAGATCAGGGCAGGCAGTATTCAGGCAGTGTCATAGGACAGGAACAGGTCAGGGCAGGTAATGTTCAGGCCGAGTCATAAGACAGGAACAGATCAGGACAGGTGATGTTCAGGCAGAGTCATAGGACAGGAAAAGATCAGGGCAGGCAGTGTTCAGGCAGTGTCATAGGACACGAACAGATCAGGACAGGTGATGTTAAGGCAGAGTCATAGGACAGGAAAAGATCAGGGCAGGCAGTGTTCAGGCAGTGTCATAGGACAGGAACAGGTCAGGGCAGGCAGTATTCAGGCAGAGTCATAGGACAGGAACAGGTCAGGGCAGGTGATGTTCAGGCAGAGTCATAGGACAGGAACAGGTCAGGGCAGGTGATGTTCAGGCAGAGTCATAGGACAGGAACAGATCAGGGCAGGCAGTATTCAGGCAGAGTCATAGGACAGGAACAGGTCAGGGCAGGTGATCTTCAGGCAGAGTCATAGGACAGAACAGGTCAGGGCAGGTGATGTTCAGGCAGAGTCATAGGACAGGAAAAGATCAGGGCAGGCAGTGTTCAGGCAGTGTCATAGGACAGGAACAGGTCAGGGCAGGCAGTATTCAGGCAGAGTCATAGGACAGGAACAGGTCAGGGCAGGTGATGTGCAGGTAGAGTCATAGGACAGGAACAGATCAGGGCAGGCAGTATTCAGGCAGAGTCATAGGACAGGAACAGGTCAGGGCAGGTGATGTTCAGGCAGAGTCATAGGACAGGAACAGGTCAGGGCAGGTGATGTTCAGGCAGAGTCATAGGACAGGAAAAGATCAGGGCAGGCAGTGTTCAGGCAGTGTCATAGGACAGGAACAGGTCAGGGCAGGCAGTATTCAGGCAGAGTCATGGGACAGGAACAGGTCAGGGCAGGTGATGTTCAGGCAGAGTCATAGGACAGGAACAGATCAGGGCAGGCAGTATTCAGGCAGAGTCATGGGACAGGAACAGGTCAGGACAGGTGATGTTCAGGCAGAGTCATGGGACAGGAACAGGCCAGGGCAGGCAGTATTCAGGCAGAGTCATAGGACAGGAACAGATCAGGGCAGGCAGTATTCAGGCAGTGTCATAGGACAGGAACAGATCAGGGCAGGCAGTATTCAGGCAGTGTCATAGGACAGGAACAGGTCAGGGCAGGTAATGTTCAGGCAGAGTCATAAGACAGGAACAGATCAGGACAGGTGATGTTCAGGCAGAGTCATAGGACAGGAAAAGATCAGGGCAGGCAGTGTTCAGGCAGAGTCATAGGACAGGAACAGATCAGGACAGGTGATGTTCAGGCAGAGTCATAGGACAGGAAAAGATCAGGGCAGGCAGTGTTCAGGCAGTGTCATAGGACAGGACAGGTCAGGGCAGGTGATGTTCAGGCAGAGTCATGGGACAGGAACAGGTCAGGGCAGGTGATGTTCAGGCAGAGTCATAGGACAGGAACAGGTCAGGGCAGGTGATGTTCAGGCAGAGTCATGGGGCAGGAACAGGTCAGGGCAGGTGATGTTCAGGCAGAGTCATGGGACAGGAATAGGTCAGAGCAGGTGATGTTCAGGCAGAGTCATGGGACAGGAACAGGTCAGGACAGGTGATGTTCAGGCAGAGTCATGGGACAGGAACAGGTCAGGGCAGGTGAAGTTCAGGCAGAGTCATGGGACAGGGACAGGCCAGGGCAGGTGATGTTCAGGCAGAGTCATGGGACAGGAACAGGTCAGGACAGGTGATGTTCAGGCAGAGTCATGGGACAGGAACAGGACAGGGCAGGCAGTATTCAGGCAGAGTCATAGGACAGGAACAGATTAGGGCAGGCAGTATTCAGGCAATGTCATAGGACAGGAACAGATCAGGGCAGGCAGTATTCAAGCAGTGTCATAGGACAGGAACAGGTCAGGGCAGGCAGTATTCAGGCAGAGTCATAGGACAGGAACAGATCAGGGCAGGCAGTATTCAGGCAGTGTCATAGGACAGGAACAGGTCAGGGCAGGTAATGTTCAGGCAGAGTCATAAGACAGGAACAGATCAGGACAGGTGATGTTCAGGCAGAGTCATAGGACAGGAAAAGATCAGGGCAGGCAGTGTTCAGGCAGAGTCATAGGACAGGAACAGATCAGGACAGGTGATGTTCAGGCAGAGTCATAGGACAGGAAAAGATCAGGGCAGGCAGTGTTCAGGCAGTGTCATAGGACAGGAACAGGTCAGGGCAGGCAGTATTCAGGCAGAGTCATAGGACAGGAACAGGTCAGGGCAGGTGATGTTCAGGCAGAGTCATAGGACAGGAACAGGTCAGGGCAGGTGATGTTCAGGCAGAGTCATAGGACAGGAACAGATCAGGGCAGGCAGTATTCAGGCAGAGTCATGGGACAGGAACAGGTCAGGACAGGTGATGTTCAGGCAGAGTCATGGGACAGGAACAGGCCAGGGCAGGCAGTATTCAGGCAGAGTCATAGGACAGGAACAGATCAGGGCAGGCAGTATTCAGGCAATGTCATAGGACAGGAACAGATCAGGGCAGGCAGTATTCAAGCAGTGTCATAGGACAGGAACAGGTCAGGGCAGGCAGTATTCAGGCAGAGTCATAGGACAGGAACAGATCAGGGCAGGCAGTATTCAGGCAGTGTCATAGGACAGGAACAGGTCAGGGCAGGTAATGTTCAGGCAGAATCATAAGACAGGAACAGATCAGGACAGGTGATGTTCAGGCAGAGTCATAGGACAGGAAAAGATCAGGGCAGGCAGTGTTCAGGCAGTGTCATAGGACAGGAACAGGTCAGGGCAGGCAGTATTCAGGCAGAATCATAGGACAGGAACAGGTCAGGGCAGGTGATGTTCAGGCAGAGTCATAGGACAGGAACAGGTCAGGGCAGGTGATGTTCAGGCAGAGTCATAGGACAGGAACAGATCAGGGCAGGCAGTATTCAGGCAGAGTCATGGGACAGGAACAGGTCAGGACAGGTGATTTTCAGGCAGAGTCATGGGACAGGAACAGGTCAGGGCAGGTGATGTTCAGGCAGAGTCATAGGACAGGAACAGGTCAGGGCAGGTGATGTTCAGGCAGAGTCATAGGACAGGAAAAGATCAGGGCAGGCAGTGTTCAGGCAGTGTCATAGGACAGGAACAGGTCAGGGCAGGCAGTATTCAGGCAGAGTCATAGGACAGGAACAGGTCAGGGCAGGTGATGTTCAGGCAGAGTCATAGGACAGGAACAGGTCAGGGCAGGTGATGTTCAGGCAGAGTCATAGGACAGGAACAGATCAGGGCAGGCAGTATTCAGGCAGAGTCATGGGACAGGAACAGGTCAGGACAGGTGATGTTCAGGCAGAGTCATGGGACAGGAACAGGTCAGGGCAGGTGATGTTCAGGCAGAGTCATAGGACAGGAACAGGTCAGGGCAGGTGATGTTCAGGCAGAGTCATAGGACAGGAAAAGATCAGGGCAGGCAGTGTTCAGGCAGTGTCATAGGACAGGAACAGGTCAGGGCAGGCAGTATTCAGGCAGAGTCATAGGACAGGAACAGGTCAGGGCAGGTGATGTTCAGGCAGAGTCATAGGACAGGAACAGGTCAGGGCAGGTGATGTTCAGGCAGAGTCATAGGACAGGAACAGATCAGGGCAGGCAGTATTCAGGCAGAGTCATGGGACAGGAAAAGGTCAGGACAGGTGAAGTTCAGGCAGAGTCATGGGACAGGAACAGGCCAGGGCAGGCAGAGTCATAGGACAGGAACAGATCAGGGCAGGCAGTATTCAGGCAATGTCATAGGACAGGAACAGATCAGGGCAGGCAGTATTCAGGCAGTGTCATAGGACAGGAACAGGTCAGGGCAGGCAGTATTCAGGCAGAGTCATAGGACAGGAACAGATCAGGGCAGGCAGTATTCAGGCAGTGTCATAGGACAGGAACAGGTCAGGGCAGGTAATGTTCAGGCCGAGTCATAAGACAGGAACAGATCAGGACAGGTGATGTTCAGGCAGAGTCATAGGACAGGAAAAGATCAGGGCAGGCAGTGTTCAGGCAGTGTCATAGGACACGAACAGATCAGGACAGGTGATGTTAAGGCAGAGTCATAGGACAGGAAAAGATCAGGGCAGGCAGTGTTCAGGCAGTGTCATAGGACAGGAACAGGTCAGGGCAGGCAGTATTCAGGCAGAGTCATAGGACAGGAACAGGTCAGGGCAGGTGATGTTCAGGCAGAGTCATAGGACAGGAACAGGTCAGGGCAGGTGATGTTCAGGCAGAGTCATAGGACAGGAACAGATCAGGGCAGGCAGTATTCAGGCAGAGTCATAGGACAGGAACAGGTCAGGGCAGGTGATGTTCAGGCAGAGTCATAGGACAGAACAGGTCAGGGCAGGTGATGTTCAGGCAGAGTCATAGGACAGGAAAAGATCAGGGCAGGCAGTGTTCAGGCAGTGTCATAGGACAGGAACAGGTCAGGGCAGGCAGTATTCAGGCAGAGTCATAGGACAGGAACAGGTCAGGGCAGGTGATGTGCAGGTAGAGTCATAGGACAGGAACAGATCAGGGCAGGCAGTATTCAGGCAGAGTCATAGGACAGGAACAGGTCAGGGCAGGTGATGTTCAGGCAGAGTCATAGGACAGGAACAGGTCAGGGCAGGTGATGTTCAGGCAGAGTCATAGGACAGGAAAAGATCAGGGCAGGCAGTGTTCAGGCAGTGTCATAGGACAGGAACAGGTCAGGGCAGGCAGTATTCAGGCAGAGTCATGGGACAGGAACAGGTCAGGGCAGGTGATGTTCAGGCAGAGTCATAGGACAGGAACAGATCAGGGCAGGCAGTATTCAGGCAGAGTCATGGGACAGGAACAGGTCAGGACAGGTGATGTTCAGGCAGAGTCATGGGACAGGAACAGGCCAGGGCAGGCAGTATTCAGGCAGAGTCATAGGACAGGAACAGATCAGGGCAGGCAGTATTCAGGCAGTGTCATAGGACAGGAACAGATCAGGGCAGGCAGTATTCAGGCAGTGTCATAGGACAGGAACAGGTCAGGGCAGGTAATGTTCAGGCAGAGTCATAAGACAGGAACAGATCAGGACAGGTGATGTTCAGGCAGAGTCATAGGACAGGAAAAGATCAGGGCAGGCAGTGTTCAGGCAGAGTCATAGGACAGGAACAGATCAGGACAGGTGATGTTCAGGCAGAGTCATAGGACAGGAAAAGATCAGGGCAGGCAGTGTTCAGGCAGTGTCATAGGACAGGACAGGTCAGGGCAGGTGATGTTCAGGCAGAGTCATGGGACAGGAACAGGTCAGGGCAGGTGATGTTCAGGCAGAGTCATAGGACAGGAACAGGTCAGGGCAGGTGATGTTCAGGCAGAGTCATGGGGCAGGAACAGGTCAGGGCAGGTGATGTTCAGGCAGAGTCATGGGACAGGAATAGGTCAGAGCAGGTGATGTTCAGGCAGAGTCATGGGACAGGAACAGGTCAGGACAGGTGATGTTCAGGCAGAGTCATGGGACAGGAACAGGTCAGGGCAGGTGAAGTTCAGGCAGAGTCATGGGACAGGGACAGGCCAGGGCAGGTGATGTTCAGGCAGAGTCATGGGACAGGAACAGGTCAGGACAGGTGATGTTCAGGCAGAGTCATGGGACAGGAACAGGACAGGGCAGGCAGTATTCAGGCAGAGTCATAGGACAGGAACAGATTAGGGCAGGCAGTATTCAGGCAATGTCATAGGACAGGAACAGATCAGGGCAGGCAGTATTCAAGCAGTGTCATAGGACAGGAACAGGTCAGGGCAGGCAGTATTCAGGCAGAGTCATAGGACAGGAACAGATCAGGGCAGGCAGTATTCAGGCAGTGTCATAGGACAGGAACAGGTCAGGGCAGGTAATGTTCAGGCAGAGTCATAAGACAGGAACAGATCAGGACAGGTGATGTTCAGGCAGAGTCATAGGACAGGAAAAGATCAGGGCAGGCAGTGTTCAGGCAGAGTCATAGGACAGGAACAGATCAGGACAGGTGATGTTCAGGCAGAGTCATAGGACAGGAAAAGATCAGGGCAGGCAGTGTTCAGGCAGTGTCATAGGACAGGAACAGGTCAGGGCAGGCAGTATTCAGGCAGAGTCATAGGACAGGAACAGGTCAGGGCAGGTGATGTTCAGGCAGAGTCATAGGACAGGAACAGGTCAGGGCAGGTGATGTTCAGGCAGAGTCATAGGACAGGAACAGATCAGGGCAGGCAGTATTCAGGCAGAGTCATGGGACAGGAACAGGTCAGGACAGGTGATGTTCAGGCAGAGTCATGGGACAGGAACAGGCCAGGGCAGGCAGTATTCAGGCAGAGTCATAGGACAGGAACAGATCAGGGCAGGCAGTATTCAGGCAATGTCATAGGACAGGAACAGATCAGGGCAGGCAGTATTCAGGCAGTGTCATAGGACAGGAACAGGTCAGGGCAGGCAGTATTCAGGCAGAGTCATAGGACAGGAACAGATCAGGGCAGGCAGTATTCAGGCAGTGTCATAGGACAGGATCAGGTTAAGGCAGGTAATGTTCAGGCAGAGTCGTAAGACAGGAACAGATCAGGACAGGTGATGTTCAGGCAGAGTCATAGGACAGGAAAAGATCAGGGCAGGCAGTGTTCAGGCAGTGTCATAGGACACGAACAGATCAGGACAGGTGATGTTAAGGCAGAGTCATAGGACAGGAAAAGATCAGGGCAGGCAGTGTTCAGGCAGTGTCATAGGACAGGAACAGGTCAGGGCAGGCAGTATTCAGGCAGAGTCATAGGACAGGAACAGGTCAGGGCAGGTGATATTCAGGCAGAGTCATAGGACAGGAACAGGTCAGGGCAGGTGATGTTCAGGCAGAGTCATAGGACAGGAACAGATCAGGGCAGGCAGTATTCAGGCAGAGTCATAGGACAGGAACAGGTCAGGGCAGGTGATGTTCAGGCAGAGTCATAGGACAGGAACAGGTCAGGGCAGGTGATGTTCAGGCAGAGTCATAGGACAGGAAAAGATCAGGGCAGGCAGTGTTCAGGCAGTGTCATAGGACAGGAACAGGTCAGGGCAGGCAGTATTCAGGCAGAGTCATGGGACAGGAACAGGTCAGGACAGGTGATGTTCAGGCAGAGTCATGGGACAGGAACAGGCCAGGGCAGGCAGTATTCAGGCAGAGTCATAGGACAGGAACAGATCAGGGCAGGCAGTATTCAGGCAATGTCATAGGACAGGAACAGATCAGGGCAGGCAGTATTCAGGCAGTGTCATAGGACAGGAACAGGTCAGGGCAGGTAATGTTCAGGCAGAGTCATAAGACAGGAACAGATCAGGACAGGTGATGTTCAGGCAGAGTCATAGGACAGGAAAAGATCAGGGCAGGCAGTGTTCAGGCAGAGTCATAGGACAGGAACAGATCAGGGCAGGTGATGTTCAGGCAGAGTCATAGGACAGGAAAAGATCAGGGCAGGCAGTGTTCAGGCAGTGTCATAGGACAGGACAGGTCAGGGCAGGTGATGTTCAGGCAGAGTCATGGGACAGGAACAGGTCAGAGCAGGTGATGTTCAGGCAGAGTCATGGGACAGGAACAGGTCAGGACAGGTGATGTTCAGGCAGAGTCATGGGACAGGAACAGGTCAGGGCAGGTGATGTTCAGGCAGAGTCATAGGACAGGAACAGGTCAGGACAGGTGATGTTCAGGCAGAGTCATAGGACAGGTCAGGGCAGGCAGTGTTCAGGCAGAAGGCCTCATGAGTGCCATCAAATGTTTGATGCCTCTCAGTCACCAGTCAGATTTAGACTTTCAGCTGACATTTTTGGGCAATCTGATTTGGTGCAGAGATCAATAAAGATAATTGTTAGCATTGGTTCATCAGCTTAAGGGGCTCATTGAAAAATCTGAAAAATTAGCTTTTTGACCATTTTGTAACTCAAGCTTAGACATGTCCCACGTTCTCAGTACTTGGAGAGTGTGTCTTTTCTCTCATTTGGTGATGTCTGACAACAGTTTTCTACTGGTCTACCATCAGTCCCACACAAAGCTTCTACTAGCTTTGGTGGAAGTTTGCTTTCGGGCAGAGATACAATTATGTATACATATTTTTTTTGCCACATATACATTCTAAAACTTATTTTCTGTGGCTTCTTCTTACAATTTTAAGCCTTCTCACCATTGGGCAGTGGTTGTCAGTGATGTTCAACCACCTGATGTTAGACAACTGTACAAATTTGTCTCTGAATATATATTTTATATTTATATTTTAAGAAAATTGACCTAAAGACCCCTCCACCCGCTCCCTCTACGAGCCGGGCCCTCCTGTCCCTTCTGTATTGAACTGTACTGTAATTGTGCTGTCCCCCCTCTACATTGTAAAGCGCTGCGTAAACTGTTGGTGCTATATAAATCCTGTATAATAAATAATACTTTAATGATCATTGTTGATTTACAATCTTGTTTGATGCAGTATAGCTTGTGGACCGACTCCCCTTTCAGTGCTGACTGAGATCTGCCACCTCCTTGACCAGTACAGTAAAGGAACCTATAGCGACCAGATCCCTTCTTGGTGCTGGCTGAGATCTGCCACCTCCTTGACCAGTGCAGTAAAGGAACCCAAGCCTTCACACAATAGTCCATATCAAGCCATGATCAATAGAATGACAAAACCTCAATTTGTTTTTAGTCCTCACAGATAGCCCAGTATAGTGTGAACCACTAAAAGGTTTTCCTGTTGGCTTACTTACAGTATATTGATTTTCATTTTACCTTAAAAAAACTTTTGAAAAAGCCTGACCATCATGTGTGTACTTTGGGTCCATTGTTGTATGTTTGGTTTGATGGTTCCCAAATACACGTTAAGAGTAACATAGAACAGATATCTGACAACCAATAACAATGTCTTGTCTATTGCAGTGAGCCTGCAGTCTCCCCAAACCCTTCAGCAGGTCGAACTCCCAATTATACACCAATCAGATTGTGACACCATGTACCACACTAATAACCCCACACTGAGCCCCAACACCACCATCATCCAATGGGACATGATCTGTGCAGGATTCCCGGACGGTCTGAAGGATGCATGTCAGGTAAAGGAAACGTACTGTCATGGGTCAACAGTAATTGGTCATTTCCAGTGTTCTAGGCCAACATTGGTCTCCAGGCCTTAGGTAGATATATAGACTTTTGGATCCATTTGGAAGGTTGTGGATGCTCGAAGGTACTCCTAAAAGAGCCAGGGAACAGGGCTTTAATTCTCCACAACAGAAAGGCTCCTATAAAACTAATCGGCAGAATAATACAGACTGACAAAGGTTTTATGTTGGACCCCTAATTAGAGCTTACCTAATCAATCGTACATTAGCATTTCTGAGGACACCAAAACCCTAAAAATCTAATAATTGAATCTTATAATTTCTGAAAAATTCTTAATTTTTAGATTAAGAGTTAGTCCACCTAAAACGATATCTAATTATTAGGTAGAGTGTGTTAGAATAGGTCAGTTGTCTGGTTTTTTACATTTCATGAGGTCTCCAGTGATGGGATGACCCGGTGTTCTATCGAATAGTGCCCGCCGTCGAAAAGTGCCTACGCATGTGCAGTACGGAAAAGCACTCCAGCTGAAAGGAGGCATTTTTCGAACGGGAGATACCATTTGATGGGCAGAATTGAAAGATTGTGCCTCGCTGTTGCGGGGTTTCAAGTGTGCTCAATATCGGGTTGCAGGGCGGGTTTGGTGTGCTGAACAGCGGGTTTTGCCTGTGTCTAAGGGCGGGTTGCAACACAGCCACAACCCACCCTTCAACAGCGAGGCACAATCTAACAACTACAGTTTCCCTCAATACGGTCTTCCTCTGCTGTTTGCATAGCTTTCAATTGTGCCCATAAAATGCTATCTCCGGTCGAAAAATGCCTCCTACGATGTGCACATGCGCTATGGTGACGTCACACCAGCTGATCGGGAAATCAGCTGGAGTGGCCTTCAGTGCTGCACATGCGCGGGCACTTTTTGACGGAGGGCACTATTCGATAGAACACCGGCCATAGTTCCGACCCAGGTTCCTGCTTATGTTGGGGTGCAGGGTTTTACAGCCCACCTTGGGTTGTTCCCAATTCGGCTTTCTCATACACCATAATGTAAAATTATAAATTCAGCAGGTAATGTGGGAACCCCCAGGGGATGTAATGACCTGAAAGGTCAAGTGTGAAGATCTCAAAATAGAGTACCTGATAGATATGGGAAATAAATTCTCCATGGTTGAGAAATTTGGATGGATGACCTCTTATCCCTTCCAAAAAGAACCTTCAAAAGAAGGAAGTGAGTGGTTGGCAGCCCCCCAGATCTTTAAAAGTAGAGGTTTCCTGAAAGCTTTTTTGGGGTCCCTGTGAAGCCACAATCACATCTGCTGTTTTGCGGTCACTAACATTGTGCTTCTCTGACCTCCACAGGGCGATTCTGGTGGCCCCCTTGCTTGCAAATGGGATGGCTCGTGGCTTCTTGCTGGAATTGTCAGCTGGGGATTCGGCTGCGCCATTGCCAACCGCCCGGGTGTCTACACCAGAGTGGCAGCGTACTCCACTTGGATCAAACAATTCGTCCCACAGTTCCAGCTGACTCCTGCTGTGATCACTCCACCGTTTGAGCCCAGTGGTTCGGTCTGCCCTTGTCACACCCACTTCCTCTTCCTCTGCACTCTCCTCTTACACTGGCTGCTAAAGTGACACCAAGGAGATGACGGAGAGCCAAAGGCCAATGCCCAACTTCTGCAAAGGTTTTCCATCAAAGCACGGAATGCATTTTTCTTTATGCAGTAATGTTGGTAACAAGACCCCATGAGCAACATCCGAACTCAGCATCAGGTGAATGTGGACCCTGAGCAAAGATGGCAGCCAAACCCATAGGTTGGGCAAACCGAGTCCACGTTATAGTCTATCTTCTCTCTGGAGCCCAAGGCGAGCGTACATGCATGATCACCCCAACTATATACTGGAGGGCTCACTCTGTACTCTGATAGGGGACTTTATAGCAATAAACAATTATTTAACGAATGTTCTGACCAAATATTGTGCGTGATTATTATTAATATCAATAGGCGGGACAGTGAGCACATAACATACTAAAGGGGTCTACTTATAAAACATTTGTAGCACGAATATCAGAAACTTTCATGCGAACGGAACTAAATATCACAGTATGTTTTGGAATAGATGAACTCCTGTCTCATCAGCGCCATCTAGTGGCCAAAATGCGGTATATTTTCTCATTGAGGTATTTCAGAAGGTTATGCCACATTTTGGCCTCTAGATGGCCTAAACCAAACCTCAAATCCCACAATACTAGTAGGGTCCCTTGTAATACTTATAGCAACTGTGGTCACCCACCAAGCAGGGATATGTCAGTTCTGGTTGGATTGGCCAGTTTAAAAGATGGAACAATTATTGCGTATATATAAGGGCAGAATGTCTGCAGGATGGAAGAGTGAGTTGTGTTCATTTCTGCTCCTCCTCCCCCCACCCCCGGGACAGTCCACCTACAGTGAGAAGTATGGAGCACAGACAGGAGGAGGGGAGCAAAGTGCAGAGTAACCCACAGCAACTGCAACATTAAATATAAAGATTGGAGCAACATCACAGATCGATACTGGAGGTAACAAATGTCCAGTCAGTGGAGGAAGAAACCATAAAATACCCCCCTAGTACAAACCTTTCTCCTCCAACCCCCCTATTCCCACTACAAAGCACTTCCCCCTTCAACTCCCCAGTACAAAGCTCTTCCCCCATCAACTCCCCCAGTACAAAGTTCTTCCCCCATCATCCCTCCCCATAAAAAGCTCTTCCCCCATCAATCCCCCAATAATAAACTCTTCCTCCATCAACCCCCCAGTACAAAGCTCTTCCCCCATCAACTCCCCCAGTACAAAGTTCTTCCCCCATCATCCCTCCCCGTAAAAAGCTCTTCCCCCATCAATCCCCCCAATAATAAACTCTTCCCCCATCAACCCCTAGTACAAAGTTCTTCCGCCATCAACCCTCCCCGTAAAAAGCTCTTCCCCCATCAATCCCCCCAATAATAAACTCTTCCCCCATCAACCGCCAGTACAAAGTTCTTCCGCCATCAACCCTCCCCGTAAAAAGCTCTTCCCCCAATAATATACTCTTCCCCCATCAACCCCCAGTACAAAGTTCTTCCACCATCAACCCTCCCCGTAAAAAGCTCTTCTCCCATCAATCCTCCAATAATAAACTCTTCCCCCATCAACCCCCAGTACAAAGTTCTTCCACCATCAACCCTCCCCGTAAAAAGCTCTTCTCCCATCAATCCTCCAATAAAAAACTCTTCCACCGTCAACTTCCCCAGTACAAAACTCTTCCCCATCAATCCCCCAGTATAAAGCTCCTAAACCATCAATCCTCCAATAAAAAACTCCTCCCCCATCAACTCCCCCAGTACAAAGTTCTTCCCCCATCAACCTCCCCAGTACAAAGTTCTCCCCCATCAACCCGACCAGTACAAAGTTCTTCCCCCATCAACTCCCCCAGTACAAAGTTCTTCCCCCATCAACTCCCCCAGTACAAAGTTCTTCCCCCATCAACCCGACCAGTACAAAGTTCTTCCCCCATCAAACCCTCAGTACAAAGTTCTTCCACCATCAAACCCTCAGTACAAAGTTCTTCCCCCATCAAACCCTCAGTACAAAGTTCTTCCACCATCAAACCCTCAGTACAAGGTTCTTCCACCATCAAACCCTCACTACAAAGTTCTTCCCCCATCAAACCCTCAGTACAAAGTTCTTCCACCATCAAACCCTCAGTACAAAGTTCTTCCCCCATCAAACCCTCAGTACAAAGTTCTTCCACCATCAAACCCTCAGTACAAAGTTCTTCCCCCATCAAACCCTCAGTACAAAGTTCTTCCACCATCAAACCCTCAGTACAAAGTTCTCACCATCAACCCTTCCCATAAAAAGCTCTTCTCCCATCAATCCCCCAGTATAAAACTCTTCCCCCATCAACCCTCCAATAAAAAAACTCTTCCCCTATCAACCAACCAATAAAAAACTCTCCCCCCATCAGCCCTCCAATAAAAGAAAATCTTCCCCTATCAACCCCCATTACAAAGTTCTCCCACCATCAACCCTCCAATAAAAAAACTCTTCCCCCCCATCAAACCCCCCAATAAAAAAAACCTTTGCGCCATCAATCCCCCAGTACAAAGCTCCTCCCCCATCAATCCCCCAATAAAAAGCTCCCCCCATCAATCCCCCAGTACAAAGTTCTCCCACCATCAACCCTCCCGTAAAAAGCTCTTCCCCCATCAATTCCCCAATAAAAAACTCTTCCACCATCAACCCCTTCCCATAAAAAGCTCTTCCCCCATCAATTCCCCCAATAAAAAAACTCTTCCCCATCAATCCCCAACTACAAAACTCTTCCCCCATCAACCCCCCACTACAAAGCTCCTCCTCCATCAATTTCCCAGTATAAAGCTCTTCCCCCATCAATCGCTCAGTACAAAGCTCCTCCCCCTATCAAGATCCCAGTACAAAGTTCTTCCCCCATCCACCCCCCAGTACAAAGCTCTTCCCCCATTACCCCCCCAGTACAAAGCTCTTCCCCCATCAACCCCCAGTACAAAACTCTTCCTTCATCAACCCCCTAGTACAAAGCTCTTTCCCCATTACCCCCCCCCCCCAGTACAAAGCTCTTTCCCCATCAACCTCCCAGTACAAAGCTCTTCCTTCATCAACCCCCCCAGTACAAAGTTCTTCCCCCATCCATCAACCCTCCAGTGAAAAGCACTGACCTCATCAACCCCCCCCCCCCCCCCAGTACACAGTTCTTCCACTGTCAACCCTCCAGTACAAAGTTCTTCACCATCACCCCCCCAGTACAAAATTCTTCCCCCATCAACTCCCCCAGTACAAAATTCTTCCCCCATCAACTCCCCCAGTACAAAATTCTTCCCCCATCAACTCCCCCAGTACAAAGTTCTTCGCCCATCAACTCCCCCAGTACAAAGTTCTTCCCCCATCAACTCCCCTAGTACAAAGTTCTTCCCCCATCAACTCCCCCAGTACAAAGTTCTTCCCCAATCAACTCCCCAGTACAAAGTTCTTCCCCAATCAACTCCCCCAGTACAAAGTTCTCCCCCCATCAACTCCCCCAGTACAAAGTTCTTCCCCAATCAACTCCCCAGTACAAAGTTCTTCCCCCATCAACTCCCCCAGTACAAAGTTCTCCCCCATCAACTCCCCCAGTACAAAGTTCTCCCCCCATCAACTCCCCCAGTACAAAGCTCTTCCCCAATCAACTCCCCAGTACAAAGTTCTCCCCCCATCAACTCCCCCAGTACAAAGTTCTTCCCCAATCAACTCCCCAGTACAAAGTTCTTCCCCAATCAACTCCCCCAGTACAAAGTTCTCCCCCATCAACCCGACCAGTACAAAGTTCTTCCCCCATCAATCCGACCAGTACAAAGTTCTTCCCCCATCAACTCCCCCAGTACAAAGTTCTTCCCCCATCAACCCGACCAGTACAAAGTTCTTCCCCCATCAACTCCCCCAGTACAAAGTTCTTCCCCCATCAATCCGACCAGTACAAAGTTCTTCCCCCATCAACTCCCCCAGTACAAAGTTCTCCCCCCCATCAACCCGACCAGTACAAAGTTCTTCCCCCATCAACTCCCCCAGTACAAAGTTCTTCCCCTATCAACTCCCCCAGTACAAAGTTCTTCCACCATCAACCTCCCCATAAAAAGCTCTTCTCCCATCAACCCCCCAGTATAAAACTCTTCCCCCATCAACCCTCCAATAAAAAAACTCTTCCCTTATCAACCAACCAATAAAAAACTCTCCCCCCATCAACCCTCCAATAAAAGAAACTCTTCCCACTGGTGGGGTGGGGGGGGGGAGGGGGGGAGTGGGGAGGGCAATGCAGGACGCGCTAGGAATAAGGGAGGATTCTATAGATGAGCCGACCCCCAGTTATGCTAGAAATTAAATTCATTTCATACAATGTGAAAGGCCTAAACTCACCCTGTAAAAGACATAAAATTTTAAAAGAGCTGGAACGACTAAGGGGAGATGTAATCTTTCTACAAGAGACTCATCTGACCCTTGACACTAGAGTTAGGCTTTTCTCAACCAGGTTCCCGCAGTGGTTATACGGAGACTCCCCCGATAGGGGGTCGAGGGGAGTCGCCATCGGGCTTTCAAAGGATATAAACTTCACCCTAAGAGAAAGACTGGCAGACCCTGATGGCCGCTTTATTTTTTTAAAAGGCAAACTTGGTCCTAAGCTGGTCACCCTAGTAAACGTCTACTGCCCCAACAGGAAACCTACAGTCTTTCTGAGCCAGATTTTGAAAAAACTGTCTGAGTTCGGAGAGGGCGAGGTGATCTTGGGGGGGGATTTAAATTTTTGTTTGGACCCGGAATTGGACGGTACATCCCGGGCACAGGGGACAGGAAAGGTGTCACTCAGGGCCATCAGGCGTAAGCTACATCAAAGTCAGTTAATGGATGTCTGGAGGCTCCAGCATCCCAATGAGAGGGACTACACGTTCTTCTCCCCTGTGCACGGGACCTACTCTAGGCTAGATTATTTTCTTATAGATCATAACCTGTTAGATTGGACAAAAGAAACAAAAATAGAAGTAACGACCCTATCAGACCATTCTCCGATTGCGATGCAGATTAGAATACCAGATGGGCAAGGGCGTCCTTACTCATGGAAACTGAACGAGGATCTACTGAGAGATCCCGAAATTGTGGAGAGACTTCAAGAAGAAGCAGACTTTTTCTTTAAAGCAAACGACACGGGGGATGTATCACCAGCTTTACTATGGGACACACACAAAGCCTATATTAGGGGTATCCTAATCTCAATTGGTGCAGGTCTGAAAAAAAAGAAAAGAGAAGCCAGAGGAAAATTGATAGAGGAAATTTTTTCCTTGGAACAAGCACATAAAAAAGCTAAGGGTCGTGATCGAGATAGCTACCATGCATTGGTCGCCAAGAGGGAGGAGTTAAGAGACACGTTGGACCTAGAGGCCAAGAGAGCTATAAATGCTATAACCAGGAACAACTACTTCTGGGCCAACAAGCCCAGTAAACACCTGGCCAGGATAATCAGGAAAAAAAAAAGCAGGAACTTCGTAGAGAAAATACTTAGCAAAGAAGGGGCAGTAAGAGTGACGAACAACGCTATAGCAGACGAATTTCAAAAGTATTACAGGGATCTATATTCGATAGGGCATCGGGGAGTAGAAGATTCATCCCGCTCAGATAGGAACAAGGAATTCCTGAAGGAGGCAGGACTAAGGGGGCTGTTAGCAGAGGACAGGGAACTATTGGATAAACCCTTGGTAGAAGAAGAAATCATGGCAGCATTAAGGGAGTCTCCGAAGGGGAAAAGTCCAGGCCCGGACGGTTTCACCACTCTTTACCTAGAAAAAATGAAACATATCCTGGTCCCGAGGCTTTGCCATTTTTGGAATGGCCTTGGAACAGGAGGTGAATTGACAATAGAGGCCTTGACTGCTACAATTACACT
The DNA here is from genome assembly GCA_037953035.1 of Aquarana catesbeiana. Lineage (NCBI taxonomy): Eukaryota > Metazoa > Chordata > Amphibia > Anura > Ranidae > Aquarana > Aquarana catesbeiana. Next base: position 1,978,420 of record JBBHAA010001942.1, read on the forward strand.
TATTCAGAAGGAAGGGAAGGACGCCAGGTTGTGCTCTAGTTATAGACCAATCTCCCTACTGAATGCAGACGTCAAGCTCTACGCAAAAGTCTTAGCAAATAGGCTTAAAGAGAAAATGACAAATCTTGTGCACCCGGACCAGGCAGGCTTTGTTAAAGGGAGACAGTGTAGGGACAACGGGGTTAGGGCGGTGCTTCTATCAGAAGTATGTAAACAGGGTGGACCCCCAGCTCTATTCCTGTCAATCGATGCTGAAAAAGCTTTTGACAGGGTAGACTGGGGGTTCATGATGAACACTTTAGAGGCCCTAGGACTTGGTCAGAGGTTCGTCTCCTGGGTCAGGGCTCTATATAGTAACCCGGCAGGGATGGTGAGAGTTAATGGGACTACTTCTAAACCCTTCAGGATGCTCAATGGAACACGACAGGGTTGTCCCCTGTCCCCTCTCTTGTTCGTCCTGACCCTTGAACCGCTGCTGTCTACCATTCGCAAAAATGTGGACTGCGGAGGAGTAAGGGTCGGAACGGAGGAGCACAAACTAGCGGCTTTCGCTGACGATATTGTGTTCTTTGTCACTAACCCTAGAATATCCCTCCCCAATTTACTTTATATTATCGAAAAATATGGAGAAGTCTCAAATTTCAAAGTTAACTCCAGCAAATCCGAATGTTTAAACATAAATATAAACAAGCAAGAAGAAAATCATTTAGCTGCAGTTTTCCCTTTCCCTTGGAAAGAGGAGATGGAATACCTAGGGATTAAATTGGCCAACTCCTTCAATAGAATATTCGTAAAAAATTTTTTACCTTTGCTAGATGATACCAGACGAGAAGCGAGAAGACTCCAGACCAGACCTCTTTCGTGGTTTGGACGAGTCAACGCGATAAAAATGAGTCTAACACCCAAGATCCTGTTCAAATTTCAAATGCTGCCCATCCCCTTACCCGGGTATTTTTTGAAGGCCCTTAGGAGGCTAATAAGTGGGGCAGTATGGGGGGGTAAAAAACCACGCATCGCCTATACAGTTCTTAGCAGGGGGAAGAAAAAAGGGGGATTAGCTCTACCGGACTTTAGCAGATATTATAGCGCTGTAGTGCTATCTAGGATCACGGAATGGAACAAAAAAGACACAGATAAACGTTGGGTCCACATTGAACACTTTTTGAGCGACACAAATTTAGGACAGGCACTTTGGAATCCCCCAAAATTTAGATCACTGAGCACTCATGCATCACAATTAACGCAAAACACATTTAAACGTTGGGATAGGATACACTGTAAGAATAAATGGTCATATAATTCACCACTGATACACATGAAAGATAATATTTTTTTTGAGCCAGGGAGGAGGGAGGTGGGTGGGAGCTGGTTGAAGGGTGATACGGTACAATTGAAACACTTCCTACACAAGGGGCAAATTCGCACATGTTCAGAACTAAGTACAGAATCTAATCTTTGGGTAATGAACAGATGGAGGTTTCTTCAGCTCTCCCATTTCATAGAGAGACTTCCTAAACCACTTAGGAGTATGGAAGAACTTAGACCATTTGAGCAGCTCTGCACAAAGGATCAGACAGGAAGGGTAATAACACAAATTTATAGGATCTTGGGAACTGAGGAGGAACTGGAGATACCCCCCTATATTAAAAAGTGGGAACAGGAATTGGGGTCTCAATGTAGCGAAGCTGGGATAGAAAAGATCTTGAGGATGGCCCATTATGTAGCAATAGACACTAGAAGAACAGAAAGCCATTTTAAATGCCTCGCGAGATGGTACGCCACCCCAGATAGGGTTAGTAAAATGGATGGGACCAGGCCTGTACTGGCCATAGGGACTACAGGGAGATTCCCGGTGGGCTGATGGCTCAGTGGGCCAGTCAGGTGCAGTCCTGGAGCCGCTCCTCTCTGACAGTGAGTGATCGCAATTTCACTCCTGTCAGGAGGAGAAGCTTCCTTCCATTAGGCGTTATGCTCCCTCCAGCCTGCAGGGGGAGATAGACCAACGGCAGACTTTCCTTCCTCTCTCCCCTATCCCTTTTTATCACATAACTGGAGAGAGGAACGAGAAGCTGCCTTCAAAACGGTGAGTACATGTGGGAGGGGGAGGAGAGGGAGGACACTGATGTGAAGGGCTGCTGATGGGGGCTCCTGGTGGGGACTCTGATGTAAAGTGGGCTCCTGGTGGGGACACTCTGATGTAAGGGGGACGCTGGTGGGGACACTCTGATGTAAGGGGGACGCTGGTGGGGACACTCTGATGTAAGGGGGACGCTGGTGGGGACACTCTGATGTAAGGGGGACGCTGGTGGGGACACTCTGATGTAAGGGGGACGCTGGTGGGGACACTCTGATGTAAGGGGGACGCTGGTGGGGACACTCAAAATTAAAGTGGGCCAGTCATGAGGAAGTCCAGGGCCAAATTTTTGTCCCAGTCCAGCCCTGGATGGGACTAAACCAAACACCTGCTGGAGAGGATGCCCAGTTTTAGGAACAATGGCCCATATCTGGTGGGGGTGCCCCGTTATAAAAACCTTCTGGGGAAAAGTACTAGGGTTAATAAAAGTCATTACTGGAACAGCATTAGATGAGGACCCATGGGTCTGTCTTTTCCACAAAACCTCGGACTCGGTAAAAAACTATAAGTCCTCACTAGTCCCTATTATGCTGGACGAAGCCAAGAGACAGATATCCTTGAACTGGATGAATGTCTCGAGGCCCTGCACTCGAGACTGGCTGATCAGTCTCAATGAAATATATAACATCGAAAAACTAGATAGGGGAGGAGTCGAACCTAAAGAAGAAGAGCAATTAGGGAAATGGGCCGCTTGGACCAAGTTCAAAGGGACTTGGGATTACCTGAAGGAGATTGTTGATTTACCATAACTGATTGTATATGGACTTATGCTCCACTAGACTAGCACGGTCCTGAGGGGGGGGGGGGGAGAGGGGGGAGGGTGGGATGGGGGGTAAGAGGGGTCACAGTGTTTTGTGTTATAAACTTTGCAGAGGTTGTGTTTGAAGACATTGCCCTACAAGGAAATGTACTGTTATTTATACAAAATGATAAATAAAGAATTTAAAAAAAAAAAAAAAAAAAAAAAAAGAAACTCTTCCCCTATCAACCCCCATTACAAAGTTCTCCCACCATCAACCCTCCAATAAAAAAACTCTTCCCCCCATCAAACCCCCCAATAAAAAAAACCTTTGCCCCATCAATCCCCCAGTACAAAGCTCCTCCCCCATCAATCCCCCAATAAAAAGCCCCCCCCATCAATCCCCCACTACAAAGCTCCTCCTCCATCAATTTCCCAGTATAAAGCTCTTCCCCCATCAATCGCTCAGTACAAAGCTCCTCCCCCTATCAAGATCCCAGTACAAAAGTTCTTCCCCCATCCACCCCCCAGTACAAAGCTCTTCCTTCATCAACCCCCTAGTACAAAGTTCTTCCCCCATCCACCCCCCAGTACAAAGCTCTTCCTTCATCAACCCCCCAGTACAAAACTCTTCCTTCATCAACCCCCTAGTACAAAGCTCTTCCCCCATTACCCCACCAGTACAAAGCTCTTCCCTCATCAACCCCCTAGTACAAAGCTCTTCCTTCATCAACCCCCCCCCCCACCCCAGTACAAAGCTCTTCCTCCATTACCCCCCCCCAGTACAAAGCTCTTCCCCCATCAACGCCCCAGTACAAAGCTCTTCCTTCATCAACCCCCCCAGTACAAAGTTCTTCCCCCATCCATCAACCCTCCAGTGAAAAGCACTGACATCATCAACCCCCCCAGTACACAGTTCTTCCACTGTCAACCCTCCAGTACAAAGTTCTCCCCCATCATCTCCCCCAGTGCAAAGCTCTCCCCCATCAACTCCCCCAGTACAAAGTTCAGTACAAAGTTCTCCCCCATCAACTCCCCCAGTACAAAGTTCAGTACAAAGTTCTCCCCCCATCAACTCCCCCAGTACAAAGCTCCTCCCCAATCAACTCCCCCAGTACAAAGTTCTCCCCCATCAACTCCCCCAGTACAAAGTTCAGTACAAAGTTCTCCCCCCATCAACTCCCCCAGTACAAAGCTCCTCCCCAATCAACTCCCCCAGTACAAAGTTCTCCCCCATCAACTCCCCCAGTACAAAGTTCAGTACAAAGTTCTCCCCCCATCAACTCCCCCAGTACAAAGTTCCTCCCCAATCAACTCCCCCAGTACAAAGTTCTCCCCCATCAACTCCCCCAGTACAAAGTTCAGTACAAAGTTCTCCCCCCATCAACTCCCCCAGTACAAAGTTCCTCCCCAATCATCTCCCCCAGTACAAAGTTCTCCCCCATCAACTCCCCCAGTACAAAGTTCAGTACAAAGTTCTCCCCCCATCAACTCCCCCAGTACAAAGTTCAGTACAAAGTTCTCCCCCCATCAACTCCCCCAGTACAAAGTTCCTCCCCAATCAACTTCCCCAGTACAAAGTTCTCCCCCATCAACTCCCCCAGTGCAATGCTCTCCCCCCCCCCATTCCCCTCACTGCAAAGCTCTGCCCCTATAATTTCCCCAGTTCATAGCTCTCCCATCAACCCCCCACTACAAAGGTCTTCCCTCATCAACCCTTCCTGCAGTACTCAGCTCACCCCAACCCCCTTTTACCCCACTACAAAGCAGTGCCCCATCAACTTCTCCCACCACACTACAAAGCTCTCACCCCCAGTTCGTAGCTCCCCCACCACCACCACCACTGCAAAGCTCTTCCCCCATCAACCCCCCCCCCCAGTACTGAGCTCAGGCACCCCCCTACCCCTTTCCCCCCACTGCATTGTATAGAGCTCATCCACCCACACCTCAGCTACTTACCCAATCAGCAGAAGTGGCTGCCAAGGGCATGTTGTGGGGGGAGGCGCGCTGTTGCTCTAACACATAAACTGGCTTCCCATGCTGGTTTCTGTGTTTATAAAAGATGAAAGTGGGGAGCGCGGGGGTAGTGCCGGATGTGGTGGTACTACCATGCTCTGAATGGAATAAAGCCCTGCTGACAGGAGGGACCCTGCAGTCACCCTCAGTGATTAGGAGGGGAAAAGAGCTGCTGAACTCCCAGTGGACCCCTGACTCTACATAGAAAAAAGCTGTGCCCGGGGCATGTGTCCCTTCTGCCCCCTCCCCTGACCCAGCCCTGTGTGTGTGGTTGTCTAGCAAACCAATCAGCTGACAGACTGCAGGTGGTGTCAATCTACCCTAAGTGGTGTGTGTCCATGTGTGTGGCAGTGGGAAAGGTGAGTAGACAAGAATTCTAGCTGAGGAATCACGAGGCAAGAGCGTGCCAGAATGTATGCAAGATTTGTGTCTGCCTCTGTATGTCCAGCCAGATAGTTACGGAGAGTTGCCCTCCATAGGTGGCTGGTGGTATAACAGGCTGTGAAAATTATTACAGCTGGTTTTACCTTCTCAAATAAGCTCTGCCCTCATTCCTTCTCCACCAATAAGGCTGCATATCAAGTCTCAACCATAGACTGCAATGTATGGATACCCCTCGCCCCATCTGTCCCACAACGGTGAATGTCTAATCTTCTGGGGGTCTCCATCCACTGATGCAGCAGGAGACTACACGCCTGTACATTGATACATGTGGGGATCACACACCTGTACATTGATATATGGGGGATCACACACCTGTACATTGATCTATGGGGGGGATCACACACCTGTACATTGATCTATGGGGGGGATCACACACCTGTACATTGATACATGGGGGGATCACACACCTGTACATTGATATATGGGGGATCACACACCTGTACATTGATATATGTGGGGATCACACACCTGTACATTGATATATGTGGGGATCACACACCTGTACATTGATATATAGGGGAGATCACACACCTGTACATTGATCCATGAGGGATCACACACCTGTACATCGATCTATGGGGGGATCACACACCTGTACATTGATCCGTGGGGAGATCGCACACCTGTACATTGATCCATGGGGGATCACACACCTGTACATTGATCTATGGGGGATTACACACCTGTACATTGATCTATGGGGGGGGGGATCACACACCTGTACATTGATCTATGGGGGATCACACACCTGTACATTGATACATAGGGGGGGTCACACACCTGTACATTGATCCATGGAGGATCACACACCTGTACATTTATCCATGGGGGATCACACACCTGTACATTGATCCGTGGGGAGATCGCACACCTGTACATTGATCCATGGGGGATCACACACCTGTACATTGATCTATGGGGGATTACACACCTGTACATTGATCTATGGGGGGGGGGATCACACACCTGTACATTGATCTATGGGGGATCACACACCTGTACATTGATACATAGGGGGGGTCACACACCTGTACATTGATCCATGGGGGATCACACACCTGTACATTGATCTATGGGGGATCACACACCTGTACATTGATCTATGGGCTGATCACACACCTGTACATTGATATATGGGGGATCACACACCTGTACATTGATCCATGGGGGATCACACACCTGTACATTGATCTATGGGGGATCACACACCTGTACATTGATCCATAGGGGGATCACACACCTGTACATTGATCCATGGGGGGATAACACACCTGTACATTGATACATGGGGGTGGGATCTCACACCTGTACATTGATCTATGGGCTGATCACACACCTGTACATTGATCTACGGGGGGGATCACACACCTGTACATTGATACCTGGAGGGGATAACACACCTGTACATTGATACATAAGGAGATCACACACCTGTACATTGATACATGTGGGGATCACACACCTGTACATTGATATATGGGGGATCACACACCTGTACATTGATATATGTGGGGATCACACACCTGTACATTGATATATAGGGGAGATCACACACCTGTACATTGATATATAGGGGAGATCACACACCTGTACATTGATCCATGAGGGATCACACACCTGTACATCGATCTATGGGGGGATCACACACCTGTACATTGATCCGTGGGGAGATCGCACACCTGTACATTGATCCATGGGGGATCACACACCTGTACATTGATCCATGGGGGATCACACACCTGTACATTGATCTATGGGGGATCACACACCTGTACATTGATCTATGGGGGGGGGGGATCACACACCTGTACATTGATCTATGGGGGATCACACACCTGTACATTGATACATAGGGGGGGTCACACACCTGTACATTGATCCATGGAGGATCACACACCTGCACATTTATCCATGGGGGATCACACACCTGTACATTGATCCATGGGGGATCACACACCTGTACATTGATCTATGGGGGATTACACACCTGTACATTGATCTATGGGGGGGGATCACACACCTGTACATTGATCTATGGGGGATCACACACCTGTACATTGATACATAGGGGGGGTCACACACCTGTACATTGATCCATGGGGGATCACACACCTGTACATTGATCTATGGGGGATCACACACCTGTACATTGATCTATGGGCTGATCACACACCTGTACATTGATATATGGGGGATCACACACCTGTACATTGATATATGGAGAGATCGCACACCTGTACATTGATCTATGGGCTGATCACACACCTGTACATTGATCTATGGGCTGATCACACACCTGTACATTGATATATGGGGGATCACACACCTGTACATTGATATATGGAGAGATCGCACACCTGTACATTGATCTATGGGCTGATCACACACCTGTACATTGATATATGGGGGATCACACACCTGTACATTGATCCATGGGGGATCACACACCTGTACATTGATCTATGGGGGATCACACACCTGTACATTGATCCATAGGGGGATCACACACCTGTACATTGATCCATGGGGGGATAACACTCCTGTACATTAATACATGGGGGTGGGATCTCACACCTGTACATTGATCTATGGGCTGATCACACACCTGTACATTGATCTACGGGGGGGATCACACACCTGTACATTGATACCTGGAGGGGATAACACACCTGTACATTGATACATAAGGAGATCACACACCTGTACATTGATACATGGGGGGGTCACACACCTGTACATTGATACATAGGGGGGATCACACACACCTGTACATTGATACATAGGGGGGATCACACACACCTGTACATTGATACATGGGGGATCACACACCTGTACATTGATCCATGGGGGAATCACACACCTGTACATTGATCCATGGGGGATCACACACCTGTACATTGATCCATGGGGGAATCACACACCTGTACATTGATACATGGGGGGGGTCACACACCTGTACATTGATACATAGGGGGGATCACACACACCTGTACATTGATACATGAGGGATCACACACCTGTACATTGATCAATGGGGGATCACACACCTGTACATTGATCCATAGGGGAATAACACACCTGTACATTGATCCATGGGGGATCACACACCTGTACATTGATCTATGGGGGGGATCACACACCTGTACATTGATCTATATGGGGGATCACACACCTGTACATTGATACCTGGAGGGGATAACACACCTGTACATTGATACATGGGGGGATCACACACCTGTACATTGATACATGGGGGGGATCACACACACCTGTACATTGATACATAGGGGGATGACACACCTGTACATTGATCTATGGGGGGATGACACACCTGTACATTGATCTATGGGGGGGGGGTCACACACCTGTACATTGATCTATGGGGGGGTCACACACCTGTACATTGATACATGGGGGATCACACACCTGTACATTGATCCATGGGGGATCACACACCTGTACATTGATACATGGGGGATCACACACCTGTACATTGATCTATGGGGGGGATCACACACCTGTACATTGATCTATGGGGGGGATCACACACCTGTACATTGATACATGGGGGGATCACACACCTGTACATTGATATATGGGGGATCACACACCTGTACATTGATATATGTGGGGATCACACACCTGTACATTGATATATGTGGGGATTACACACCTGTACATTGATATATGTGGGGATCACACACCTGTACATTGATATATAGGGGAGATCACACACCTGTACATTGATCCATGAGGGATCACACACCTGTACATCGATCTATGGGGGGATCACACACCTGTACATTGATCCGTGGGGAGATCGCACACCTGTACATTGATCCATGGGGGATCACACACCTGTACATTGATCTATGGGGGATTACACACCTGTACATTGATCTATGGGGGGGGGGATCACACACCTGTACATTGATCTATGGGGGATCACACACCTGTACATTGATACATAGGGGGGGTCACACACCTGTACATTGATCCATGGAGGATCACACACCTGTACATTTATCCATGGGGGATCACACACCTGTACATTGATCCGTGGGGAGATCGCACACCTGTACATTGATCCATGGGGGATCACACACCTGTACATTGATCTATGGGGGATTACACACCTGTACATTGATCTATGGGGGGGGGGATCACACACCTGTACATTGATCTATGGGGGATCACACACCTGTACATTGATACATAGGGGGGGGTCACACACCTGTACATTGATCCATGGGGGATCACACACCTGTACATTGATCTATGGGGGATCACACACCTGTACATTGATCTATGGGCTGATCACACACCTGTACATTGATATATGGGGGATCACACACCTGTACATTGATCCATGGGGGATCACACACCTGTACATTGATCTATGGGGGATCACACACCTGTACATTGATCCATAGGGGGATCACACACCTGTACATTGATCCATGGGGGGATAACACACCTGTACATTAATACATGGGGGTGGGATCTCACACCTGTACATTGATCTATGGGCTGATCACACACCTGTACATTGATCTACGGGGGGATCACACACCTGTACATTGATACCTGGAGGGGATAACACACCTGTACATTGATACATAAGGAGATCACACACCTGTACATTGATACATGTGGGGATCACACACCTGTACATTGATATATGGGGGATCACACACCTGTACATTGATCTATGGGGGGGATCACACACCTGTACATTGATACATGGGGGGATCACACACCTGTACATTGATATATGGGGGATCACACACCTGTACATTGATATATGTGGGGATCACACACCTGTACATTGATATATGTGGGGATCACACACCTGTACATTGATATATAGGGGAGATCACACACCTGTACATTGATCCATGAGGGATCACACACCTGTACATCGATCTATGGGGGGATCACACACCTGTACATTGATCCGTGGGGAGATCGCACACCTGTACATTGATCCATGGGGGATCACACACCTGTACATTTATCCATGGGGGATCACACACCTGTACATTGATCCATGGGGGATCACACACCTGTACATTGATCTATGGGGGATCACACACCTGTACATTGATCTATGGGGGGGGGATCACACACCTGTACATTGATCTATGGGGGATCACACACCTGTACATTGATACATAGGGGGGGTCACACACCTGTACATTGATCCATGGGGGATCACACACCTGTACATTGATCCATGGAGGATCACACACCTGCACATTTATCCATGGGGGATCACACACCTGTACATTGATCCATGGGGGATCACACACCTGTACATTGATCTATGGGGGATTACACACCTGTACATTGATCTATGGGGGGGGGGATCACACACCTGTACATTGATCTATGGGGGATCACACACCTGTACATTGATACATAGGGGGGGTCACACACCTGTACATTGATCCATGGGGGATCACACACCTGTACATTGATCTATGGGGGATCACACACCTGTACATTGATCTATGGGCTGATCACACACCTGTACATTGATATATGGGGGATCACACACCTGTACATTGATATATGGAGAGATCGCACACCTGTACATTGATCTATGGGCTGATCACACACCTGTACATTGATATATGGGGGATCACACACCTGTACATTGATCCATGGGGGATCACACACCTGTACATTGATCTATGGGGGATCACACACCTGTACATTGATCCATAGGGGGATCACACACCTGTACATTGATCCATGGGGGGATAACACACCTGTACATTAATACATGGGGGTGGGATCTCACACCTGTACATTGATCTATGGGCTGATCACACACCTGTACATTGATCTACGGGGGGGATCACACACCTGTACATTGATACCTGGAGGGGATAACACACCTGTACATTGATACATAAGGAGATCACACACCTGTACATTGATACATGGGGGGGTCACACACCTGTACATTGATACATAGGGGGGATCACACACACCTGTACATTGATACATAGGGGGGATCACACACACCTGTACATTGATACATGGGGGATCACACACCTGTACATTGATCCATGGGGGAATCACACACCTGTACATTGATACATGGGGGGGGTCACACACCTGTACATTGATACATAGGGGGGATCACACACACCTGTACATTGATACATGAGGGATCACACACCTGTACATTGATCAATGGGGGATCACACACCTGTACATTGATCCATAGGGGAATAACACACCTGTACATTGATCCATGGGGGATCACACACCTGTACATTGATCTATGGGTGGGATCACACACCTGTACATTGATCTATATGGGGGATCACACACCTGTACATTGATACCTGGAGGGGATAACACACCTGTACATTGATACATGGGGGGATCACACACCTGTACATTGATACATGGGGGGGATCACACACACCTGTACATTGATACATAGGGGGATGACACACCTGTACATTGATCTATGGGGGGATGACACACCTGTACATTGATCTATGGGGGGGGGGTCACACACCTGTACATTGATCTATGGGGGGGTCACACACCTGTACATTGATACATGGGGGATCACACACCTGTACATTGATCCATGGGGGATCACACACCTGTACATTGATACATGGGGGATCACACACCTGTACATTGATCCATGGGGGATCACACACCTGTACATTGATCCATGGGGGAATCACACACCTGTACATTGATACATGGGGGGGGTCACACACCTGTACATTGATACATAGGGGGGATCACACACACCTGTACATTGATACATGGGGGATCACACACCTGTACATTGATTAATGGGGGATCACACACCTGTACATTGATCCATAGGGGAATAACACACCTGTACATTGATCCATGGGGGATCACACACCTGTACATTGATCTATGGGGGGATCACACACCTGTACATTGATACCTGGAGGGGATAACACACCTGTACATTGATACATGGGGGGATCACACACCTGTACATTGATACATGGGGGGGATCACACACACCTGTACATTGATACATGGGGGAATAACACACCTGTACATTGATACATAGGGGCATGACACACCTGTACATTGATCTATGGGGGGATGACACACCTGTACATTGATCTATGGGGGGGGGGGGTCACACACCTGTACATTGATCTATGGGGGGGTCACACACCTGTACATTGATCCATGGGGGGATCACACACCTGTACATTGATCTATGGGGGGGTCACACACCTGTACATTGATCCATGGGGGATAACACACCTGTACATTGATCCATGGGGGGATCACACACACCTGTACATTGATCTATGGGGGGGTCACACACCTGTACATTGATCCATGGGGGATAACACACCTGTACATTGATCCATGGGGATCACACACCTGTACATTGATACATAAGGAGATCACACACCTGTACATTGATCCATGGGGGATAACACACCTGTACATTGATCCATGGGGATCACACACCTGTACATTGATACATAAGGAGATCACACACCTGTACATTGATCCATGGGGATCACACACCTGTACATTGATACATAAGGAGATCACACACCTGTACATTGATCCATGGGGGATCACACACCTGTACATTGATACATATGGAGATCACACACCTGTACATTGATATATGGGGGATCACACACCTGTACATTGATCCATGGGGGATCACACACCTGTACATTGATCCATGGGGGATCACACACCTGTACATTGATCCATAGGGGGATCACACACCTGTACATTGATACATGGGGGATCACACACCTGTACATTGATCCATAGGGGGATCACACACCTGTACATTGATACATGGGGGATCACACACCTGTACATTGATCCATGGGGGGATAACACACGTGTACATTAATACATGGGGGTGGGATCTCACACCTGTACATTGATCCATAGGGGGGTGGGATCACACACCTGTACACTGATCCATAGGAGGATGGGATCACACACCTGTACATTGATCCTTAGGGGGATGGGATCACACACCTGTACATTGATCCTTAGGGGGATGGGATCACACACCTGTACATTGATCCTTAGGGGGATGGGATCACACACCTGTACATTGATCCATAGGGGGATGGGATCATACACCTGTACATTGATCCTTAGGGGGTTGGGATCTCACACCTGTACATTGATCCTTAGGGGGATGGGATCACACACCTGTACATTGATCCTTAGGGGGATGGGATCACACACCTGTACATTGATCCTTAGGGGGATGGGATCACACACCTGTACATTGATCCATAGGGGGATGGGATCATACACCTGTACATTGATCCATAGGGGGGTGGGATCACACACCTGTACATTGATCCTTAGGGGGTTGGGATCTCACACCTGTACATTGATCCATAGGGGGGTGGGATCACACACCTGTACACTGATCCATAGGGGGATGGGATCTCACACCTGTACATTGATCCTTAGGGGGATGGGATCACACACCTGTACATTGATCCTTAGGGGGATGGGATCTCACACCTGTACATTGATCCTTAGGGGGATGGGATCTCACACCTGTACATTGATCCTTAGGGGGATGGGATCACACACCTGTACATTGATCCTTAGGGGGATGGGATCACACACCTGTACATTGATCCATAGGGGGGTGGGATCACACACCTGTACATTGATCCATAGGGGGGTGGGATCACACACCTGTACATTGATCCTTAGGGGGATGGGATCACACACCTGTACATTGATCCTTAGGGGGATGGGATCACACACCTGTACATTGATCCTTAGGGGGATGGGATCACACACCTGTACATTGATCCATAGGGGGGTGGGATCACACACCTGTACATTGATCCATAGGGGGGTGGGATCACACACCTGTACATTGATCCATAGGGGGATGGGATCACACACCTGTACATTGATCCTTAGGGTGGTGGGATCACACACCTGTACATTGATCCTTAGGGGGATGGGATCACACACCTGTACATTGATCCTTAGGGGGATGGGATCTCACACCTGTACATTGATCCTTAGGGGGATGGGATCTCACACCTGTACATTGATCCTTAGGGGGATGGGATCACACACCTGTACATTGATCCTTAGGGGGATGGGATCACACACCTGTACATTGATCCATAGGGGGGTGGGATCACACACCTGTACATTGATCCATAGGGGGGTGGGATCACACACCTGTACATTGATCCTTAGGGGGATGGGATCACACACCTGTACATTGATCCTTAGGGGGATGGGATCACACACCTGTACATTGATCCTTAGGGGGATGGGATCACACACCTGTACATTGATCCATAGGGGGGTGGGATCACACACCTGTACATTGATCCATAGGGGGGTGGGATCACACACCTGTACATTGATCCATAGGGGGATGGGATCACGCACCTGTACATTGATCCATAGGGGGATGGGATCACGCACCTGTACATTGATCCATAGGGGGATGGGATCACGCACCTTTACATTGATCCATAGGGGGGGTGGGATCACACACCTGTACATTGATCCATAGGGGGGTGGGATCACACACCTGTACATTGATCCATAGGGGGGTGGGATCACACACCTGTACATTGATCCATAGGGGGGTGGGATCACACACCTGTACATTGATCCATAGGGGGATGGGATCACACACCTGTACATTGATCCTTAGGGGGATGGGATCTCACACCTGTACATTGATCCATAGGGGGGTGGGATCACACACCTGTACATTGATCCATAGGGGGGTGGGATCTCACACCTGTACATTGATCCATAGGGGGATGGGATCACACACCTGTACATTGATCCTTAGGGGGGTGGGATCTCACACCTGTACATTGATCCATAGGGGGGTGGGATCACACACCTGTACATTGATCCATAGGGGGGTGGGATCACACACCTGTACATTGATCCATAGGGGGATGGGATCACACACCTGTACATTGATCCTTAGGGGGATGGGATCACACACCTGTACATTGATCCATAGGGGGGTGGGATCACACACCTGTACATTGATCCATAGGGGGGTGGGATCTCACACCTGTACATGGTTTCCTCTCCCTGCAGATGGTTACATTGTAGACTGTGTTGAGTCTGGGAGGAGAAGGAGGGGAGAGGAGAGGGAGGAGGAGGAGGAGGGATGAGTGTCACATGGAGGGAGGAGGAGGAGATCCAGAAATCAGTGATTTGGAAGATCTGCTGGAATCTGAGGCGATGAGCTGTCTGGAATATTAGATTGTCAGCAGTAGAGATCAGAGAAGGAGCCGCAGTCATGGCTCTGAGTGATATCAGACGGGTCCTGATCAGTGATAGCCTGGCCCCAGCCTGTGCCCACATCCTGAGATCCCAGGGGGGCATCGAGGTCACCGAATGCCCCGGACTGACCCCCCAGGAGCTCATCGCCAAGATCCAGGTAACGCATGGGGGAGGGGGTGGATAGTCTGCAGACAACAGATCATCTGCAGAATGCTGGGGGCTGCAATGGTTTGAATGGTGCAGTAATCATCTGCAGACCTGTTGCTGGAATATCCTGCAGAGTGCCAATAGAGCAATGGTCTGCAGGGGACAATGGAACATAATAATGGGGAGATGCTCTGCAGAGAGGTCACATGACAATGTTCTGTAGAAATGGATTATAAGGAGGGGGGGGGGGTTGCAGAAATATTAATAATGGGGGGTATTTTTTCAGAAATGTGTAATATTGGGATGGATCTTCTAGTGGAGGAGAGATGATCTGCACAGATCTGTGGCTCTGGTTTGGGGAGTTGCGATGTTCTGCAGATGGGAATGACACGCTGCATAGACACAGCTGCAGGAAAACTTCATTCATTGTAAAGTCTGATGCAAGAGAGAGGAGAGGTGTCAGGAGAGGGGGCGGGGTCAGAGGGGAGGGGGAGGGGTCTGTCACATTTGAAGTACATGTGGATTCATTGTTACATAACAATCAGAGAAGAGATCAGCGGAGACCCCTGAGAGGGGGAGGGGAGCATCATTCTATCCTCATCTCACAATCAACAATGAGAACCCTCTGTGTGCCCAGAGGAGGAATGCCTGAGACTGGGGGGCAGGAGGGCGAGAGACTGGGGGCAGGAGGAGGGAGAGACTGGGGTGTAGGAGGGCGAGAGACTGGGGGGCAGGAGGAGCGAGAGACTGGGGGGCAGGAGGAGGGAGAGACTGGGGGGCAGGAGGAGGGAGAGACTGAGGGGCAGGAGGAGGGAGAGACTGAGGGGCAGGAGGAGGGAGAGACTGGGGGGCAGGAGGGCAAGGACTGGGGGGCAGGAGGAGGGAGAGACTGGGGGGCAGGAGGAGGGAGAGACTGGGGGGCAGGAGGAGAGAGACTGGGGGGCAGGAGGAGGGAGAGACTGGGGGCAGGAGGAGGGAGAGACTGGGGTGTAGGAGGGCGAGAGACTGGGGGCAGGAGGGCAAGAGACTGGGGGCAGGAGGAGCGAGAGACTGGGGGGCAGGAGGAGGGAGAGACTGAGGGGCAGGAGGAGGGAGAGACTGAGGGGCAGGAGGAGGGAGAGACTGGGGGGCAGGAGGAGGGAGAGACTGAGGGGCAGGAGGAGGGAGAGACTGAGGGGCAGGAGGAGGGAGAGACTGAGGGGCAGGAGGAGGGAGAGACTGGGGGGCAGGAGGAGGGAGAGACTGGGGGGCAGGAGGAGGGAGAGACTGGGGGGCAGGAGGAGGGAGAGACTGGGGGGCAGGAGGAGGGAGAGACTGGGGGGCAGGAGGAGGGAGAGACTGAGGGGGCGAGGAGGGAGAGACTGGGGGGCAGGAGGAGGGAGAGACTGGGGGGCAGGAGGAGGGAGAGACTGGGGGGCAGGAGGAGGGAGAGACTGGGGGGCAGGAGGAGGAGGGAGAGACTGGGGGGCAGGAGGAAGGGAGAGGCTGGGGGGCAGGAGGAGGGAGAGACTGGGGGGCAGGAGGAGGGAGAGACTGGGGGGCAGGAGAAGGGAGAGACTGGGGGGCAGGAGGAGGGAGAGACTGGGGGGCAGGAGGAGGGAGAGACTGAGGGGCAGGAGGAGGGAGAGACTGGGGGGCAGGAGGAGGGAGAGACTGAGGGGCAGGAGGAGGGAGAGACTGGGGGGCAGGAGGAGGGAGAGACTGGGGGGCAGGAGGAGGGAGAGACTGGGGGGCAGGAGGAGGGAGAGACTGGGGGGCAGGAGGAGGGAGAGACTGGGGGCAGGAGGAGGGAGAGACTGGGGGGCAGGAGGAGGGAGAGACTGGGGGGCAGGAGGAGGGAGAGACTGGGGGGCAGGAGGGCGAGAGACTGGGGGGCAGGAGGAGGGAGAGACTGGGGGGCAGGAGGAGGGAGAGACTGGGGGGCAGGAGGAGGGAGAGACTGGGGGGCAGGAGGAGGGAGAGACTGGGGGGCAGGAGGGCGAGAGACTGGGGGGCAGGAGGAGGGAGAGACTGGATGGTAGGAGGGCGAGAGACTGGGGGGTATGAGGGCGAGAGACTGGGGGGCAGGAGGAGGGAGAGACTGGGGGCAGGAGGAGGGAGAGACTGGGGGGCAGGAGGAGGGAGAGACTGGGGGGCAGGAGGAGGGAGAGACTGGGGGGCAGGAGGAGGGAGAGACTGGGGGCAGGAGGGCGAGAGACTGGGGGGCAGGAGGAGCGAGACTGGGGGGCAGGAAGAGCGGGAGACTGGGGGGCAGAAGGGGAGAGAGACTGGGGGGCAGGAGGAATGCCTGAGACTGGGGGGGCAGGAGGAGGGAGAGACTGGGGGCAGGAGGGCGAGAGACTGGTGGAAGGAGGAGGGAGAGACTGGGGGGCAGAAGGGGGAGAGGGAGAGACTGGGGGTAGGATGGTGAGTGAGTGGGAAGAGAAGGGCAGGAGAGTGAAAGAGGGAGGATGGGGAGCAGGAGGATAAGAGACAGGGGGCAGGATGGTAAAAGAGAGGAGACCGGGGGGGAGGGCAAGCGGGTGAGTAAAGGAACAGGAGGGGGTAGAGAGAGAAAGAAGGGTGGGCAGGAGGGTGAGAGATGGGACAGAAAAGTGGGAAAGGAGGGTAGGAGGGTGAGCGAGGGGGTTGGGGGGAGGGGAGAGGTGAGAGGGGGCAGGAAGGTGGGAGAGGGGGACAGGGGGGGTGATAGATGGGGGCAGGGGGGTGAGAGAGGGGGAAGAGAGGGTTGGGGGGGAGGGGTTAGAGAGGGCAGGAGGGTGAGCTAGGAGAAATAGGGGGGTAAGTGGGGGCAGGAAGGAGAGAGAAGGGGGTCTAGAGGGTGAGAGAGGCAGGAGGGTGACACACGCAGTAGGGAGGGGTACAGACATGGTATGGGGGGCAGAGCCTGTGATTGGCACACTATGAATTGGCTTAGAAAGCAAAACATCTTTTCATGTGTAATAATAATACAGACTTGGGGGGGGGGGGGGGCATGGCGAATACAACACATCCCATCCCCCATACAGCAACAACCAGTCCAAGCCTAGAATCTGTCATCTCTGAATAAAGGAAGAAACAAAAATAATAATAATAATATCACTGAAGAGAAGAAACAAATGTAACAAATTGAAAAACAACAAACATTCCAGATATCATATCCCATCATCCTCCAATCACAGCACAATCTCATCTCTGTCCAATCACATACAATATCTCACAAAAGTAAGTACACCCCTCAGTGACATTTGTGTAAATCTTTTCTTCTATCTTTTCATGTGACAACACTGAAGAAATGACACTTGTCTACAATGTAAAGTAGTGAGTGTACAGCTTGTATAACAGTGTAAATTTGCTGTCCCCTCAAAATAACTCAACACACAGCCATTAATGTCTAAACCGCTGGCAACAAAAGTCAGTACACCCCTAAGTGAAAATCTCCAAATTGGGCCCAATTAGCCATTAGATAGAAGAAAAGATTTACACAAATGTCACTGAGGGGTGTACTTACTTTTGTGACATACTGTAGTACTCATTCACAACAAACGTCAACAGTAATAAAACAAAAAACACAGAAAAGTTTTTTAGACAATTGCCCTAAAAAAAATGAATGTCACACATTGTGACTCCGCCCCCCAATAAAGATCCACGCCGATCACAATGCCCTACAATTCACCATAATCATAAAAATGCCACCCATCGACACATGGCCAGTCCCATTGCTTCACTCCTATAAAATGGCACACAAAAGGGGTGGGGTCTCCCAGAGGGACATCATTGACCATAGACAGTCATGTCCAAATATGGTCAATAACATCACCTGCAAGTCCCCGCCCCCTTTTTTTTTTTTTAAAACAGTCTTTGTTTTAATTTTACTATTTTACATTTTTTGGGGGGGGGAAATGAGTATCCAGATTCTGGTAGGACCCCCATCTGTAGACCCCCTCAAACACCAGGCCAGGGTTGTAGGGAGGAGGCCCTTGTCCTAATCAGCATGGGGACAACGTGCTTTGCCAAGGTACCCCCCCATATTGGGGGCATATGTTCTGCTGTGGTGCACACTCACCCTTTCCTTACCTACTCAATCACATAGGGGGGCAGCATCTGAGAGCCTCCGTATTGTTAAAGGGGGTTCTCCACCCCCCATGCTCTCCACCTCCCCCTTGTACTCTCAACCCCCCGTGCTCTCCTGCCCTCCGCCTCACCTTGTGTTTTTGCTTCCCCCTGTGCTCTCCAGCCCCCCTGTGCTCTCCTCTTCCTCCCTGTGTTCTCTGCCCCTCCCCTGTGCTCTCGCCCCACCCCATGTTCCTCCCTGTGCTCTCCAGCCCCCCCCCCCCATGCTCTTTCCTGGCCCCCTCTCCCTCCTCTCCCAGGGGATTAGTCAGGGTGGAGAGTGGGGAAGGGGCCGGTTAACATGTCATGGGCTGCTCAGTCCAAAACGCCCTAGCCTATTGTTTGTCCCAGTCCGGGCCTGCCCACATCCACCAGGCCAGGGTTGTGGGGAGGAGGTCCTTGTCCTAATCAACATGGTGACGCCATGGTTTGTTAGGTTTCCCCCCCCATGATGAGGGCATGTCTTCTGCTATGGTGCCTCCTCCCCCCTCCCTTACATACTCGTTCACATGAGGGGGTATCTGGGAGCCTCTGTATTGTTAAAGGGGGTTTCCAGATTCTGATGAGCCCCCACTTGCAGATCCCCACAACCACCAGGCCAGGGTTGTGGGCGGAGGCACTTGTCCTAATCAACATGGGGACTCAGTGCTTTGCCAAGGTACCCCCGTTGAGGGCATGTCTTCTGCTATAGTGACTCCTCCCCTTCCCTTACATACTCATTCATATGGGGGGGGGGGCAGTATCTGGGAGCCTCTGTATTGTTAAAGGTGGTTTCCAGATTCTGATAAGCCCTCCACCCACAGACCCCCCCCCCCCATAACCTCCAGGCCAGGGATGTGGGGGGAGGCACTTGTCCTAATCAACATGGGGTCACAGTGCTTTGCCCATGGTACCCCCATATGGTGAGAGCATGTCATTTGATATGGTGCCCCCTCCATTTTTGAGCGGTGTTCCCTCTTTAATTCCATACCAGAAGAGGAGAAAGGCCTGCTTTGAATTATAAGGGAACACAACGCACAATGGTGAGGATTCTCCGCCATGTAAGTGAATGGAGTGGGTGATGTCAGTGGTTGGTAAGGACTCGGTGGTGACAGCAGGAATGTATATAATGACCCGTACGGATATACTGTCTCCAGAAGTTTGTCTCTCTCTCCCCCCAGGACTATGACGGGCTCATCGTACGCTCGGCCACCAAGGTGAGCGCAGAGGTCCTGACCGCCGGCAGCAGGCTGAAGGTGGTTGGACGGGCCGGGACCGGAGTGGACAATGTGGATGTAGATGCCGCTACCAAGAATGGGATCATTGTCATGAAGTACGTGAGTAGATGTCCTTGAATGATCACCACCATCATCCGCCACCAAGTCCATATCCTCTTGTGTCTGTACCCGCAGGTGGGGGTGGAGGGGACATGGACAATTCCTTTTGTTAGTCCATCTAGTAAAGTCTTCTGTCACCTGACAACAGTTTCCATGCATGATCAGATTATGTCATGTGGGGAGATATTCTCCATCAACTGAAGACAATTAGATTGTAATGTGTGTGGTCACCTCCCAACCTCTCTGACATGTCTACCTTCCTCCACAGCACCCCCACCGGGAACAGTATCAGTGCCGCTGAGCTGACCTGTGGATTTATCCTTAGCCTGTCCAGGTAAGTTGGCTGCATCCCGGAGTCAGTCGGTGTGTGGTCAGTCGGTGTGTCCTTCAAAGACCATGCCCATTAACGAGAGTAAATCCATCTCTGATTCATGCATTGGAGAGCTCTTTGCCTATCCCAACCTGCTTCTGCTCTCTACATACTGAGACCGGACCCTGCAGGACTCTTGGTGAAATCTTTCACAGCGAAGGCTGAATAGACAAGTCTGGCTCTACCCAAATCGCATGATCTGTCTACCCTGATCCCACCATCTGTCTACCCGGGTCCCACCATCTGTCTACTCGGATCCCACCATCTGTCTACCTCCGATTCCACCATCTGTCTACCCCCGATCCCGCCATCTGTCTACCCCCGATCCCGCCATCTGTCTACCTCCGATCCCGCCATCTGTCTACCTCCGATCCCGCCATCTGTCTACCTCCGAACCAACCATCTGTCTACCTCCGATCCCACCATCTGTCTACCTCCGATCCCACCATCTTTCTACCTCCGATCCCACCATCTGTCTACCTCCGATCCCACCATCTGTCTACCTCCGATCCCACCATCTGTCTACCTCCGATCCCACCATCTGTCTACCTCCGATCCCACCATCTGTCTACCTCCGATCCCACCATCTGTCTACCTCCGATCCCACCATCTGTCTACCTCCGATCCCACCATCTGTCTACCTCCGATCCCACCATCTGTCTACCCCCGATCCCACCATCTGTCTACCCCCGATCCCACCATCTGTCTACCCCCGATCCCACCATCTGTCTACCCCCGATCCCACCATCTGTCTACCTCCGATCCCACCATCTGTCTACCTCCGATCCCACCATCTGTCTACCTCCGATCCCACCATCTGTCTACCTCCGATCCCACCATCTGTCTACCCCCGATCCCACCATCTGTCTACCCCCGATCCCACCATCTGTCTACCCCCGATCCCACCTGTTTTCAATATTGTGAACAGGAAGCCACCATCCCCGGGTATCCTCTCCGTATCCTGTATAGATGTCTTGTCAGAGATCACATTTCTGTGCATTCATTTGACCTCATTGTAGTGCCTGGGATGCCATATTCCATGCATCAGCTGTATGCAGGAGCAGGGGGGAGAACATTCCTAAAATGGGCCTGTTTTAAGTCTGAGTACTGTTGCCGTGGTTGCAACAAAGCGATGTCTACATTTTATTTGATAGTTATGGAAAATTTTCTGAATTGTTATTGTGACGTCTTCGTAATCATTCTGTGAGGTTACAATATATAAGTGGGGGGTGATGATTTCCAATCCACACCCGACATCCCATCAAATGGCACCTAATAGAACCAAAGCATCCTATAGGGGGGGGGGGGGTCATTCCATATATTCTGTGTCCTGTAACCCTCTGACCTCTTCTCCAGACAGATCCCACAAGCAGCGGCCTCCATGAAGGACGGGAAGTGGGACCGCAAGAAGGTAGGAGCAAAAGTCGACCTGTTATCTATAGATTGGTATTCCCATCGGATTATTTCTTATGTATAGGCATTTCCTTTCTTCTCCAGTATATGGGCTCCGAGCTGCATGGGAAGACGCTGGGAATTCTGGGATTGGGCCGGATTGGGAAGGAAGTGGCTACCAGGATGCAGTCATTCCAGATGAAGGTAAGAGGAGGGGAAGGAGATCTGTGTCTGGACTAATGTTCAACAATTCCCTGCTCCCTAAATCATAGAATTGCACCCCCATACACTGAGTGCAGGGGGCAGTGTGCCTACATACCTATCATCACCAGCACCAGTATACCGTACCCCCTCTTCTACCTATATCTCTATACCGTACCCCTTCTACCTATATCTCTATACCGTACCCCCTCTTCTACCTATATCTCTATACCGTACCCCCTTTTCTACTTATATCACTACACCGTACCCCCTCTTCTACCTATATCACTATACTGTAATACCATACACAGAGTGCAGGGAGCAGTCTATCTATCATCATAGGCTCCACCTGTATATGTTCTGTAATCTTTCTCCAGCCTCTCTCCTTTCCCGGTAATTGTCTTCCTCTATCCCGATCACTATGCTGCCCCCCTATATACAGAGTGTGGGAGGCGGTATGGCTGTTTGCCTATCAGCACAGACTCCGCCTTCATATATCCCCCCCCCCACCGCCTTTTTTCATCTAGAGTCCTCCATCTCTTATTCTTCATGGATTTTGGCATAATTTACCTATTTTCATTGTACTATACAATACAGATACACAGATACACATATACAATACAGCCATACACAGAGTGCGGGAGGAGATCTCTCCTTTCCTTTTATCACCATTCTATATTGTACATCCTCTCCTCTGACACCATCTCTTCTTCTTCTACCTGATGCTCAGGAGGACTTCTCCTTCTATTACATTGTACTTTTCACCCATACACAGAGTTCAGGAAGCATTATACCCGCCGGCCTCTCCTGTGTATCTCCACCTTTACATGTTGTACATTCTCTCTGCTTCCTCCTCTCTTCTCCTGCCTGGTAATTGGCTTCTACATGTCTCATCACACATCTTTATGTCCTGCCATACGCAGAGTTCAGGGGGCAGCTTTGTGTCCCGCCATACGCAGAGTTCAGGGGGCAGCTTTGTGTCCCGCCATACGCCGAGTTCAGGGGGCAGCTTTGTGTGCTGCCATACGCAGAGTTCAGGGGGCAGCTTTGTGTCCTGCCATATGCCGAGTTCAGGGGGCAGCTTTGTGTCCTGCCATATGCCGAGTTCAGGGGGCAGCTTTGTGTCCTGCCATATGCCGAGTTCAGGGGGCAGCTTTGTGTCCCGCCATACGCCGAGTTCAGGGGGCAGCTTTGTGTCCCGCCATACGCAGAGTTCAGGGGGCAGCTTTGTGTCCCGCCATACGCAGAGTTCAGGGGGCAGCTTTGTGTCCCGCCATACGCAGAGTTCAGGGGGCAGCTTTGTGTCCCGCCATACGCAGAGTTCAGGGGGCAGCTTTGTGTCCCGCCATACGCAGAGTTCAGGGGGCAGCTTTGTGTCCCGCCATACGCAGAGTTCAGGGGGCATCTTTGTGTCCCGCCATACGCAGAGTTCAGGGGGCATCTTTGTGTCCCGCCATACGCAGAGTTCAGGGGGCATCTTTGTGTCCCGCCATACGCAGAGTTCAGAGGGCAGCTTTGTGTCCCGCCATACGCAGAGTTCAGGGGGCAGCTTTGTGTCCCGCCATACGCCGAGTTCAGGGGGCAGCTTTGTGTCCCGCCATACGCCGAGTTCAGGGGGCAGCTTTGTGTCCCGCCATACGCCGAGTTCAGGGGGCAGCTTTGTGTCCTGCCATACGCAGAGTTCAGGGGGCAGCTTTGTGTCCCGCCATACGCCGAGTTCAGGGGGCAGCTTTGTGTCCCGCCATACGCAGAGTTCAGGGGGCAGCTTTGTGTCCCGCCATACGCCGAGTTCAGGGGGCAGCTTTGTGTCCCGCCATACGCCGAGTTCAGGGGGCAGCTTTGTGTCCCGCCATACGCAGAGTTCAGGGGGCAGCTTTGTGTCCCGCCATACGCCGAGTTCAGGGGGCAGCTTTGTGTCCCGCCATGCGCCGAGTTCAGGGGGCAGCTTTGTGTCCCGCCATACGCAGAGTTCAGGGGGCAGCTTTGTGTCCCGCCATACGCCGAGTTCAGGGGGCAGCTTTGTGTCCCGCCATACGCCGAGTTCAGGGGGCAGCTTTGTGTCCCGCCATACGCCGAGTTCAGGGGGCAGCTTTGTGTCCCGCCATACGCAGAGTTCAGGGGGCAGCTTTGTGTCCTGCCATACGCCGAGTTCAGGGGGCAGCTTTGTGTCCTGCCTGTCCTCTTCCTGCCTCCACCTTTTTATATAATGAATATTCTGTCCTCTTCTCCAGCCTGATACCTGGCACCTTCTCCTCATTCTATTTCATTATACTGCACCGCCATACACAGAGTTCAGGAGGCGGTGAGGCCTTCATATTGTCCTCCCGAGGTCTCCTCCTCCTCCTTGTTCTACATCTCTTCCCAGCTATGTCTCTGTCCTAGAGTTCAGGAGGCAGTAGAGCCATCTTTGTCTGTCTGTCCTGCCTATCTTCTTCTTATCCCAATCTCTACATAATATATACTCTGTCCTCTCTTCTCCAGCCTGATATTTAGGACCTTCTACTCCTTCTATTTCCTTCTATTTTCCTTTATCATCCTGCACCTCCATACACAGAGTTCAGTGGGCAGTATGGCCATCTCTGCCTGCCTGTCCTGCCTATCTTCTTCTTATCCCAATCTTTACATAATATATATTCGGTCCACTCTTCTCCAGCCTGATACTCAGGACCTTCTCCTCATTATCCTGCACCGCTATACACAGAGTTCAGGAAGCGGTGTGGCCTCCATATTGTCCCCGTCCTCCATCTTCTCTCAGCCTCGTCTCTGTCCTATCTCATAGACTGGCATACGGTGCCAGTCCGTCATCTCCTTCCACCTCACCATTCACCACCTCTGTCTTCCCACAGACCATCGGATATGACCCCATCATCCCCCCGGAAGTGACGGCACAGTTTGGGGTTCAGCAGTTTTCGCTGGAAGAGATCTGGCCGCAGTGCGACTACATCACGGTGCACACCCCGCTGCTGCCCTCCACCACAGGTACCCCTAATGCCCCCCGCCCTCTGCTCCTATAGCGTTGGATCCGGTGGTCTCTCTACCCCTCCCTCTCATCTCTTGTTGTCTCTTTGCAGGTCTGCTCAACGACGCCTCCTTCGCTAAGTGCAAACGCGGCGTCCAGGTGATCAATTGCGCCCGGGGCGGCATCATCGACGAGGCGGCATTGCTGCGGGCGCTGGAGAGCGGCCAGTGCGGAGGCGCGGGGCTGGATGTGTTCACAGAGGTAAGAGAGCGCCTCGGAGGTGACGCTGCAAATCCCAGGACGACCTCTGACCCGTAGACGCCGCTTATCCATGCGTGTTGGTTACTCAGTAACCCGAGATAAGGGCAACCTGCAGTGCCGGGAAGAGCCAATATGGCGGCTCTGGCAGAAAGGTCACTTCAAGATTGCTGTGACCTCCGTGAACTGCTGGCTTAAAGGGGGAATCCCCTCGCTGCCGGGTCAGGGATTACGTCATCCAGTCATGTGACCTTGGCCAGACGCTGAGTTCCAGAGTCCTCAGTCATCGGTGAAATGATCTATATTTACATTTTTGCTGAATAATTTTATCTATTTTTGAAATCTGGTGACAGAACAGATCTATAAATAGCGGCAATCTACATTAACCGCTTCCTGCCCGGAGCAATAGTCACATTGTTCCCATACATGTAAAAAACTGGAATTTGTTTCTAGCTAGAAAATGACTGAGAACCTCCAAACATGATACGTTTTCTGAAAGCAGAGGCCCTGGAGAATAAAATGGTGCATGTTGCAATTTTTTATTATATCGCACAATTTTTTTTTTTTTTTTTATATGGCCCAGCCATTTATCAAGTGCGAATTTTCAGGAAAAAATACACTTTAATGAATTTTAGCGCACACAAACATAATATAATAACCAGTACTTTGGTAAAATATAAAAGAGAATGTTTCATTGAGTAAATAGATACCAAACATGGCAAGATTTAAAATTGCGCACACCCGTGAAACGGCAACAAACCGCAGTATCTAAAACCGTCCATAGGTGGCACCTTGAAAGCATTTGCAGGTTATCAGTGTGGAGTAAATCTACTCCATGGCCCTAGAACAGCGATGGAGAACCTCGGCCACCCCCAGAATGTTCTGCAACTACATTTCCCATGATGCTCATGCTTTATGCAGTGTAGTGGAGCATCATGGGAAACGTAGTTCCAAAACATCTGGGGTGCCAAGGTTCACCATCGCTGCCCTAGAATGATTGCCCTTACTCTGACGTTCGCGGCGATACTTCACATGTGTGGTGCAAACGCTGTTTACATCCGTGCCGGGTCTACATCGTGCGTTTGCACGTGAAAGGCAGAGGTGCTTTTCAATTTTTTTAATTTTTTTTTTTCTTATTTTACTATTTTATTATTTCTATTTATTTTCATTTTTTTCCCTTATTTTTATGTATTTTATTTATTTTTATTTAAATTTTGTTTATGTGAAAAAAAATTACATAAAAATAATAAACAAAATAAAAAAAAAAAAAAAAAAATTAAAAAATTATAATAAATTTTAAAAAATTAATAAAATAAATAAAAATTAAGAAAAAAATTAAAATAAATAGAAATAAGAAAATAAGAAAATAAATAAAAATATACAATAAATAAGAAAAGCGATAAAAAAAAGTTTTTTTTAAATAAAAAAATTATTATTTTTATGTAAAATTTTTTTTTTTTAAAACATTTTTTATTTAAAAAACATTTTTTTAAATAAAACATCAACTGCAAATGAAGGGAATTCCTCAGCCGCCGCCCCCTCCCTAGGTCACCAGAACTTGTGTCTTCATTGGACGATTTCCCCTCTATTACTTTTCTGGGGACGACCCAAAATGTGGGATTTTCTTTTACTTTCAGTAATAATGGTAAACAGGAGAACTAGAGCGGGGGAATCTTCTTATTGGAGACACAGACAGCAATAAAAACTGACAGGGGGTCTAATCCATCTCCACTTTATCCAACACTAAAAAAAGTTTTGCCTTTAGTTCTACTTAAAAAAAAAAAAAAAAAATCCCACCCCTTTTTTTTTTTTTTTTCTTCATTTAACTTTATTGCTAACAAGCCCTCTTGTGATGGCTTTGGGAAGATCACAGGTCCTCTTCATGGAGACCTCAAGGGTCTAATAGATCTCTGACGTCTTCCCTGACCATCAAAGCAGCTAACTGAGCACAGGTCATGCTTGATTAGCTGCCTCCCTGGGTGTAACAGACAGGAAACCACAGCCCTGAACCCGGAAGGGACAGAATCCTTATCGCTTCCTTGGCCTGCAAGCAAAGTTCTCCCTATATTGCTCTTCTTTCGGGTCTGCCAACTTGAATCAAGATTCTGGCGCATGCGCAGACACGCTGGGTGTTTTTTTTTTTTTTTTTTTTGTCTGTTGGGCCTGGCAGAGCCTCGCGGCGTGTCTGCGCATGCACGAGATCTACATCATGCATCCCAGGAGGCAGCTTGCAGGATCTTGCGCATGCACAGAAATTCCACAGGGGAACCTGGAGGGGCTTGCAGCGCGTTTTTGCGCATGCGCGCGCGGTCCAGATACTTCCTCCTCCCCTAGGTGTGGATTGAGGATGGGAATAAAAAAAAAAAAAAGTGTTCATTTTAAAAATACAAAAAAGTTCCACTTTGTGGTGATTTCTCTTTCCAGCTAAAAAAGCTATTTTTTATTTTTTTATTTTTCGCACACATTTAAAATGAGCATTTGTGGATCCAAAATTACCTAAAAACTCCTCAGATGTTCTGTATTTTCTTTGAAGAGGAAGTATCACTATTGTTACTATTCACTTCCCCAAAGGTTGAAGTACATGAAGTATTTTGTTCAATCTTCCAAGGTGACCTGCAATGCTAACTGTGATAAAGCAGCCCTTCCCCTCAGTGCACAGCCCCCCCCATCCTCCTCAGTGCACAGCCCCCCCTCCTCCTCAGTGCACAGCCCCCCCTCCTCCTCAGTGCACAGCCCTCCTCCTCCTCAGTGCACAGCCCCCCTCCTCCTCAGTGCACAGCCCCCCATCCTCCTCAGTGCACAGCCCCCCCCATCCTCCTCAGTGCACAGCCCCCCTCCTCCTCAGTGCACAGCCCCCCTCCTCCTCAGTGGACAGCCCTCCCTCCTCCTCAGTGGACAGCCCTCCCTCCTCCTCAGTGGACAGCCCCCCCTCCCCCTCAGTGGACAGCCCCCCCTCCCCCTCAGTGCACAGCCCCCCCTCCCCCTCAGTGCACAGCCCCCCTCCTCCTCAGTGCACAGCCCCCCCTCCTCCTCAGTGCACAGCCCCCCTCCTCCTCAGTGCACAGCCCCCCCTTCTCAGTGCACAGCCCCCCTCCTCAGTGCACAGCACCCCCCTCCTCCTCAGTGCACAGCCCCCCTCCTCCTCAGTGCACAGCCCCCCCTCCTCCTCAGTGCACAGCCCCCCCTCCTCCTCAGTGCACAGCCCCCCCTCCTCCTCAGTGCACAGCCCCCCTTCTCCTCAGTGCACAGACCCCCCTCCTCCTCAGTGCACAGCCCCCCCTTCTCAGTGCACAGCCCCCCTTCTCAGTGCACAGCCCCCCCTCCTCCTCAGTGCACAGCCCCCCCTCCTCCTCAGTGCACAGCCCCCCCCTCCTCCTCAGTGCACAGCCCCCCCTCCTCCTCAGTGCACAGCCCCCCTTCTCCTCAGTGCACAGCCCCCCTTCTCCTCAGTGCACAGACCCCCCTCCTCCTCAGTGCACAGACCCCCCTCCTCCTCAGTGCACAGCCCCCCCTTCTCAGTGCACAGCCCCCCTTCTCAGTGCACAGCCCCCCCTCCTCCTCAGTGCACAGACCCCCCTCCTCCTCAGTGCACAGCCCCCCTTCTCCTCAGTGCACAGACCCCCCTCCTCCTCAGTGCACAGCCCCCCCCTCCTCAGTGCACAGCCCCCCTCCTCCTCAGTGCACAGCACCCCCCTCCTCCTCAGTGCACAGCCCCCCCTCCTCCTCAGTGCACAGCCCCCTCCTCCTCTGTGCACAGCCCCCCTCCTCCTCAGTGCACAGCCCCCCCTCCTCCTCAGTGCACAGCCCCTCCTCCTCCTCAGTGCACAGCCCCTCCTCCTCCTCAGTGCACAGCCCCTCCTCCTCCTCAGTGCACAGCCCCCCCCTACTCCTCAGTGCACAGCCCCCCCTACTCCTCAGTGCACAGCCCCCCCTTCTCAGTGCACAGCCCCCCCTTCTCAGTGCACAGCACCCCCTCCTCCTCTGTGCACAGCCTCCCTCCTCCTCTGTGCGCAGCCCCCCTCCTCCTCTGTGCGCAGCCCCCCTCCTCCTCTGTGCGCAGCCCCCCTCCTCCTCAGTGCGCAGCCCCCCTCCTCCTCAGTGCACAGCCCCCCATCCTCCTCAGTGCACAGCCCCCCTCCTCCTCAGTGCACAGCCCCCCCCATCCTCCTCAGTGCACAGCCCCCCCTCCTCCTCAGTGCACAGCCCCCCTCCTCCTCAGTGCACATCCCCCTCCTCAGTGCACAGCCCCCCCTCCTCCTCAGTGCACAGTCCCTCCTCCTCAGTGCACAGCCCCCCCTCCCCCTCAGTGCACAGCCCCCCCTCCCCCTCAGTGCACAGCCCCCCTCCCCCTCAGTGCACAGCCTCCTCCTCCTCCGTGCACAGCCCCCCTCCTCCTCCTCCGTGCACAGCCTCCCTCCTCCTCCTCCTTGGTGCCCATCCCCCCTCCTCAGTGCACAGCCCCCCTCCTCCTCGGTGCACAGCCCCCCTCCTTCTCTGTGCACAGCCCCCCTCCTCCTCGGTGCACAGCCCCCCTCCTTCTCTGTGCACAGCCCCCCTCCTTCTCTGTGCACAGCCCCCCTCCTCCTCTGTGCACAGCCCTCCTCCTCCTCTGTGCACAGCCCCCCCTCCTCCTCAGTGCACAGCCCCCCCTCCTCCTCTGTGCACAGCTCCCCCTCCTCCTCAGTGCACAGCCCCCCCTCCTCCTCTGTGCACAGCCCCCCCTCCTCCTCTGTGCACAGCTCCCCCTCCTCCTCTGTGCACAGCCCCCCTCCTCCTCTGTGCACAGCCTGCTTAGAGAGCGAGTGCCTGTCTCCAGCTCCCAGCTGACACCCCTCACCTTGGAATGCATTCCGGTGCTGGCCCGGGGCAGCTGCTAGACATGTGCTGATCACTCCCAATAAATATTCAATCAAATTTTTCCTTATTTTCGGAGATTCGGATATGTCCGAATTACAGTATAAACAAAGTTTACCGAATGCCCTGAAATAACTAATAACAAATACTGGAAATGGAGCGAGTACAAAGAAGGGCAACAAAGCTAATAAAGGGTCTGGAGGATCTTAGTTATGAGGAAAGGTTGTGAGCTCTGAACTTATTCTCTCTGGAGAAGAGACGCTTGAGAGGGGATATGATTTCATTGTATAAATACCGGACTGGTGACCCCACAATAGGGATAAAACTTTTTCGCAGAAGAGAGTTTAATAAGACTCGGGGCCACTCATTACAATTAGAAGAAAAGAGGTTTAACCTTAAACTACGTAGAGGGTTCTTTACTGTAAGAGCGGCAAGGATGTGGAATTCCCTTCCACAGGCGGTGGTCTCAGCGGGGAGCATTGATAGCTTCAAGAAACTATTAGATAATCACCTGAATGACCGCAACATACAGGGATATACAATGTAATACTGACACATAATCACACACATAGGTTGGACTTGATGGACTTGTGTCTTTTTTCAACCTCACCTACTATGTAACTATGTAACTATGTAAAGTTCGTCCAAATTTCCGAAATTCAAATTGAAATTCAAATCGAATTTTACATTAATTCCATTCGCATTCGAAGTGTAAACATGTTTTTAAAATCAAAGCCTGTGTGTTGTTCGAGGAACATTTCCAAATAAGGATTGTTTGTTTTTTGTTAAGCCAAAAGGTGATTTAAGGCGGAATTTCACCCAAAAGTGGAACCTCCCCTTCTCTGCTTCCTCCCCCCACTCCTTCCGGTGCCACATTTGTCACCTTTCAGGGGGGAGGGGGTACCCTTCACCACTTCTGGGAGACAGCGCCGCGGCTCCACCGCTCGGAAGTTCACCAACCCCTCCTCCTTTCTCCACCCCTGGGCCAGTTAGCGCCACGCATTTCGCAGTAGGGAACCGAAAGGATTCACTGCCGGTTTCCCTTACCAGGAATGGCGGCGGCTGCACCCGACGATCGGCTTCCGGTACCGACATGGCGGGAACCCTGGACAGGTAAGGCAGGTGAGGCCAGCGGGCGACGTGTTTGCGTTTTTTTAATTGTTTTTTTCGCTCAGGCTGGTGTTTTAATGTACCCCATACTCCTTTACATGGGGGGGGGGGCAGAATCCTTGTTAAAAGGGGCTTCCAAATTCCGATAAGTCAGCCTTCGCTACACCCCACACCCCACACCCTTCGCACCCACAACCACCAGACCAGGGTGGTGGGGAAAGGGCTCTTTTCCCCATCAATATGGTACAAGGTGCTTTGGGGGGACCCCTGCCCCAAAGCACAACCCCCCCCCCTCCCATGTTAAGGGCACATGGCCTGGTATTGTTAAGGGGAGAAAACGCGATTTTTGTCTGACATTGCAGCCAATATTACAGGCACCCGGTAGGAGAAGACAAAATACTACCTGTACTTCACCCCGTGGGGACCTGAATACGAAGGTCCCTTTCATATTTGTGCCACCTAAAAGTTGCGTGACTTTGATGTGATTTTGCTGCAAATTTTGCCACGACTTGAAGCAATGCCTGTGTAATCTTGAGGTCTGTGGACCTCGAGTCGCATCAAAGTCGGACCAAAGTAGTGCACGGACTAAATCGAAGAAAAGGCTGGATGGCCGCACTCTGTTAACACCTTTATTGAGGATGGTTTAAAAATTCTTCTGGTACAAAGACCTCAGAGGCAAAGGATCAATGAAAAGCTGACATGTTTCACACCACTATGGGGTGCTTGGTCATGACCCCACTATGGGCTGCTTGGTCATGACACCGTTATGGGCTGCTTGGTCATGACCCCACTATGGGGTGCTTGGTCATGACCCCACTATGAGGTGCTTGGTCATGACACCACTATGAGGTGCTTGGTCATGACACCTCTATGAGGTGCTTGGTCATGACCCCACTCTGGGGTGCTTGGTCATGACCCCACTATAACGTGCGTGGTCATGACACCACTATGGGGTGCTTGGTCATGACACCACTATGGGGTGCTTGGTCATGACACCACTATGAGGTGCTTGGTCATGACACCACTATGGGGGTGCTTGGTCATGACACCACTATGAGGTGCTTGGTCATGACACCACTATGAGGTGCTTGGTCATGACACCACTATGAGGTGCTTGGTCATGACACCACTATGAGGTGCTTGGTCATGACACCACTATGAGGTGCTTGGTCATGACCCCACAATGGGGTGCTTGGTCATGACCCCACAATGGGGTGCTTGGTCATGACCCCACAATGGGGTGCTTGGTCATGACCCCACTATGGGGTGCTTGGTCATGACCCCACTATGGGGTGCTTGGTCATGACCCCACTATGGGGTGCTTGGTCATGACCCCACTATGGGGTGCTTGGTCATGACCCCACTATGGGGTGCTTGGTCATGACATCACTATGGGGTGCTTGGTCATGACCCCACCATGGGGGTGCTTGGTCATGACCCCACCATGGGGTGCTTGGTCATGACATCACCATGGGGTGCTTGGTCATGACATCACTATGGGGTGCTTGGTCATGACATCACCATGGGGTGCTTGGTCATGACATCACCATGGGGTGCTTGGTCATGACATCACCATGGGGTGCTTGGTCATGACATCACTATGGGGTGCTTGGTCATGATGACACCACTATGAGGTGCTTGGTCAGTAACTCAGTACAGCTTAATATAATATTTTATATAAAAATAATAATAATAATAATGGGAGGACTTGATCATGTGGGGACCTGAATACGAAGGTCCCTTTCATATTTGTGCCACCTAAAAGTTGCGTGACTTTGATGTGATTTTGCTGCAAATTTTGCCACGACTTGAAGCAATGCCTGTGTAATCTTGAGGTCTGTGGACCTCGAGTCGCATCAAAGTCGGACCAAAGTAGTGCACGGACTAAATCGAAGAAAAGGCTGGATGGCCGCACTCTGTTAACACCTTTATTGAGGATGGTTTAAAAATTCTTCTGGTACAAAGACCTCAGAGGCAAAGGATCAATGAAAAGCTGACATGTTTCACACCACTATGGGGTGCTTGGTCATGACATCACCATGGGGTGCTTGGTCATGACATCACTATGGGGTGCTTGGTCATGACATCACCATGGGGTGCTTGGTCATGACATCACCATGGGGTGCTTGGTCATGACATCACTATGGGGTGCTTGGTCATGATGACACCACTATGAGGTGCTTGGTCAGTAACTCAGTACAGCTTAATATAATATTTTATATAAAAATAATAATAATAATGGGAGGACTTGATCATGTGCCTCTGATGTCTTTTGTACCAAAAGAATTTTTAAACCGTCTTCAATAAAGGTGTCAGCAGAGTGCGGCCGTCCAGCCTTTTCTTCCATTCATTCCTACATGCAGAGCCGGCACCTTTTCCCATCAGCAGGTGGGATGAATTATGAGATGTCTGCCTAGAGCCGGGTTCTTTTGTTCTTTGTAGTGCAGGAACTACTTTTGAAGTCACACAGATATGAATGGCACTTATTGGAAATCATGGGGTACCACTTATCATGTGACTTTGCAGTCCCAAGTGTGAAAGGGGCCGAAAAGAACAAAAGTGATACTTCCTCTTAAAGAGAAGGCCCTGTAGAATTAAATGGCAGCAGTTGCAAATTTTTTTATGTCATGCAATATTTGCAGAATTGTTCATCGAATCTATTTTTTCTGTTTAAAAAAAAAAAAAAAATCTAGTGCACACACATGATACGGTCCTCCCATTATTTTTTTTTAAATTATATTTCTTTTATAAAATAATATATGAGGCTGTACTGAGTTATTTGATACCATATATGCCCAGCCTCAAAGCTGCGTGCCGCCAAGTCGAGAAAAATTACGTCACCCAAAATTATTTATAGGTAATGCATTTTACAGCTCATCAGTTTCGAGTTAACCATAAATGAGGAACCGAGAATTATTTCTGTTTCTATTTCTAATATTATTATTATTATTATTATACGCGATTTATATACGCCAACAGTTTACGCAGTGCTTATATGTGCTGCGCAATTGTTGTTTACATATATCTGAGCACCCTACTGTACATATGCATTTGTATCTATCAGCAGGCTGACCGGGGTGCTTTTTCATTTATTTATTTTTTGTTTTACTTGTTTGTTTGTTTTTTTATGTATTTACTGTATTTTTTTTTTACTTTTTTTTTATGCATTTATTTCAAATTTCTAACACTTTTTTTTTTTTTTTCAATTTATCAATTCATTATTATTATTATTTTTTTTTTCATGTATATACATTTTTTTTAAATGCTATTTTATGGGAGCTTAGAATCCAAGCCACCTATACAGTATGATAGCATTGTGCAGATGAGAAGTACTCTTTATGGAACTATCAGGGATCATTTAGGCATCCAATGTCCCTTCTACCATCTGCTCCAACTGAGCAAAGGCTGTGGACGCTCTTTATCTGCCTGCTTTGAACCTGGAGGTGCTCGGAGCCAAGCACTTCGGGGTTCACCCTCTGCAGAGGAGATCAGGGAACCCAAGCCCCATTGTGCAGGTGACAGGTACTCTTTTTATGGAGCAATCAAGGATCTTTTAGATGCTGAATATCTTCCCTGTCCTCTGCTCCAACTGGGCAAAGACTGTGGTTGACCCACTCTTTACCTGGCTGCTCTGAACCTGGAGGTGCTCGGAGCCAAGCACTTCAGGGTTCACACTCTGCAGAGGAGATCTGGGAACTCAAGCTCCATTGTGCAGGTGACAGGTACTCCTTTTTTTTTTTTTATTATGTAGCCGCCATGGATCTATTTGACATCCAACGTCTCCCCTGCCATCTGCTTCAACTGATTGAGCACAGACTGTGGTTGACCCGCTCTTTGACCAGTTTCTCTGAACCTGGAAGTGCTCAGAGCTGAGTGCTTAGGGGTTCACATGCTGCAGAGGAGATCGGGGATCGGATGTTCCTAATTATCTTCCTGCTCTCCATCCTGAAAGGTTTATCGTGGTCCCCGGGCTCCAAGAAGGAGCAGGAGAGCCCAGGATTCGGGGGGGTGAGTGAGATACCCAGGTCTTCCTTTGACCTGGTGATCATGAATGGTTTATGTTGATATATCAAGCACATCATGCGCCAATTTTTTTTTTCCAAATTCGCACACCGCAAGACAATTTTAGAAACATTTTGCCGATGTGAAATTGTTCATATTGACCCAAATTTAACTTTGCAGGAATGTGGTCCTCATCCCTAGTTTTAGTTTAATTTCTTTTTCTTTTTTTTTTTTCATGTGAGAAATCTGGGGAGCTTATTACTAAATTTTTTTTTTTTTTTAACACCCTCCTACTCAGGAACCCCCCCGGGATCGGGCCCTCGTAGACCACCCGCTGGTGATCAGCCTCCCCCACCTGGGGGCCAGCACGAACGAAGCCCAGAACCGCTGCGGGGAGGAGATTGCGCAGCAGATTGTGGATCTGGTGAAGGAACGCGCTCTGGTCGGAGCGGTGAGTAAAGCCAATGGGTCATGTTCTCGTGTATCTCTCCTGTGTTTGTAGTTTTATCTTTTTCTACAATACATGTTGTGTCCCGTAGTGTGAGGCGTGGGGCAGAGTAGTCCAAAGAGTGCTCCAATAAGTTTTGGCATCCATAAGACGGGAACTTGTACAGAGTATGGAAAGGATTATATAGTAATAGTAAATAGTGACCTCTACAGGCTAGAGATATGAACACCACACAGTGATGGCATACAAGGTTGACAACCGTTATCATGGTTACTTTACTCTCATGCACGCGAAAGCTGACCCCCCCTACCAGCGTTCAGGTCATATGGTGGGTTCAGGCTGATTTCTAAAGGCTGAATAAGATATCAAGCAATGGTGGAAGGCCAGCAACCATTCAACTGTAGGACTACCCCTATAAAGACCTTACGTAGCACTCCCCCCATTCAGTACCTTCAATCATCTTATTGGCTCCAGCTGTCTTTAGAAGAGAGGGTTTGGGGTACAAGATACCCAAAAACAGCAGCCAAAATCTCTCTTCTCAGCAAACTTCTATAGGCCCAGATGGTGTCACTGTTGGAGCCCGAGATGACGAAGGTAGGCTCTTGCACAACTCCCATTCAAGCACCCCTGGTGGTGGAGGCAGGGACTGCTAGGGAAGTGGAAGGGCACAAGTGCCAGCAAGCTGGAGTAGTGAACTTGAGTTTGGAAATGCAGAAATGCACCCAGTGGCAATATGGAGTTGGGTCACAAGCTAT